>OX424573.1:155561358-156007321 GCA_949152435.1 Gastracanthus pulcherrimus
AAACTTTTTTGAGATGATAATTATAAAAACTGTTAGCAATCAAATTATCAGTATTGCAATGACATGTTATAAGAAATGAAATGAAATGAAATTATTTTAATATTAATATTTATATATTTGAACTTAATGCACCCGCCCTGTACTTAAAAAATCATTAAACATTTAAATTTCATGAATAAAACATTTCACACTAATTCGACAACCAACAATATAACTTTCGTCCCAATCCACCACAACTCCACTTTCCCCAAACAACCACATAAATAACTCACATTTAACACAAAAATCAATAACAATTGCTTCTCCCCACACACCAAGTGTTTACCAAAACATTGAGGTTAAAACTGTCCAACTACGATCCCGCATCAAAACACTTCACGCACCTCCAACAAAAAAAAACCGATAACACTATCAATCGCCTCTCAAAAACAACAGACAAAAAACTACCCATTCAACGAAAAAAAAAAGTCAATAAAAAACACTTATATACCTGAAGGAGCGCGAGCACTGCAGCAGCAGACGGGATTTGGAAGAACGCGAGTAGCGCGCAGCATAATTTTCACCGCGGAGCAACAACAACACTTTCTCCGCGCTTCGCCTTTCATTTTCACGCGGAGCACATCGGAGCAAAAAAGAAGAGCTTATAGCTCCAGCTCCAGCTCCGACTTTGGCGGATATGCTTATTGTTCTCGGCACTTATTCGCCATTTTTCACGAGCCCCCGCCAGCCGCGCGCAAAGCAAAGCCAAAACACTGCACACGGATGATGCGTGCAGCGCATGTGTTTTGCTCGAGTGTGGGTGGGTGGGAATGACGCGGTCGAGTTTACGGTTGGGTGACGGTCAGTTTGTTAGCCTGCAGGGTTATCTTATATTCGTTTGAAAGTTTTTTTTTCGTTGATGGTAATCAAGATTGAGTTATCTTGCGTGGAAGAGTGGACTAATTAATTAATATATCAAGGTAATAAAGATACTAATTAAGATAATGTGAGTGTGTTTGAAGAATCTGGGCTATAGTTAAAATATGTTTCTCATTTCTAATTAAGTTATTTTTTTTGTGTATTGTTATGTTGAATATTGAAAATTATAAAATGTTTCACGATTCTAGTGGAAATAACAACTGTGAAAAATTGTGAAAAACTATGAAAAAAATGTAAGAAGATGTGAGAAAATGTGAAAATACACATATTTTTGGAACATCTGTTACAAAACAAATTTGCACATTTTTTCACAGTTTCTTATAAGAAACACGTATTTTATCTAATAAAACTTGCACATTTTTTCACATTTTTTCACACTTTTTCACATTTTTTCACACTTTTTCACATTTTTTCATACTTTTTCACATTTTCTCACATTTTTTTCGTTGCATTCCCTTATATAACTCAGATAGTATGACTGTGCAACTGTGGCAACTGTGAGAAACTGTGATAAAATTTATGAAATATTCTATAATTATTTTTTAAAATGTTGTTACAAATGTAAGCCCAATTTCACACTTTTTTACGAAATTCTCATGGTTTTACACACTTTTGTCATAGTTTTTTATATTTTGAAATTCCCACTAGGGTAATTATGATTTTTTTACATTTCTTACAAATTTTGTCAGCAAAATAAAAGGTTTTGTTAGAGTCTTTAAAAAATGACTTGAAATTTTTTTGTAATGCAAGATTTTTGTCCGTAAAAATTGATTAGACATACATTAAGTTTTAGAATTTTCAGAGTCTGGAGTATCAGAAATTCTTTTACCTATAAATTGAAAAAAAAGCAAAAATTTATTAGTCTATTGATCCACACTTTTTCACGTAACAATTATATTCTACATTAGTAAGTATCGTAATCAAAAGTGATTTTAAATGTGCAATAACTTTTCTAGGTTGAATTAGTCGAGATCCTATAGAAGAAAAAAAGTTATAGAAAATAATAAATGTCATGATGTAAAAGAAACTTTGTTGTTGTAATGATAAAAGGTGTTGCTACTTGAAATAATGATACGTTATCATAACACTTTAATTGCGCATTCTCGCTGGACGTTACGTATTTGAACGTTTCCGTATAGCTTACGGATAATAATGCTGAGAAATGGTCATAATTTAAGAAGAAAGAAACGCTTATAAATACCTGAAAAATTTAAATGTCAATGAATGCAATATTCTAAATTGTACAAGTCCGTATGTATGTATAATAATTTTTTTCTCTATACACTTATTCTATTCTCACGTTTAAATGATAAACAATCGTAATAACTTAAAACCATTCAAGACAGTTTATGATCCATGACAAAAAATGTATACCGCAATTAAAATTCACACTGGTTATTCAATAAATTTCTTTCTTACGGAGAAATTTACGGTGTCTTAAATATACGATTGTTGTTTGAATTTATTTTTACTCCTTATAAGTAGGTATAAGAAAAGTATAAAAAACAAGTATAAAAGTGTAGTTAAAAATTAGATTTTTTTAAATTTGACTATCCAAATCTAAAACTAACTTAAAATTGAGTTTGTGAGTATGTACGGTGTTAGTGAAATAAGTTTTATGTTCGAGTTTTCAGCATGTTATACAATGTTCAATATTGTTCATAATCAAAAAATTGTTTTAATACTATAGTTTGAATTTATTCGGTATAATAATACTCGTAAGAGTATTAATATTATTTCTACTTTTATCGACTTTAGCAAGTCAGACATGTATGTATCTAACTTTTTCTCGTATTGACAGTTTAAGAAAGATGTAATTATTGTATTTAACTTGTAGGTATTTTGAAAGTTTAATTATTATGTATATGAATTGAAAAAAAAATTATGTTAGGGGAGTCATTCACAAAACAACTCTAAATTGATATTGTGCATTTTCTCGAAATCTCAAACTACAGAAGAAACAATAGCGAAAAATTACCTTTCTGGCTCACTGAAACCACCTGTTTCCTTTAATTCCACCAACACCCACGAGTCCATGGCTTCCCGGCATAATCGAACAGTCTACTATTGAGTTAATTTTGGAGATATTAACTATATACTAAGTTTTAAAGTATTTAATTTCCGTTGATTTTTTGCATTTCTATCTGAAAATATACTATACACAAGGCTACCAAAATCGCTCAAAACCAAATCTTCAAAAAACCGACCACATTCCGTAATTCCAAATTCAACAGCGCTCTTCCTATACATCTTTAAATAAATACAACAATCACCTTCTTACAAACGAAAAAAAAACCATTATACTTACGCAACGAACCTTATCGCCAGCCTCCGATCGTCTCGGCTTCCTCCCTTCGCGAAGTTTCGTACACACGCGAGCGAATCGCTACCTATACTCACACACGCGCGACATCGCAGAGCTAAGCGAGGCTTGAATGAAAGCGCGGCGCTCCGCGCGCGACTGCGTCGAATTTCCTTTCGCAGCACATCCACATCCACATCGACGGCACGGCGCGGAGTTGCACATGCGGCGTCGCATTGTGGTTTTGTTGCACGCGTGATTGGCCGCGAAATCAATTATAATAGGCCTCTGAGCGCGCGCCGCGCGTTTTCCGAGGCTATATAGGTACTGACACACTTCTTTTTCCAGCGGACGGTTCGGGTTGGGAAAAGTGACACTTTTAGTCGCTTTTTTTTAATGGATTGGGAGCGATGTTTTTTATGCAGGTTGAGTGGATTTTTTTTGTATATGGTGAAGAGTGAAATTTTTATTTTTATTTTGGGTGGAAGGTTCAATCGAAATTAGTTTTATTGGTTATTAAATTGTATGTCACAGAGATCATTTTCTGATAAAAATTGCCGTGTAAATGATACGTGGGGCACCATTGACTAAATATTGCCGTAATTCACGTGATAAATTATAATGCAAGGTACAATTAACTACACAGTTGGTACGAATTGTGATAAATGACATTATTTTTTACCATTTTTCAGGGTAATTTTTCCCGTGTAGTCAGGTATTCCTACTACGATGTTTGCGGGGATTTGTATGAGAAAATTCTTTCTGAGCAGTACTGTACAAGTGAAAATTGTAGATGAAAATTTCTTTAAAAAGTTGGTTCTGTTATAAGATATATTTAGCGAAAATTTTACTTCATCAATTCTGTGGGTTAAAGGCATAACAACATATTAGTCCACTATTTACGTTTCTGAGATATTAAGGTTTGAAATATTTATTTTACATTTAAAGTAATGGTAAAGAACTACATAAATAGTATATACATTGTCTCTTATTTCTACACTTTCCTGATTTTTTGCTTTCATCTGAAAATATACTATGTAAGGATACTAAAATTGATTGCTCTAAATATAAGAATATAATGCTCAAAACTCAATTTTCAATAAATGGACTTATGTCTTTATGTCTGGAGCCCACAGAATTTAAGTGTGTTGAAACGCTGAATCGAATTGCTAAAATATTCATCAGTTAAATTTTCACTGTAAATTTGTAATAAACGTAAAATTTCAATATTGTAACTTGAAAATTTTTACCTTTTTTATAAATTTTGAAATATATTTAAAAAATGTTCGGAGCCTTTCCTTTACATTTTAGAATGAAATCGGCATTTTATCTACTGAACATTCAATTATGTAACACATGTTTTGCGTGCACGAAGCTATTATGGATATCTTTGTAGTTTTCTTTGCGAAAAGTTCCGATATTATAAAGTACTACAAGTTTTGTATTTGTATATCAGAAGGTATAGTAGTAATAAAGGCCAGCCTAGACTGTTAAAACCAAAAATATTCCTATAAATTCTAGTATACTTAGTAAATTTGACTGTAGTTTTATTAAACAATATAAAGTAATACTTTGGTTTTCGTCAGTTTGTAGCCAAATTACTATAGACATTCTGGTAATATATATGTACTGTAATAAAAGTTTTCGAATGAGCAATCTCAGCAATTAACATCCAAAATCAACCAACGATAGCAAAACTAAAACATATCACCTAAAATATAACACCTCTAATTCTCAATCAACACCTCAAAGCCCTGCACTTCAAGCCTAAACTTCACCTGTACCTAGAAAGTGCACAAAGAGACCAACCCACGCATCGGCTTTCGACTTTCTACTTAAATCCTCGCTGCGTACGCGCTAAACGTCTCGACTGATGCCCATCCTTCCCCGATAAACCAGATCGCGTTACGCTCGCGCGCGCGCATCATCGCGGTCGAGCCTTGGCTCCGATATCGGATGTTCCGACTGCGCCTCGACGCGGATGAGCACAGGGAAAATGAGAAGAGTCCGGCGTTGTGGAAAAATTCTGGCACTGTTCTTTATATAGATATATAAATTCCAAGTGATACATTTTTTTGTACAGAGTTGAGAGCGAATCGCTGATTAACAGTTGGCAGTGTAGTGGATACATCGTTTGAGTTTAGTAAAATAAAAAGATAATGGTAAAATTATGGTGGCAGTTTTGTTTAAGTCCGGCAGTAACGTTGATATGGATGCTGATCGAGCAGATGTTGCATGGAAATTCGCTTATCTCGTTTAGTTAATTGAACTTTAGATTATGTTTCTTTCTTATTTACAAAAATTCATGTAGCAAAAGCCTTCTTTAAAAAAAATAAATACCTCTTTCTATTATCAACAAAGCTGAAACTTTTTCTTTCAGAAAAGAAAAAAAAATTTACAATAATAACAAACTAAACAATACCGATGCCGCAAATACAAAGTTACATAAGAATACAATACACAGCTAAACGAGAAATGCCAATTTCCACGCGATCCTGCTCGATCACCAAAAGGCGACATCTGCGTCGCTTTGAGTATATAAACCATTCAAAAAGAGGCAGAAGGGGGGATATCTATTTACACATTGATCCGGCAGTTTCGTAACGTATAAAGAATAAAAAAAAGAAACGGCCGTGTTAGTCGGGCTGGCTGCCCTCGATGATGAGGGCCCGGGCGAGATTTCGCGCGGCGGCCAGTCGGAATATGGGCACCTTGTCCTGGAACTTGGGATCGTCGCCGTGGTTCTCGATCGAGCGCAGCAGCTCGAACGTGTCCTCGGACGAGAAGACGAGGTCGTCGGTCTCGAGGAGGGGAATGGCGTCGGTTAGCAGTATCGACCAGAAACTGAAACATTAACGTGGCAAATTGTTTCTTTTCATTCTTTTATAAATTGAAAGTAACGTTAAAAAGAATTGATTTTTATGAGCCTGTCGCTCGGTAGATTCTGATATAAAGCATTCAGATTCAGAATCTATCATTTTTTTTCGAGACAGTGATATTTTTGAAAGGAAAGGAAAATTAATCAGTCAAAACTGATTTATTTGTTTTGTAAAAGTAATGTTCAAGAGCCATTGACCACCGAAACGTAGTCAGTCTTTTATTTACTTTCCTTTTAAAAAATCACTGACTTGGAGAGATCGATAGAATTTGAATTTCTAAATTTGATACAAGAATAACATTACCCAGTGAGATCAACAATTCGTATCAATGAAAATTTTTCCTACGCCTTATTTATCTTTAACATATTTTTAAAAAAGAAATTCGTAAATTCACAGGATTATTCAGGACAAAAGATAACTTTGGATAATTTTTATGACAGATTCGTCGTCAATGCAAAAATTATGATCAACTATCCAAATTTATATTTCCTTCATTTCAAGCCTGCGGGCACCGAAGGGCGGCCCAGACTTGGCACAAACTGGAAGCTACAGCTGTATACTTTTGTATAATCAAAGCATTCGCGCATTTCGTTTTCGAATTCATGCTACGCCGAGATCATTTTAGGCATTTAGCAAACTGCTTCGAAGTAGTTCAAATGCCCAAGTGAATTCAGGTATTTAGGGGAAAGAAAGGTTTTCGTACAATGTACATTCGTTACTACATACAACCGAATGAAATATACTAAAATTTAGATCACAAAAAAAATCCAATAGACTTTAGAATTACGAGCATACAAACCCCTTAAGAAGAGGTCGGAGTTATCCTGATTGGTGCAGATTTTATCTAACCTCAAAAATTAATATAAAAAATAAAAATTTGTGGTCATTTATGGTACAAAAATGAGGTTGTCCGGTGTTCTTGTCATAATAATAAATGTTTATAAAGCTTCAAGCGTACATAATTGTGTACAATTTCGTAAAATAATGAAAAATACGGCGCGAGGTGAAGCTATCAGTAAAGCTAAGAAACGGTAAGATGACCATCACTTTTACCGTTTTCCATTCGTCAATTGTAACAATATTTCATAATAAAAAACTTTAGAGGCTACTAATAAACAAAGTTGCTATTGTCCGGTGTTCTTTACATAATAACAAACTATTATCAACCTCGATTTTGATGTTACTATGTGAATTTTAGACGTATAATGAAAAATACGGCGCGAGGTGGAGGTCACAATGGTAAAGTTCGCTCCGACCTCCCCTTAATAAAAATACTCACTAATTCGGCGTCAGATTCGAAACAATGAGCGAAATGAGCAATCTCGCTGCCTCCTTGAACTCTCCGATGCCGTACATCTGATGGAACTCGCAGTACTTTCCTAAAAGCAAACAACGCAATACATCAGCATACTACCATATACAAGTCAAAGCTACTACTTCGTGATCAAAAGATCGTTTTGCTCTCGTTGAACCGACCGAGGAACGTGAGTCGGTCGCTGGCGAGCATGCAGGTTCCCAGATTCTCCAGCAGGTCCCGGCACTGGATCTCCGCGTGCTCGACGTAGTGCTTGAGAAAGCGATTAGCGATGTGCGTGACGAACATGACGTCCTGAGCCTTCAACGCCCAAGCGAGCGCGTTGCCCAGCCGGCCCTGATTGATGCACTTTATACCCTGGATCTTGCATACGCTGGAGACTGGATGAGATTTTTTTTCTTTCAAATTGTGGATAGCCTTTTTTGATTTTCATTTATTTTAAGGGGATGTTATTGCGTGGATGTCGTGCTTTTAAGTAGCTCTTTTGGAATTTTTTAAACAAAGGTAAAAACAAAAATAAACTTTAACGGATCTATCTTTTTTTTTATTACGTATTTAAAGTTATAATAAAGTTACGAGTTAAGTTAGCTGGCGATGTAGCAGTTATAGAAAAAAGTGTTTGTAGTAGCGACCAACTACAGCTTTTCCATCAGAAATGAGAAAAATCATCGCTTATTATATTAGTTTAGAATGTCACTATTCGTGAAATTATAGAATTATCAAAATAGGAATCAATGTTTTCGACAAAATGTTGAAACTTCTATCTTTGTTTTTGAAAATTACCAAAAAATGGTTTAAAAATATGGTATTTACATGGTAATATTTTCTAAATTATACTTTAAAAAGATAATAAATTGTTTGATTTACGTACCTACGTGAGGCATATCGTTATCTTTCGCGAGATTGATGATTTTGTTTACCCGAGCTTCACTGCCCAAAGGAATAGTTTGCAAGAGAGTTTCCAGCCTCGCTAGACCTTGCTCGGGGCAGTGTTCCAAGTAACTTGCTCCGCACTGCCAAAGGGAATGATGGTCCATGAGAGTACTTCCATAATCTAATAATAAAGATTCGTGAAGTAGATCTGTGACACTAAAATTAAAAAATTTTTTCTAATTATTTTTAGAACTTATGACTATTTCAAGAAAATAATGTAATATTGAAAATTAACTTTGCTTTATGATTATTGCAAACTTACTTAATTTGATGCTTATCCATTATATTCAATCGTCCACAGTGGTAAAGTAAATCTGTTAAATGTGCTGCAAACCAGCCATTATCATTCATGTACTGAATTTCTTTGATGACTTGATGCAAGTCACTTTCCATCAGAGCCAGAATAATATTATCCAATGTTAATAGTGACGTCTGTCTGCTTGATTGCCACTTAAGTGCAACACTGTTTGCATGACGAGCAAGCTCTGGTTGCTTGCAGCAAGGCGCAGAATAAAACAATTTTGCTGCCAGCAACTCGTACCATGCTTCGGTATATTTAGAAAACTCCCAAAATTCATTTCCAACTACTAGCTGTTTGATACAAAAGTAAATCAATAAATAAATAAAGTTTTCTTGGTATTTTATAAAAATTTGAAAAATATTAAAAAAGAAGTAAGTTACCCTCATAAGAGCTTCTAAATTTTGCTCTACACCAAAAGCTTTGCTGTCGATGCTTTGAGATAAACTCATCTGCCACTGCTTCCATCTTATAGTGAATTCTTTGACAGAGTATCCACCGTATACATTGTATACAGGCATATTCCTAAGAGAATTTTCTGCTGCGATGAACGCTGAATGATCAGCTTTACTGTGCATTGCAAGAAGAGCCCTAACAATGTCAAGTTTCCCATGCAATGCACAACCCATTACAGCTTCCCAGTAATCAACGTTTTCAAGGTCTGCACCAATTTTCTTTTTAGCTAATATTTTCATGGCCATTATTTCTCTCGAGGGAAAGTGAAATCTAACCCAGTCGAGAAGTTGAGGTAGGACAACATCTCCTGTAAATAAATACAATATAAAAATAAATACAAAATTATTTGGGTTTTTGAGTACGGTATTAAATTTTACCTGGTATTACATCTACATAAAGAATTTCTGTTAAATGCCAGACACATTCAACATTGTAGAATATGGTTTGGAAGTTTTCGTAAAGAGTTCTGATTTCTTCTGTACACTTTTCGGCGAGGTCTTGGAGTTCTTCCACACAGGCTCTCAAGATAGAACGATACTGTTTGCTATACTTTAGCATTTCTGGTCTTGAATCGTTTGCAGTGGGAGAACACTTTAGCTTTTGAATGGACAAGAAGACACCATTGCTTTCATTTACTAATTTGCGTAGGGCAGGTGAAAACAGAATCACCTCTGGTCTGAGGAAATGTATTTTCGTTTCACATGGAGCAAAACTGCTTGGTGAATCTAAAATAATAGTGTTAATTAAATCAGGATGTTCCAAAGTATTATTTAAATATTTCTTTTTAAAAAATTATAGGTACCTCTAGAGTGTACATTGACATGTTTGTAGCCAAAAAGAGCAAGTTTATTGGGTCCAACCCATGTTGCAGCAGTGCCAGCTTTTCTACAAACGTCATCAGGTATTGCCTAAAATTATTATTAATTCATATTAAATATAAATTTATAAAATATTTATATTCTGGACGTTAACTATTGTTAGCTTTAATAAGACTTTAATTAAAAGAAGAATATTTAACAAAATTAAATTGGTTTTCAACACATTTGTCTTTACCTTTGAGATATAAGTTTATAAAACTGTAAACCTTGTGAAATAATATAATTCATCATTATAGTAATATGTTTAAATATAAAACGACATTAACAATGACAAATAATATCATGATTTCAAGTTGTGTAAATATAATGATTATTAAACTTTGAAACCGGTTACGAGAATTGAGGTTATATATTGTTTACAATGAATAATTTTGCACTTACTATAATCTGAGCGTTACTTCCTTCAGCCATTGTTAACAATTATATTTCACACTCATTCACTAAATTAAAAAGTTTCACTTTACACAAATAATTATTTACAAATACATCTTTTTAGCGGCACGAGCGCATACACGTCGAACAGGTTATATGCAGGGCGCGCCGAAAATTACTCTGGAGTCCCTCTGGTGTTTTAATTCTATTTAAAAATAAGTATAGTGAAAGTGAGAGATTATCAGCGTAGTTATTGTTAATAATTATATTCTTACAGTCAAGAATATTTTTTTCTACAAATATCTAAACATATGATTTCAGTATTAATCTTAATTTTTAAATTAAAATTAATGTTTTATAAGATTGGGTTATAATTTTAGTTCTCATTATTAACAAAGAATTGGTAAATCATAAATAAAAGATAAATATCGAGGTTTTATAGACAAATTTTATTCAATAACAAATATATCACATCATGAATTGAAATGATAGAATGTTGCTAAGAAAATATAGCATTTATGCATAACTTATACATAGAAGTAATTCTTTTACATAATGTATTCTTTTATGTATTTACAGTGAGAAAAAACGAGAATTATCATATATATTAAGTAGTATAATAACAAAATCATATTATTTTCGTTTGAATTCCCTTTTCTTCGTTTTTTCAGCGCTAAATTTCTGGTTTTTTGATCTGTCAGTACTAAATTTGTTATGTTTTGTTTTTTCATTACTCAATTTTATCTTTTTTGTTTTGTATTTTGGTAAGTATGATTTAGGCCTTTTGTTATTGCTATTGACTGCTCCTTGGAAAAGATCTGAAATATAATTAAAACATTAGTTAATGTTACACACATAATTAATTAGTTAACTAATGATAAACTAAAAATTATTATTTTTACCTTTATCTGGTTCTTCGCCAACTTCATCCCTGTAATACTGTGCATCATCATCAACATCATCTTTATTAGCTTCGTATGATTCCTTTGCTATCTTTTGCATAAGAACATCAGTTTCTTTCTTCTTCTGTATGCCCTTAAGTGATTTTTCCTTGAGCTCCTGTTTCTTGACCTCTTTTTTGCTCTTGTTCTCCTCTTGTACCTTTTTCCTGTTCAATTTCAATTTCCTCTTCTTATCACGTTTCTTTTGTATTAATAGTTTTTCTTCTTCAGTTTTGCTAATAAGTTCATGATAAAGTACTTCACCTTCCATAAGTCCATCTTCAACTTTTATTAACTAAAAATAAAAGGTTTTCAAGTTAAGAAGAAGTAAATTAAATTGAATACTTTATTTATTTAGATGATTTAATTGTTAATTTTATTTTTACCTGTAATGTTAGTCTAGGCCCAAGTTCATATAATCTAATTGCACTTGTACTTTTTTCATGATTTCCTCTTGAAGATAACGTTTGGGGTAACGTTACATGACTGGTTGGATCATCTTCAGCTTCACTCTCTGACAATGTTGGTTTTGTCATAAAATCAGAAAAGTCTTCACAACGAGAAAGGTTTGGTATTTTTGCTTGAACTAACTTCTTAACGCTTTTAGATAAACCAACTGGAACAACTTTGATAACATAGTGCCTAAAATCTATTAACTTTGTTTCAGGATTATAATTTAAACAGACGCAACGACGAAGATTACTTAAATTCACCTAAAATAAATAATAAATTAATAAGTTTTCACTGAAAAATATTTTGATTCAAGTAACATATGTATAAGTATATTATTTACAGTAGTTAAATTAATTGTTGGGAACATATTTTGAAACATTGAAGCCATTAACTTCAACTGCATTCCTTCTCCACTGAATTTATTCAAAATAATGAGAGGTGAGTGTTTAAATGCTTCTTCGAAAACAAGCTGCTTTTTTGCTGTTGATATAACATCTCGTGCTAGAGAAAAGTTTACAATTTTAAAAGTCAGCGTTGGACCTCTTGGTATCCTATAGAAAATGTATTATTAATCATTAATTAAAGAGCTATAAGATGTACTTTTTATGATTTAATCTAAAATACCTGCAAAGCTTAAGATACATTCCAAGTTCAGTTCGTGTGAAGATGGACATGTGTGTGACATGTAAAACACCAGCGACAGAAACAAAATCTTTTATTGTATTTCGTTTGCGCTCCTTCAGTACACTTGCAGTGAAAGGTTCCATAACTTTACGAAAATCCTTAGTTAGTTCAACAATGTGTTCTCCAGGTAATCCTCGATGAATTACAAAGGAGTGAGGTGCCTTGACTAAGTCATCCTTTTCTTCTAAATCAAGTTGTTTATTTTTTTTGACACATCTTCCCTGTAAATGAAATATGTTGGTGAGAAACATTTTTAAAATCATAGGATTTTATTTAAGAGAAATAATATGAAAGTTTACTTTTTTACTACGACCCATTGTAGCTGAATTTGTTTACTCCTTATTATTAGTTGAAGTCAAATTTACTATAAAAACAAATTAATATTACAATTGAACCGTCGCTTAAACTTGCCTTCGCATGGTTTTTCGACTATAACCTCAAATCATATAAACACCGCAAGGAGCACGTGTTTACAAGTTCATTCATAAACACAAATTACTTTATCGACGGCTGCTAATCAAATAGAATGTGCGGGAATTTCAAAGCACGAGGATATGCTCATTATTTGAAAAATTTATTAATAATTATATCAAAATGACCTTAAACAATTTAAATATAGAATAACAATTTTTTATTAGAAGGAATACGTTTAATATTGACAAAATAAACTATAGTACAACAATAATATTTATAATAGTTTTATGAACATATTTTGACTTTTTTGAGACTTTATGCAGAATGTTAAAATAGTTACATCAGTTATAACATTTGAGTTGAAAAAATTACTTAATTAAGTTAATATTAGAAGTAATCTGATATTAAATGTTTTATTCATCAATTGTTATAGTGTTAAAACATGTAGTGTAGCTTTTTATATATTTAAGGTGCACCCCAATGGAAAAAAATTTGTGTGCCAAAGTATACCAAAGTTTGCCTTGGTGCGTCAAAATATGCTAAAGCTAGTTAGAATTTGACAAAGTTTATCAGAGTACGCCAAATTTTTTCCAATTGGCCGTTTTTGGCACACATATGCCAAATTTTTGCACACTTTTGGCAAATTTCGGCAAACTTTGGCACGTCTGATTTTTACATTGAAAGTGCACTTTTTCCGATAAACTATCCTAGATAGTACGACACGTTGTAGGGACGTTGCTGCAACGTTGCTCTGGCAACCAAGCAACGTTGTTCGTAAACGTTGTAGCAACGTGTTAGCACTGTTGCAAAAGCGTTGAAATGTCCGCTTTGGTTGCAAAAGAAGGTTGTAGAAACGGTGTGGGTACGTGCCTACGAAGTTCTACCACGTTGCAAGAACGTTACTTATAAAACGTGTTTAGAATTTGCCAAAGTGTTACTCTTCCACGTTGCAAACACGTCGCTAGAACGTTGCCACAAAACTTGCAATATTTATTAGTAAATATTTATAATAATATAAATAGCTACAGCAGAATAGCCTGTTTGGTTGTACCATCCAGATGATACTTCGCAATTTGCGACTCTCATATATCTCACCTTCGAGGAGAAAATTAATTATTTTTAATTTTTAATTTTCAAACTTTATTAGTTGTGCCCTTAATAATTAAGCAAATGGTACTACCTACAGTTCTAATCGATAGGCGTCGATAGGTCTGCAAGTTTTTATGCGAGAAAAGATGATCCAAAAGTAAATCAAAGTAATGAGCTTTAATTTTAACTTTGTTTGATGCAAATATATTAATCAGTTCTAAAGTTATTAACTTTTAAAGAAAGTGATGAATGTTGCAGGAAAAATCACCATATTTGAAAGTGGGAAAACCCTTGAATTTTGATGTATTTTTTATCACTATCCTTCAAAGTTAATAATTTTAAAATCGATTAACAATTTCATCCCAATCTAAGTTGAAATTAGAGTTTTTTTCTTCTACTTTTATCTACGTTTAGATCTTTTTTTCCTGTGTAATAACTTGTAGAGCTATGATCTGCAGAGGCAAAAGAAGTATTTTTATCAAAAATAACGCACAATTTAAGTAATTTGGTATGTATTTTGAATAAATAAAGACCCTTTGAAAAAAAACTAAGGGTTCTATAGTTCTGAGCAGTTAATTTTTACAATATCCTGTGTTTCTCATAAAAATCAAGCGAGAAAAATACTTTCACGCACAATAAAATCGCTTCTATCGAAAAATCGAATGCAAATCAATACTGCAAACGCTTGTTTCGAATTCAATAACAGAGAAAGGATATTGCATCGGCGAGTTATAGATATTCAGCTATATATATGAGAACGCCGGTGCAAAAAGTATCGCGTTCTTTGTGCCTTTTTCCTCGTCTCCTATTTTCAAAGGCCGCGATGAGCATTGCCCGCTCGCCTGAGTTCTCAGAACTCGAGGAGCTCGGAAACTCTTCAATGTAAACAAATGCAAAAAAGTTTCATTTTCCCCCCTTTTTCTGTCGCTTGCGGCGCTTTTGCGGAAAGAACCTCTCGCTACGAGTATAGCGTTCCGCAAATCGATCGTCGGCGACGCGTATATATGAATTTTTCGCTGAGATTCCCCAATAAATTTATTCACTTTTGGAAAAAAAAAGAAATCAATTAGGATGTTGCAAAAAAATAAAAAGTTGATCTTTTACACGAAATGGGTAGAATAGCAAAAATAATTACGTCGTATTTTTTCTTCTGTCATATAAATGAAAAATTTGAAAGTAACAGACCTTTAAAGTTTCCAAATTTTCGGTATATATAGATATACACTAATGCTACGTGAAGTCATGAAAATATACAATCGTGACGTCACGCAAATTTGAAATAGCTATAACTACTTAAATTTTCGTTAAATTGATAAAATAAAAAATACGACCTAATTATTTTAGCAAAAACTATTTGAATATGAAATAATAAAAAATCATGCAACAACCGAATTGTAAAATAACTACTGTTCGTTGTTTGAAAATAAATAAGCTTTTAAATATTCGTAGAAATAGCTAGAATCATTTTCCCCAACTACAGAAAAAATAATTATCTAAGAACTTACGAATATGCTCATTAAAAAAATACTTTATAACACTGCATGACATAAGTCTGCACTTATGGCATGCCTATCCGTGACATAAGTAGTTCATTGCTCGCTACGCTCGGGTGCTACAGCACGGTGCGACAATGGACTGCTTAGGGCACGGATAGGCGTGGCAGCGGACTTCGGGCAGGCAGTGCTATAATAGTATACGATACTCGTGTCATAAGTCGTCCTTCATAGCACAACGTTTAGCTAATACACGCCGTGCTGTAAGGAACTACTTAGGTCACACGTATCGAAACGTACTGTTATCTGCTGTTTTAATCAGTACAAAACAGCTTAAGTCTGTTTTTAATAGTTCAAGATTCTATATCGACGGTTGAGCGGTAGAACCTATTAATTACTCAGAAATCGCTTAAAGATCCTGGTTAACTTGGAGCGCGCTCCAAGAGCGTGTTAACACGGATATCGCGGGTATTGGCAACTCTAAAAAACCGCTGCCAATTCATTGGCATTTAGATTTCTCAAACTAAATAAATTGTTCCAATATATAAATTTCTTTATTCTAATACATTAATTTTAAGTTGATATATTTGTTTCTAATTAATAGCTTAAAAATGGTGTGTTTTTATCATTAATTGTTTGTAATATAGAAAAATAGTTATAAAAACGAAAACGGAAACGAAAAAAAACGATTCGAGGAAGCTTTATTTTTATTCTAATTACGTATGTTCAACAAAAAATAAGAGTCTTCAAAGATAAAAGACCTCATAGTCTGGGCAAAGAGTTCAGCCAAGAGATAGCGAAAAGCTACCCTTATCATATGTTTTCGACATATCGTTTAAATAAAAAATTATGTTTTCGTAAATATAACGAAAGAAAGGAATTAGCTTATAAAAAATTTCGTAGCAGCGAAGATAGGTAATTTTATGGTCGATGAATCATAAAATTTCTTTTCAATTCAGAATCTTCATTGAAAAATGAAAAAATTGAGCACCAGATGCAAAAAATGACCGCGCCGTTCTCGAGATGTAAGCAATCATAAAATAAATATTTGAAAAAGAAATATGACCTCAAATATCTTGAAAAATAAAAGTCTTCATGATCTGGGCAAAGAACTCAACCAAGAGATAGTTAAAAGCTACCTTTCTGGAAATTTTCCAAAGGAATAATGCCCTTTTACTCAAGTGATCGTACGACATAGAAAATCGTTCTTTTTTACAAAATGCAGCTTCGCAAGCACGTTCGCATACACGCTCGCATGCAGGTATTTCACGAATTTTCTACAGGTTTCCTTGCAGGCCCACTGCACACTTGCATACACGTTATCATACAGACCGCTATGCAGTCTTACCTGTAGATCATATTCATGTATGTCTACAGATTTGTATGCAGATAGAGATACAGGTTCGCATGCATATTTACATGCATGTTTACATGCATGTGCTCATGCAGGTTCACATGCAGGCTTCTTTCGTAATGGTTTTCAGTTTTTTAGGTTAAAAATGATCTATACTTTCTTTTAAAAACTTTTTATTTATTTTTATATATACAATAAAGTTTGGTAAATTTGTATTAACGTATTATAAAATAATGCTACATTTTTCATTATTTTTAATTAATTGCTGTTTTCTCATTTTTTAAGTTTTCAATATTCAAAATGTTGTTGGTTATGTTATAGAATGTAGTTATAGTATGTTATAGAATACAAAATAACCAATCTTGATGAAACTTTTAGCATACGTCCTTTGAAGTATTCTCAACTGTAATGAGCTGAAATTAGTAGTTAGCTGAAATATTTTGTAATTATCCATCACAATGCTCATGTTAAATGATCTATTAACAAATATGCACTGTTTTTAACAATTTTTAAGCAACAAATATTTATTATTTTTAAAAAATATATAGTTGAGTAAAAATTGGTTAGTTCATACTAACTTATTTTTATTTTATTGTCAAAAATACTATCAAATATGTTGGGTAATAAATGTCATTGTGATGTACACCAACAACTTTTACCGTACAACCTAATTATACTTAAAATAAACCTATTATTCTCAATATCTTCAATATTATTTAATAAAATCTTCTTAAAATTTGTATATCAATTAATATCATTATGAATATGTCATGTAAATATTATTTTGTTAGCCTTAAAGCTATGGAAGTTTTATTTTTCACCGGAGAGCCCCCTTAATTCAATATATTTTTAATGAATATGAAAATGGATAATAACCAAGCTTACTTTTTGAGTTAAATTTAGAATTTATTTAAGAAAAGAGATGCTACAGTGATTCCAACTGATCGGGACCAAAATTCTCGGGGACTGCAATATATATTTAGTATAGGAGCGTTTCAGTCCCCGAGATATCCCCGTGTATAAGAGCATTGCAGTTCCCACGTAATTTCAGTCCCCGTGTTCTCAGTCCCCGCGACTCGACTGCATATATGTAAATGGAGCTAACCTTAAATTGAAATAAAATATGCAAAAATGTTGAGTGTAAATGTAAGGCATGACATCATTATTGGATTTTTCAAAACTTTCTGTAATTTTGCAATGTTATTAAAGTTGTTCGATCAAACTATTTAATATGTAGGAAGGCTTTATAATCTTTCTCGATTTCAGACTTCTAGTATTCATTTATAGAATTTTGAATGCTTTGGAAATACAAAATGATATATATATATATATATATATATATATATATATATATATATATATATATATATATATATATATATATATATATATATATATATATGTATATATATATTACTGTTTGAAAATAAATTTATATCCAGGGCTAACTTTAACAGATTGTGATAGATAGAGACTCCCAAAACGAAATCGATACATAACCCGGTATCGGAGAATAAGTCCATGTTATTCGACTTACTAATATTGAACATCATTCAAAATAAAATCTTAATAATTGATACGTATACACAGTATTTCATAGCGTAATTTTTTTGTTCGTAAACCAAATTTGTGACTTATTTAATTTCTTAAATATTGATTTGAAACAATTACGTTTTTCATCAAGAACCACAAATTTAGAAAGTAATAAATTTGATTACCGTATAAGAAATATGCGAGCTGGATATTACTTTCCGCCAAACCCGCGATTCTTGGTATACTTTCATAAGAATAATAAAATTTCTAGAAAGCAGAATATTTTAATATAAAAAAAACTAGAAAATTGTAGCCTTCTATTTAAAATACGCAATAACACGTTTTTTCCGAAGTATATCTGGAACTGAATTTGGATAAAAAGAAATAGAATTAAAAAATGGACATATTACTAAATTTATATAATCATTTAGCTATAATCATATACTTATTACTCTGAACTATAAAGTAGATAAAAATTGTCAAATACAAAATGCATACAAAAATCTAAAAATTAGCCTTATTTACTCCCAATCCATAACCTTGAAGTTTGTTGATACAACAATCAGAATTAGATTGCAGAATTTTTCGAGATTATAGGTAAGGTTATAATTAAACATCGAAAGTCGCTCAGCTATTAGATCTTAACGTCGCGAATACAGCTCTAAGATAAATATCCCAATTTCTACTCACTTCTTATATTTCCAGTTATTATAGATTTATTATAGTAATTATTTGCCTATTCATTGAAATATGAGTAAATCTAACTATTAAAAAGAGAATTGTAACATTAAATCAAATTATAATAAAAATATTGCAAAGTATGATAAAATATGGTTAGGAAACGATGCATTTTGCATGTTCCTATTTCTACTCGGACAAATATCACTGTAGTAGTATATTTTAACATATAAAAAAATACCGCTCATATAATCTATTGCTTGTTTATTTTTAATATATTTATATCCATTATAAGACAGTAAATCTTTAATATACAAATTATTACAGGCAGATGAGTAGAAATAGGTACATAGCCATTTTCGGGTGAGTAAAAATAGGTACATTCAATATTCTTTCATTTATTAGCTTTTATAATTATTGAGTCTTCTGAAAATATACTTTGACATTTTTTAAATATAATTCAAGACATTTTTTAATATGTTAACCATTTTTTATTTTAACAGATGCCAGAATAAGTCGTTTTAACATTTTCATAAGAGCGAGCATCCTTAAATGAGTAGAAATTGGGACATTAACCCTACCTGTCCGCTAATAGCAGGTTGAGGAGTAAGTCCAACATTACTTTAGTCGTGAATATCTCTTTAATTCTGCTCCAATAGCAGGCCGAGAAATACGTCTAATAATACTTTAGGTCTCTATGTTGATATTAATCGCCATGGTTCTTTTATAAATGGATAATAAATAAGAAAAATAAATAATTTATCTTACAATTACAAACAAATAGTCGTCATTTATTAACCTTCGGAGCCTTAAATAACTACCTTACGCAAATTTGTATTATTAAATGTTCCCAAATATTTCGTTCTGTATCTCATTTTTAGTAACGTTTAATACCTTTGCTTTTTAAGATGATTTTTCTTTATAACGTTATAAAAGTCATGGCCAGTTACTAGGACATCAAAAGTTGGACACTGGGACAGGCCGATTTTGGGTGGCCATGTACTGTTACATCGAACTCTGTTACGTTTTTATTTATAATTTACTTAACGTCGAGAGAAATATTGTTTTTCCGCTTTTAACTGAGAGATAATAGTAATATCTTTCAAAAAGCAAAATTTTTTAGGTCTAAATTTTATTTTAATGCTTTATATTTTAGATAAACTGTCCTCGTGTTACTAAGTGGCTAGTTGCCGGTACATCTACCTTACGTGCTTATTCTGGCAAGTTATATATGCTATATTCCACGTCGAGTCAGCAGACCAAAATTTTTTAATGTCAGAACGAACGGTAAAATTCTTGCAAATAATCATCAAAATACACAACATAATTTTTAGATCTTAAGGTTAAAAGTGTAAAAAGTTATGTGAATACATAAAAATTGAATGTTTTACCAACATCTTTAAAAATCTCAAATCCGTCTTAAAATTAATAAAAATTAAATCCTAAATCTGCTCAAAAACGTCAAATCACATGCTCTCAAAATAATCTTAAAATCGCTTAAGCTTTCCCAAATATTTCATGTCTTAAATCTTGTAATCACTTTATTATCTTTAGTTTTTTTACTGATTAAAATTTTTTTTAATGATAAGAATCTTGGTTTAGAAAGTGTAAAAATAATTGACGTTTATTTAAATGGTAGTTTATTTATTGATAAGTATTATAGATGTTACGGATAGCGGGAAGTTTTGAAGACCGTACATTACCATTGCGGAGAAAACCGCATGTCGTAATACAATCTCGGGGAAACATTTGAAAAGTAGGAAACGTGCTTTCTAATCCGCTACGTGCAGTCCGACCTTTCCTCTTTCTAGTATAGCACGAGTGCGTCGGGATGCGAAAACTATAAGAATAGCTGATTACGCACTGCCGAAACGTCGCATAATGACCGCCCCTCAATTTAGGCTCTCCGTTAGAAAAGCGTGCCAGAAGATCGACAGTGACGCCAAGAGGGTTGGGCACAATTGTGAAATGTACAAACATGCAGCCGATTTCTCGAAATGCTTGTCTTTTCGTTTCAAAGGGAAAACGGTAAATGTTATTACCTCCGGAGATTGTGATTATATAGGTATGAGAAAATGAATGTCCGAGTGAACAGCGCAGCTTATGTATTGTATATTCGTCGAAGTGCATATTATGTAAAAGCGATATACTACAGCTAGATAATTACGAATTGTATTGAATTGAAACTAATATTATATGTAAACATAAACAAATATTGTATGTAGATTTAAATTAATGTTTTATGTAAATTTAAATTAATGTTTTGTTTAAATAGCGGCTAATTGTACGCAATCGAATTAATATTTATAAGGAAGTATGTTACCCTAGATTAATAAAGTTTAAGTTTTAAATGAATATATCATGTGCGAATTCTATAAAATAAGTACGTTCGGTATAACACGAGTTCGAGTCCTGTCGCGGCAGATTAAAATAGGAAAGATTAGAAGTGGAGAGTCTGAGCTGAAGAAGGAAGAGTCCACGAGCTCCGCGGCAGAGGAGAATCGAAGTAATCAGATGAATTGTTGATCGAATATTATATTCGAATATTTAATAAAGTTTGCGGGATAAACGCATGACACTGCAGGCATGTCATTGCAGGTCATAATTTTTTTAACTAAGATTTTGGGCCCTCCGCTTTGCACAAGTCGAATTTACGTGCGCGAAAGCAAAAGTGCGGATCCGTGGCCGTGAACCATTCAGCTCGGGGAAATTGTTCCCCGAGGCTGTTCAGACCTCGTAGGGGAGTTCCGCTCACAGGTTTTGCAGGTCAATTACGTGTTCGGGGAGGTCGTTAGGCTGATCCGAGGCCGGTAGGCAGCCAGGTAAACAGGTGCAAGGTGGGGGAGCGAAAGTCCACCCTTCTGGGCCTCGTGCCTTAATGTGGCCGCCGCGTCGGTGGTAGGCAATAAAGAGGGAGGGGGTGAAAGGGACTTTGACTGAGCTTGAAAGCGAGCGGACTCTTCACTTCGATAGCAGGACTCGACACGATCGGTTCTTACATCTGCGCGCGCTCGTTTTTATTTGATCATCCCTTACTGTGTGAATAATTTTAAAGGTAAAACTTTACGCAATCTTATTTCTTCGAACACGAAAAATTTAAAACTATAAATCGAACTGTTTCTTTTTTAGCTTACACTGAAGCAGAAGATGGCCGACTCCGGAGTGCCTTTGTTAACCGCGCTGCTTATGAACGACGCAGACCTGGCTCATCCGCTACCAAACCAAATTGGCGGCGACGACGTCGCTTACGACTGCGACGATGTGCTCTCTCAGGACCACTGGGACAGGCCCTCCCCCGACAACTGGGACAGGCCCTCTCCGGACAACTGGGACAGGCCCTCTGACGACCAGTGGGACGAGCCCTTCCGCATTACGTCTCTCCTGCAGAGGCTCAACGAACGCGAGGACCCGTGTCTAGCCCGGCTACTGGTCTCGCGATACGCGCTCCAGAGGCGCGTAGTCGGTCCCTTCCGCAATCCTTCGCTGCTTCGTCTGGCCGTCCAGAGAAACTGGCCGAACCTGGCGAGACGTCTTCTGGAAGCCGGTGCCCCGGTCACAGATCAGCACCTCTGAACTCGAAGACGCGGCTATGCTCGGCCAGGTGTAGATGGTCGAGCTTTTGCTGCGTCACGGCGCTGCCTTCAGTTACGCAACCCTGGCGTACGCCGCTCGCAGCGGCAACAAGAATTTGATGAAACTGCTGGTGCCCAGGGGAATCGACGTCAACGTTGCGCCCGCGAGCGGAGAGTGCTCGGTGCTAGAGGAGGCGGCAGTCGCGGGAAAACGCGCCATGGTGCGTTATCTCTTGGACTACGGAGGGGACGTGGGTTTGAGTCTCCGCGGGACGAGGCTGTTCGAGGTGATGGCCGCGAAGTTCAACACGTCCACGGGAAGCCGTTGGATCGAGGACGGATTGATCCTCGGGCACCTGCTAAAGCGCGTCGCCCTTCTGGCCGCGCAGAACGCCTTCGACCTCGAGGAATGCATCGAGTTTATCAGGCGCTGCAATGTGACCCGCGACATGTACGAGTCCTGTAGCAGGGAACTGGCGAGAATGAGGTCGACGAAAGTCGGAGACTCGTCCAACGTGACGTACTTCGACGTGCTGACGAGGAAGTGTAATTCCCTGGTGCGGTATTTGCGTGCCGAGTCAGTGAGGAGTGCCTTGACGGCTAGTGTTACCGCTACGCGATTCCCACATTACGCGGCTCAGCTGGGGCTGAACCTTCGCGGAGGGCTGAGGAGACTGCGGATGATGGGGGAGTACCAGAGGCTGCTGCACGAGCGGGCTTTCGCCGGTGTGGTGCCCTACGACGTGACCATGCGGATTTGCGAGTACTTTAAGGATCGGGAACTTCAAATTAATTTAGAGAGTTTTCAAATTGAAAGTTTTCATTTAGATACTCTATTTGGCGACTGAATTCGCGGATTGGCGATTGGCGGCGATTCGCATTCGTAATAATATTTTTTGAAGAATAGTTTTGTAAAATCGCTACGTTTAGCATATAAACGTAATAACGATGTCTGCGAATCACCGACGAATACTTCAGTGGCTCTTATGTCCATTCTTGACTTCGCGTCTTTGTTGCCTTATAAAAATATTATATAATAGCTATTTTGCGCACGCAGTTTGAAAAATAAATTTAAAGATTTTTGTAAATAATGTACACGTTTAATATTGTAAAATATTTTTCTGCGAAAAGCGCATACTTGTTCTCTGCGACTTGCATATGAATTATATTACTTAAATAGTTTACTTAAATAATATACAAATAATTTTAGAAATAGAAATTTAATGTATTTATTAGTATAAATAAAAAATTTTCATAAAACATTATAAACATCTTTTCTATACAATTCTATATAATTCCCTGATATTTTTTGTTGGTGTACCTGTGAATATGATTTATCCGTTATAAATCTTATATTGACCAATTTTTTGTTTTACAAATATTTTTTTAATAGACCAATTGAAATAATAATCAATAAATATATCACATTTATTTTACACAAATTAAAATGATTTACCAATTCGAAGAATCAAATGATAAATCAGATAGTAAATCGAATGAAAATCACGTGATATATCAGCCGAGCAATACAGATATATGTATTTATATTTGAACATGTATAGAATTTTTAATAATTATTCTTCTTAATAATTGTTTTTAGCTGGTTAATAAGATTATGATTTCGAGGTTAGCTTTCAATGCGTAAGGACTCTATCGTATTTCCGGTTAATCAGAAAAATAACTCATCAGCTCAACTTTATTTTGCATGCAAATTGACTGAGAAAGAGAAAGATTTTAAGAGATACGAAATTGAAGTTTAATATAAGCTACTTAATATTTCTTTATGTGTTCATTTATAACTAAAAATATTGAAACATGTATTTTTATTTTTTGGTCAAAAAAGTATCTTCTGTAATTAAGTTGAGCAAAATCCGCCATCCGAAGGATGTCAAATCCTTGTCGTTAGTTGAAAACGTATGTGTATAAGGTATTTGACTACATCTGTTGGTAACTTTAAACTGTAAGAGAAGTTCTACACTGAAGTAATATGTATGTGATGTGCACGGAATGTGACTGTTCCTGTGACGATGGTAAGAGAAAATGGGGTTAAGGTGGACACTTTTCATTTGTGATTTCATTATTTTCCAATTGTTACAGAATTGAAAAATTATATGCCATTTAAGAATCATTGCAACTTTGTAAATTAATTAATTGATATTTCGATGTTCAAGTTATAGACCCTAATTTTATGCTCATGACTAATTTGGAGACACGTATAAAAATAGTATTAATACTTCAAATATCTTCATATATTGTTACGGATAGAAATATCATGTGTTAAAGAAGCATGAAGTATGTACGAAGCGCGCGTATAAAATGTAATTTATACGTATGAGTTATTGGATTGCGAGCATGGCGGCGGTTCCTCCGCGGCTTGTTTCTCGACTCGCGCGAATCTGCATGTGCGATTCGTTGGCTTCAGGCCCTTAGTTAGGGGCGACTTTGTGGTCGCCCTGAGACTATCATTGACCTCGTAGGGAGCTTGTCTCCGCAGTGAAGGTCACTTCAGCATGGGCAAGCTTAAAGGCTGACCTGTGGCTGTCAGGCTACATAGATAGAAGCCGTGGGAGGCATCGCGCCGCATGCTCATGCTCGTGTCTATGTTTTTCATATTATTTGGAAGTGAGGCGCGCGCTCGGGTTACTTCGTACTTTTTCGATCGACACGAGGGTGCCGCCGAGAGAGCGACTGGGAGAGTGTCACTTCACTTCACTCTAGCCCTCTGCTATAGTAGCTTTACATTTTTATATTCCGCGATAGTTTTACTAGCTAATTAGAAGGTTTCGTTATATATATTTTCATATTTTATATTGTGATTATTTCGGCAATAGTTACGTTAAATTAAGACGTTTATTGTAGCTCTTTAAGAGTTTTATTATTTTAATATATTTAATCATAATTTTAATTGTTTGTGTTAATTATTTAATATAAACCCATCCTACTTTATCTCAGAAATAACATATATTGTGTAAAACACATAATATGTTGTTGTATAGACTTCTAAGTACCGTTATCCATTTCAAAAATTTAGAAAACATAAAAGCAGCTCCAATTAATATTAATATATATTGTAACAGTTAAAATATAAACGTTTCGAACAATCGTTTAAGCATTAACTTATAGTTTATCTGGGCAAATCCGCCGAACTTTTAACTGTCTGCATACAACAAATTTTGGAATAAAAATTGAAGGCATATAGTTGAAAATTCGTGGGCACACTTTTAAGGCCGTTTATGAACAGATTCAATGCCCGAGTCTAATTTTTACGAAACGACATTTTTGGCCCATATAATATGGCCTGTATGTACACTAAATTGGTTATTTTTGTCGATAATACATTATTAAGCAAGCTAAATATTTAAAATTATTAAGTTAGTACGCAAAAGCCGCTTAGTTCTTATGTTTATGTAGAATAAGATATCATCATACATGGAATCGAACCATTTTTTAGATAAAATTGTATATGTGCCATGGTAAAGACTGAATTTTTTCAATGCATCACGTTATTAAAATTTGTGTATTATACGTTTTAGTTTAGTATATGAAGGGGCACATAAATGCGACATGGATCAGTTACTTTGTTCTTTAATCATCAAAAATAAATATTGAATTTTAAATCGATGATTTACAATACAGCGTAACTGCTAAATTAATAACTTTGCTTTAATTAGAAGATTTTTAAAATTTCGAGACACATTTTTAAAATGTCATAACTTTTTTTAGAACGTGGTATACAAATGAGATTAAATTCAGATCTGTATCTGAACTGTACTATAGTACACCATGAAGTATTGTATATTGAATCACCATTTCACGTTGCGTGCATTGGCCGAAATTGAATCCCATTTCCAATATGAAACCTTATAGTTATAGTTTATATTGTGATTATTCAAGTGAACTTTATCTGTAATATTAATTAATTTTGAAAATTACTCTGCAGTACTTCATGTTAATTCAATCGGTTTTACGATTCAGGAAATAGTAGTAAATATATATATATATATATATATATATATAAATATATATATATATATATATATATATATATATATATATATATATATATATATATATATATATATATACACACACACACATATATATATATACATATATAAGATCCAAACAGGTATATCGTTATATTGGGTATTGAGTTTCGATTCTTTGAAGCGGATAATGTGGTACGATCAGGATCGCAAGTTAATTCTTGTTTTTAAACTTTCTTAAAAGTAATTCTATTTAACCGCGTCGAGTACTAGATCATATTATATTAAATCGCTGATGATAAGTGATCGAATAAAAATATATAGCGTATAGAAATACAATAAATTAGGGACGGCTTTTTAATGAAATACGACATGCAGTACTTGATGGAGTTAAATGCAATTACTTTTAAGAAAGTTTGTAGTAGTCTATTTTCTATATCTCACTTACGTGAGAGAGAGAGAGAGAGAGAGAGACGGCCAGTGACGCTATACAACGATTCGCACATTTGCGCGAATCGATCGGCTAATCCATGCTGGATTTCGAGGAAAAGGAGACAGAGAATTAAGTGGAAAAGAAGAGCGAGATTTTGCCTTAATCGTTGCGTGAGAGTCGGCAGTTGAACTCTCACCTCTAAGCAAGATCGACCATTCGAATGCGATCAAAATATAGTAGAATTAGTTCATTAGACTCTAAGTATCGTGTGCGCCTTCGCTCATCGATGTCGAGGACGCTCGACTGATACAGCGCAGATTCGATACGAAAGCGAATCTTTCGAGTCCAGTGAAGCCCTTATATCTCACCGCTCTCACCTCAACCGCCGATCAAGAGTCGTAACGTTGTCTTCAGGAAATTGCTTAACATCTGCTGGAATTTCCCGTTTCATTCTACGAGGAGACGGCGGGCTGCCAGAACAAGATCATCATCAGACAGGGGCCGCTGAGCGAAGAGTTGCGGAGGATGGATGCGTGTTTGAACGTTTGTTTTAGTTTGTAAATTTCTATTATAAGATTATCTGCGTATTAATTATACTTTTTATACTTTTTATACTTTTATGATTGCGATTAGATATAAGATTTTATTAGTTCAGTCAGACTTAGATCATCATATCATAAGCCAACGCGCGTATTTTTTTTTATATAACGGATTAGTTTTATGTGAATTAATAATTGTTTTTTTTCAATAAAGCACAAAATATTATTTTAAATAAAAAATATTATTTTAAATAAAAAATAATATTTTAAGAACCCCCTTCAAAACAATTTTAATAAAATTGTTTTGCATTAATTATTGGACATAACAAGTTTATAATGCTTTCTAATGAAACACTTAAAAATTTAAAAATAATATGATTTAAGAACCACAATAAGACAGATTATCCAAATGAAAATCAGGTAGGTATTAGGCTTTTTCATATCTGACGTCATATGCCCTTTCTACACCTAAGCTTCAAGCAAGAGGTTGTTTAATCCATTTCTTCCCAAGCGGCCATTTTATAGTCGATTGGTTTTTTGCCCAAAAAATTGTCGAAAAAAAATAATAATAACCAATAGCACTTTTCTGAAGTAAAATTGTCTGCTCTTTCCGATTCTGAAGTCAGAATTTTGAAATTTCCGTTGGAAAATTTCAAAATGGTGGTTTTAGGCAAAAAACCAATCGACTATAAAATGGCCGCTTGGGAATAAATGGGTTAAGCGAACTTTAATGTTTTAGAAAGATGAAGCGCGTACCATCTACACTACACAACAGTTAAGTTGTGTAAACCTTAAAATTAAGGGACTATTTACGTGTTTATTGACCGTAATTAAAGTATATATGACATATCTTTGACTAAAATACAAAACAATCTATTTTTTATAAAATTATTTTAATAAATAATATCTAATAATAAGTTGCATACATTATAGTGACTAATTTCATGCCAATCTTTAATGAATTTTGTCCAGTTTCACTTGAACTCAGTTGAATATACTCGCGTTTAAAGCTCAGGTGTAGAAAGGGTAATAGCCGTTGTACATTCAGCGTCCCTTATGATTTCCATACTTTTCAGTAGGTGATTAATTATCAGCAAACAGTAGCAAATGATTAAGCCTTAACGTTTAGGCAAGGACCCTTTGACACTAAATAAACGTAAAGGGAATTCCTGGGAGACTGGATTGTAAAATATACCTATATATTATGATCTTATACGATTTCATCTGGATTTTGAAATCTGTTTCATATCGTCATATCCGAATCAATACGAAATCGATGGTTTTATCAGGTCATATTCGGTATCATAAGTATTTTTGGTTTGTTAATTGGTTAATCATATAACATATCGTTGTTGTTACTTCAGTGCTTAACAGTCGCATGCGGGTACAACTAAACTCAGATGGATGCCCCGCACTCACCAACGTCACAACAGCGGATTTACACTTACCAACTTATCAGAACCGCACCAGATTAATTGCTACAGAGCATCGGCTCCTTATGTTTTCATTGCATTTTTCCGAACGAAAAATTTAATCCCCCGCCGCACCATAAAACAAAACAACAACGTTCGCCTCACCCTCGCTACAATCTCACTACATCACCCCCCCCCCCCTGCCCCCCATAAATTCACGCTCTCCCAACTTTTCGCACCAATTTTCACATCTCCAGTTAAAACTCCAAACCGGCGGCAAAAAGTTATAGCCCCCCGCCCCGGCTCTCTCGCGTATACAGGATTATCGCGCCTTTTATAAAGCCACTTTCTCGCTTTGTCAATCGGCTCTCTCGCGGGCGTGCGACACACTTTTTCCCCGTTCTCTCTCTCTCTCTCTCTCGTTCTGCCTATTCAGCGCGAAAAGTTGGTAAAAGTTCGCCGGGGAAGCGGGCGAAACGGTGCGGATTACCGTAACGTCTTGAGCCCTATACAACTCTCGTCTAGTCGTTTCTCTCACTCTCTCTTCCGCTTTTGCTGTGTGTATATCGGGTGTTATATAGGTGTACGTACCTATAAGGGTCGAAGTTGACGTCACAGCAGTAGTGGTGTACGAAAACGGAGGAGTCGCTCGTGCTGTGTCCTATAGGCGCTCTGTGCACGGCGGAGAGAGTCTTCTCTGCATTAATTTCGCGAGTTGCCGGCGTGCGCGAGAGACTCGTTTAATTTACATTTAATTAATTCAATCGCTTAGAATTGAATTTCGAAGCTATTCTGCCTGCGCCCTTATTCCGTCCGTTTCGTCTGTCTCGCTGCGCCTCTTACTCTGCATCTTTCTATTTTTTTTCCTTCGTTAAGGTGTAGTTTTGTTATCCAATAGTAATCAAAGTTAGTATTTGGAAAAAAGTTGAATAAACGGACGATGAAATTTCAGGTGAAAAATTTAAGAGAGGATATTAATTTTTTTCTATAAAGAATGTTAATAAGCGATGAAATAAATAATAATTATATCGACAATAAATAGTAACTCATCTCTGACAAAAAACCTAGCTAGATTTCCAACTGGCTTATGTTTTGGGACACGTTCAGCTAGTTTTCTGATATAATATGGCTTTTTAAGCATGTTAAGCCCTTTTTGGACGGCATATCATGCGGCTAATATAAATCCAAATCAATATCCCTTAAGAAGAGTAGTACGTTTTAAAGTATCGCAAAGACTAGTACTATTCTATAGATCTATATAGGTACATACATAAATTTAGGTTGTGCCGATAACGTCTGGTCTGTTCGGGTAAGGTTTGTTTTTCCGATTCGGAGTTGGGTATACTCAACTCTTTTGCGTAAATAGGTATGTATAACGATGCGATGTCCAGATGTAAAAGTTCGTCGATAATGGTGTCCGCGTTTCGATTACCTGGTGTAAAATCATATTTACGAAGAACTTTTCGCGACTTTTTTCACAAACATACAAAACGTTCTGTGGCTTATAACTGATGCCAAATATTACTATATGAATTTATTATTATTATGTGAAATTGTAAACTACTTTTATAAAAAAAAGACGTCGAGCAGATATTGATTATGATCAGGCGTCTGGTACATCGTGTTTGATATACTTAAAAAGTCTCATATCGTACTTCTTAGATATAGGTAGCATTGGCATATTATAAAAAATAATAGCAATTTTACAGGTATTGATATAAATAATAATGAGAGATTTGTAGCTCATGTTGTAAATAATAATAATTTCTACTTTAAGATATATGATTTTTATGAAAAAAATCGGAGCTTAAATACCTGTGACTTCTGGACATATAGTTCAATATGATTACATACCTACCATAATAATTATATTGAGGTACTGATGATGAAACAATCGAGACAAATGTTATAGTTCTGATCGAATCCGGATCAGAATCCTGATTACGACCGAATTTCAGTAGGGGTAATCCCAGATTGATTTGCCCCGAAGTGTAATACAAAAACCGCTGCCAATGCATTGGTACTTAGCTTCCTCAAACTAAATTAATTGTTCTAATATAAAATTTTTTGTTCTAATAAATTAATTTTAAATTGCTATATCTCTATTTAATTAGGAGTTCAAAAGATGTATGCAGATTTATCATTGATGGTTTAATTCCCAACAGTTAATTCAACTAGCTGTAGCCATAATCTTATTTTTATTATACATTTATATTTATAATTTACATTTATATATAAATTAAATCTGTTTTAAGCACTTTTCGGTACCATTTTGATATAAAATTAATAATTTCACCTCGAATTTGAATTCAACAAGATCTAAAATCACATAATTTGATCCTTCATATGTATCATTTTTACCCAGATTTATAAGAAATAAAATATAAAAAATACTGATATACATTATTTCATTAATCTTTAAATACCTATTCAATCAATATTTCAAAATATCAATGGAAAAATTATAAAAAAAAACAGAAATATCACTGTTTATAAGTAATTTTATACTCTTTCAAATGCAAAATGAAGCGATCATAGAGCCACCTTTGGCTCACTGGGTAAGACGCTTGCCTACCGATACAAGACGCTCAAGCTGTCAAGAGTTCGATTTCCGGTGAAAATTCTCGAGAATTTTTTCCTCGAGCTTTTTGTCTGGAAAAGATCTCCAACTACGCATTGTGCTTTGAAGCAGAAGGTATGTGTCCATATAGCCTCCTCAAAAGTGTCTGAAACGCTACTAAGCAGGTGATGCGTTTCACTCTACCGACATCGCATAAATTAACAAACAAGTATATAAAATACAAATGTAAAATACAAATGTAAAATACAAAATCACATATGCATTGTGACATATCGGAGTCCTAAAACAGAGGAGACGCATGACCATTAAATACAAAGAAAGAAATAATTAAACAAACATATTATTTCTAAAATACAAAAATAATTTATCTTATCGATTTCAGAATATCGTAAAATATCGTAAAATAAAGAAATCGTTGTAAAACCAAAACGGATGGATGAATCTCAAAATTTATTGTTAATTCAGAAAAATCATTAAAAGCGAAAAATAGAAGCCCTGGGTTGCAAAAAATGACCGCGTCATTCTCGAGATATGAACAATAAAAAAAATTAAGAAAAACCCACGTGAATGCGCACGTATACGCACACGCACATAGACACACACACAGACTTTTCTAAATATACTTTTATTAAATATACCTATATACGGTTAATAAAATTTAAATTTAACACTAACAAGTATCAAAATTCAAACTACATTTGCTGTAAGCTTTAAGAAACTCTCTCTCTAGAGATATACATATATATAATAATTTTTTGTATCGCAACTTTTTATAAGTAGGTTGTGATCGTTATTTTTTGGGGAAGAGACGCATATTTTCCAAGTTGAAAGAGTTGGGGATGAAGCAGAGGGCGTGGATGAGAGCGAGGGAGAGAGGGCGGGGGGAAGAGCGCTTTTACTTTATTGAATTTCACTTTGCGCGCGAGGGGTAATAAATCAGCCGTTTATATATATAACATTTACTTCGCAAATAGACGGGAATGGGTTTATCGCTCGTTGCTGCCATGGCAAGCGCGCGCGGCTTAACGCCGATGGATGCGGTATTAATTTTAGATTAGGAAATTCGTTTTGCATTTTTGTCCTTTCTTTTTATATGATATTTGCGCTGCGTTGATTGGCGTATGTGATATTTTAGCCCCTGTAAGGAAGGGTTTTGCGTTGTGTTCTTTGTGCAGCGTTTGTAGACCGTGAATAATTTGCCGCGTTTTTCTTCCGGCGTACCGGTTGATTTAAGTGGAATTGAATTAATTCTGTTGACTTTAACGTAATATGGAGGCTTTCGGTGAATTTCGCTGTTTTTGCAGCAACGCTTTTCATTAATGCAATCAAAGGCGGAAATTGAAGGTAATATTTGTATATTTATCATATGGAAGTTTACTTCTGCTGCGTGTAGACTTGAATAAAACAAATCTAGGTACATTTGTCGATGCATTTCATTTCATTTACATTACTCTATTGAACAATTGAGGATTCCGAAGTTCCGAACGAAGGAGGGCGATAGCGCGATCTCGCCGGCTGAGTATTGTTCGACTAACCAATTTTGAATATTGCTCGAAATTACATTTTTATAATTAATAAATAAGGAGATTCATATATACTATTGCGTAATTTTTTGTACTCATAGAACGATATTCTCATTTAATATCGAGCAGTGTTCAAAATTGGCTATTCGGACAATACTTATCCGGCGAACTTTCGAAGTTCGAAAATGTATTAGGAGAACGCGTGTCTTTCGCTACGAACTGACTTTCTGGAAGAAAATTCATAACATGCTAAATAGAGTCTGATTCCCTGTGTGACAAAATATTTAAGGTGATGCTAAAGCCACCTGTCACCGACAAATACGAGGATCCACTTTTCTCATTTCATTTTCAATTTTGAGTAAATATCTCTATGGAAAGTTGTTGTTCCAACCAAAAAGAACAACTTTTCATAGAGATATTTTCTTAAAATTGAAAAATGAATAAAAAAAGTGGTTCCCCGTATTTACCAGTAACACGGGGTTTAACATCACCTTAAAAGAACTGTAAGCTACGTACTAGACAAAATGTAACACACTTAAATTACAAATTTTTTTTCATTTTTCAGTCGATTTTAATTTTAATCCTTTCAGAACCCGCGTCTTATCTCAAGATGATGGATCTTGATAGACATTCTGAGTATTAAAACTGTATGTATACACTTTTATACGTATATATATGTATATATACATAGATATACATAAATATGTTGAAAAGAATTTTTCGAAACCACTCAAATTTCTTAGTTAGACCATAGCACGTCAAAATACACTTGAAAAAGTAGTAACTCATTCCCAGATTAAATTCGGATCTGAAAGGGTTAAAATACGCATTTGACTCTTCAAACATTTATTTATAAATGAAACGAAGCGAAATTATGAAATTATTAATTGAGGGGATGCGCTATAAACCGGTATAACTTTTGAGATATACCGTTTTATTATCGATCAAGTCCTTTTCTTGTTATAATATTGATTTTATTGCAACCCAAATATATTTAAATATTATACGTTATATGCTTTTCTTTATTATATTTTTTGTATATATTTTTATAAAGAAAATTATTTTTGGTATATATTTGAAGTTGCAGATTCATTTTATGCAATCTCTGAAGAAACGGTATAACTCTCAACTTATACTGTTTTACTGCGCATCCCCTCACAGAGTAAAATTAAAATCATAAAGTTTACATTTAAGTATGAATACGCTTATCAATAATTACATTTTATTCTGTTACATTTATAGATAGATTAACGGAGGATGTGCTATATTTCTCTATCGGCTGCAAAATGCCAAAAACCTACCCTAAAATTAAATGAGTATTCAAAAATTCAAATCAAATGAACAATAAAATAATTTTTGGAGTTTAATCGACTTTTTTTTTAATAATAATTTTTACGATTACGACATCACAATTCTTGTTTACAATTTTTTTCAGTGCGCAATGTTCTTTTCTTTTACATATATTGTCACTCACAGTATAAGGTCTTTACTAACTATGATACAAATATTATTTTTCAGAAGGTAATTTTCTAGCGAAAGACTGTTAACTCTTTGATTTTATATGCAATTCAGATAATTCTGCACTCTATAAACAAGTTAATAGCTTCTATAAAATTTCAAAATATTCGCGTGATGTCGTATATTTTCGGAGAGTTTTTGAGTTCCTAGCTTCAAAGGGAAAATTCTAGCGAGGTTTTATACATTAATGTTCATTTTCAAATTATCTAGTCGAGTTTCATATAGTGATGTAAGGTAGTTCTTGCATGCAAGTACAGTTTGTGCAGTTTCTTTAGTGAATTCTATTGATCAAAAGGTATATTAAAACTTCATTTGTTAACTTTTACGAATTATCCCATAAAATCAAATATGTAGTGCACGAGTGCCGCGGGGAAAGTATTTAAAATTCATGAACAAATTAAAAACTTTTAAGGCTATTAAAAATTTTTATATTCTCGTTTTTACATTAATTATCAACTTTAAAGTAAATTCTAATAACTTTTACAGATCTTGAATGAAGTACACATTTTAAAATGATGAATTTAAATTCCTAAATATTCTTAGAATATAAGCAAATTCTCAAATAGTGATTACTGCGGTGCGAATACTTACATTGCAGTGAAGTTTGCCCGTGGCTTTTAAAACTTATGAAAAAATTCCTTTCCTTACTTTATTAGAGTAAATTTGTTAAAAGAGGATTCCCTGAAAATAATTATGTTTACAGCTGCATAATGTAGTAGTCCGTTTAAATTCAAGACACACCCCATTTCCCAAGCCCTCCCGCAGGTACAGAGAGAAAAATCTCCTGGTCACACACTGCAAACACCGCGAGCTTGAAAAACCCACATATAACACCGCCACCCACCTAAAAGTCCACCGATCTCCAGCCACTGTTATAACGCACCTCGGCAAAGAATCTTAGGAAAGCCCGCGAAGAATAAGAAACTCGCGCGCGCGGTATTGCATAAGTAAACCTCATCGCCAACCCATAACCCGACGCGTATGTCCAACTCTCCCTCGCATTATAAGCGCATAATATGCTCCGCACTGTAGCGGTAGCTATGCCCAGGCCATAAAAGCTTCTCTACTCTCCTATATCCCCGATATCGCGCGAGCATTTTTCCGGGCCATTGTTCGCGGCTCCCTATAAATTCGTATCAAGGCGCGCTATCTTCCTGTGCCGCTACGCGCGAGATATCGTTACCTTAAATCTCTCCGTCGTCGTCGTCGTCGTCGTCGGCGTCGTTGGGAGGGAGGATTTGGCACCTGAAATTTCAAGACGCGCGCGTGTGTGTGTGCGGGTTGGGTGTGCAATGGGACTATAAAGCGCCGCGAGACCCGGCGGACCGCGCAGTCGATATATTCCCCTTTACTGGCTGGCGCGGACTCGACTCGGACCACTGAAAGTATATATACATATATATATATATATATATATATGTGTGTGTGGGGGGGGGGGGGGAGATAGAGGGAGGGTGTATATTTATTTACGGGACGTGCGAGATATGAGTGGTTCGCGAGAGTTAACGTTAACGACGAGACTCTGCAGCGCCGTGAAATAGCGAGCAGAGAATTACGCGTTTTATTGTTGTGTTGTGTTTCATTTTTTTTCTTTTCGGGGCGGAGTGTGCGCGAGTGTGGCCGGGAATACTAATTAATTGCTGTTTACGATTGTTGAGGAATACGTGGGAGGTACTGGAGTTTTTTCCCTGTTAGTGTGATATAAATTATCTAAAAAATCACCTTTATAATAGAAGGTTGTTGTATGGAATTTATGAAAGGTTTAGCGTTTAATTATGCTTTTTATTGTTGATCTTGGTTAATATGTAATAGAAAAACGAAGTAGGTTATAAAATAGCAGCTTCAAATTGTATAGGTTAAAATATGACTTTTATTAGGATGTTTTTGGAAATTTTTTGAAAGATAATACATATTTAAAAAAAATGTTTCTGTATTTAGTGAAGTATTATTTTATATAAGTATAATGTATTTTTTTCAATAAACAATATTGTTACATTCAAAGGCTTTTCCTATATTCTAGAGGTGTTCTGAAATGTGGCATTTGCAGTGATATTACTCCTCAATCTTTGGATCGCCTAAAATAAAAAATATTTAGTTTATATATTTAACTGTCTACTTTTTGAAACAAAGACTTTTCGAAAAATTGATTAAGTATCAAATGGTGTACATATAAAAATATAGTTTTGGTATTTGAACTTAAATGATTATTAATATAGAATGTCCGCCCGTTTATCTTAGAACAATTTAAATAATTTTAGATATTAAATAAATTTATTTGTTTTTTTAATTTCATATGAAGAATTTAAGCGGTAGTGTACACCGCAAAATGCTTTTCTCATATGATCTTCGGCAATTATATCCATAATTTTTATTATAATATACTTTATTAAATATAAAAATCGGCGACGATCAAGGAAAAAGACTCAATTCCATTTTTCGAAAGTGTATAGTTCACATCAAATTAAATTTATCGTCACCTAATGCTGATACATCGAGAGTCTACTGTAAAAATAATAATATATAAGACCCCGAAACATTATCCTATGCTAAAAATAATACAGTGCGTAAGAACGACAGATTATTTTTGAAGATATTTAATATTTTTATAATAAAAGTATTTTTATAATTTATGTGAATCTATATCGTAAATAAGTAACATAATATTGGTTTCTAAATGAGAATGTTTTTTTAATATACCTACAAGAATTCAAGTGATAATTATTAATTGTTAAAACAAAATTAACTACAGATTTAATCAATTTTTATAGTCTTTTTATGTTATTCTTTAATTACGGTTGGTAGCGTGACACTCTACATTAAACATATCTGGTCGAATTTGTTTAATTTTTTGTTATCCTCTAATCAGAATGACAAGAAAGAGAATTCGATCCAATGAAGTTGCAGGATTTAAAATAATTCAAACAAATTGAACCAGATATTATTAACGTCAAGTGTACATCCAGGCCTCATTTAAGAAAAGGCTCGGACATAATCAGGCGAATAAAATAAATCTATGCTATCACGATTGCGTTGCAAGCCACCATTCATACTAACTAATCACACAACCGTTTAGAAATGAACTCTTCAAATTGTATACACCCAAACACAATAACGATTTTCTCTAAACAACATAATTTCGAGAAACATTGTCTCGGTGCTCTAAACCCTCGCTAAAAAGGCAAATCAACAGCGAATTACTCTCTAAACCTTTTCTACCCCCTCCTCCCTCTCCCTCTTACAACTACCCAAAGCTCTCAGCTCAGCCAGTTCTCCCTCCTACAATACTCTTTCCCGGAAAAGCGCTCGTCTAAAGCGAAACAGGCGCATAATACGCGCGTATATACGCAAAGCGAAGTACGTACAAACACGCTCTGCGCGGCACTACATACATACCCGCGCATCGAGCAGGCATTTTCCGGCTCATTAAAGGCCTTTCTTGATTGTACGAGCCGTTGAGCTCGCTATGCTCGCACGCACAAATATACACAGACGATGATGATATAAACCATACAGGCTATTTAGCCGGCGCGAATTTTAAACGATATGTCCCCCCCCCCTTTCGCTCTGGCTCTTCACATTTGCATTACGCGCAGTTCGTACGTATAGGTATACGGATCGAATGCGCGAGTGCATTGGCATTATGCTAATCTTAATTCGCCCCGGCGCGGAAGGCTCATTAAATTAGGCGAAATTAGGCGGATGGCCTTTTTGCGCGATACGCGAAATGTGGAGTTGGAAAGTTCGGAGTCTTACGGCGTTGGAAGTGTAGGGTGTATACATGTAGGGTGTAACTGTACGTGATCTATTATAGTTACAATTGAGAATATCGACGATGGGGTGCGGGGTGAGATGGTGAACTTATGCGAATTATTCGCTGCTTGTCAATTCATAAGCGCGGCAGGAGGTTGTGAGTATTGTTTTAATTAATTTAGTTGGGTGGTTTTAATCTTTTCTTCTTTGGAACGGGGGGCTCTATTCAGTTTTATTTCAAACGAAGGTGATTGCGTTTATAATGAATGTATCAATTTTGGGAGTGACCGATAAACACAATGAGTAGCAATCGGTAAGGTTGGATAACTGTTTTCTTTTGATGAGTTTTCAACTTTCTTGTTATGTACACTCAACGGTAAGATATTCTTGGTCTAGCTGATGGTATCTGAAGTCACATTGACATATACCTTATAGTGTAGGTACTGTTAAATACCGAGCCAAGTGACGCCAAATATACCAAGAATATCTTACCGGCCAGTGTACATATAATATAATTAAGCATAAAATTGAACATTTAAGTTGTTTCTTTAAAAAATATACACTTATTAACATTTTTTTAAATTATCATATTTAGACACCCACTTATTAACATTTGTTTAAATTTTTATATTTAGACACCCTTTTATTAACATTATTTTAAATTTTCATATTTAGAATTATTTATTTCAAGCTTTCTTTTTACTAAGAGGTAAAAAAATTTGTTTTAAATTAATATTTTTTCAATATTTTTTCGTACATTTTATTAATCCACTTTAAAAATGTATTTATTGTAAATTATAAATTTCAGGAATGTGCTAGCAAAGTAAAGATAGAATGCTTCGAAATATACTATACTACATGTTGGCTCTGTTCTGTTCGAGACAAGTCAGGCAATATCTGTACGACCACGTATCTGGTTAAACTCGGAACATATCTACTTAAATACATATACGTACATATACATATATGTGTAGCAAATATCTCGTTACTGCACGATTTTCACGGAATGTAACATTCTCTATTTGAGCTTTAAATATACAAAAGTCATAGTAATTTACACGTGATTGCCAAACTATCGTACTCCACTTTTTATTTAACTTCTTTATTTAAACTAATAACTACAAAAGTATTTTTTCTGGCAGGATTGTATAATGAAACTTGCGGCTAAACACGCAATGATGAAAGCAACAACTAGTTAAAATCAGTCACACGCTCTTAATGTGGAAATCTCATTTAGCGAGAAGATTAGTCATGTATAAGGTAAGGTTTAGGAGTCGAAGTTGCCAACAGCGCCTCCCTAATTTAGATAAACGCATTAAAGTTCGGTCCTAAGAGGATGTTAAAGTTGCCTTTAGGACTTCGTTACCATAAGGGCTCGGGGATCAGCTTATTCGAAAACATTTGCTCCACTTGGTCGTTTCATTATACATAGAATTGGCAGCGATTCGTAAGAATTAAAAATTAATTGTAATTAAAATTTTTTTGCGTATTATATTAAAGCACCCTGGTATATTTCTAGAGTACAGTTTAGATAACAGATTAACTTATTTTGGGATACAGAATTAAGACTTTTAAAAGCAAACTACTACAACCAATGTACATCTAATAGAATATACGCGAACATATTACAGGACTAAAAATGTCTAACTACCACTTGGAGCTTATAAAAAACTTGTATTACATGTTGCAGTGTGAAATATTGTTATTTCTGCTCTACCATAATTTTCTGTTTATTTTAAAATTTTGTACAATGTCATAATTATAGAAAATAACTACAAACATACTATTTCGACGACCTTTTAAACCTTAGTATCTGAGAAATATACGAAGGAAAGTTTTTGAAAAGATTTCAGGTAATTAGGAATTTTAAGAGTTGCAAATGAAAATAAGGTTCCCAGAGTTTATCTATTAAGTTTTTCGTACTCTAATCAATGATATTAATTTTTGTTAAAAGTATCACTATATATGTTAAAAATCATGTAGAATTTTCAGAAGGCTTTTTTCTCAAAATAAGGCACTTTACAAAAAGTAAAATAAAATTTATTAAATGAAAGTGTACGTTTAAAAAAATGTATTTTGTGAGTTCAGAACGATTTTGTGAGAGCCCAAGATAGAGCTCCCATGTTAAAAATTGAAAGTTTGAAGCTAAATTTCTCGATTTTTGATACCGTAAGGGAGATCTTTTTCTAAATGTATATTGTGTATTATGTAACAAAATTATTGAAATAGCAAAGCATTTTTGTTAATCGTTCAGCTAGATCAACAAAAATAATATATAATATAATATTTGCTAAATTAAAAATAATGTAAAAATATTTAAACATTTAAAATACATTATAAAATTTTTTCCAAACTAATATTAACATAAAATCCCGATATCACACGACAAAACATTAATTTTTATCAACAGAACCAAACAACCCACGTAATTTTAATAATACAATGCGCAAAGCGCGAGATAAAGAGCGGACAGGACGCGCGGGCACGAAATAGAGACGGAAAGTGAAAGATACACGGTCGTACGTGGAAAATTTCTCTACGATTACCGGCGATAACGCGTTGGCTGCTGCTGCAGAGCGCACATATATATAGGATTCCGCTGTGTGGCGCACGAGCGCGAGTTATACGCGTCGGATGATAAATAATAATTTCCGCGCAACTTTTTGCTTTGAAAAAAGCGCGCGCGCGCGCGCGTGCATTTGCATATACGCGCGGAATGCATTTTTATCGCGCTTTTTTAGACACATGCGCGCGCGCGCGAGAGAGATTCGGCAGAAAAATTTCGCGTAAATTTTCGGACGTATATAGGAAAAACGCGCGTTACGCAGGGGGTAAAATTAAAAGTCGAGAGATTTCGTTTCGATTGTGAGGGCGGACTGCGCTGGAGAGGGAAAAAATTGTTAATCCTTTTATTTGAATAAAACGTGAGCGCGAGCGCGCGGAATAAATCAACTTTTATACGTGTGTGTATTAATATTTATGGGGTAAAAATATGAATGATTTGGAGAGTATTCGGTGTTCTTTGAACTATGTTTACAGGCTGTTACAATGAAATGTGTTATACTTTTTGTGAAAAGCCGGATCAGTTGTGTCGTTAAATTTGTACAACGTATTTTAATACTTTATGTTTATTCGAAGATCTCATTTCATGTTTTTTAATACAATGTGCATACATGTATAATTTTTGTAGCTCTACAGATTTAAAAACAAACGGCTTGAATGAGAATGAGTTAATATATTCAGCTTATCTGCAAAAAAATGTTCACGCTTTTTTTAAACTCGTTTGTGCATTTGGATTCTGAACCCGTGGTATTTGTAATAATATAATACTAATAAATAATATATATACTTTAACATTATTTCACTTTCTGTACTTTGTATATTTTTCAATACAAATTATAATATTTATAATAGAAGAAATTTACATTGACTACGATTATAATCATATTATATAAAACCTTAACCCGTTAAGGGCCAAAATGGCATAAACGATGCGACGGTCTTTGACGCCGTTTAACTCATGCTATGATTGAGTAAAAAAATTGAGAGAGACATATTTTTGAAGTTAGAGACCTGCTCTTTCGAATGGTGACCGCGGAATCGATCTAAATTATTTTTTTCTATGTAAAAATTCAGTTTAAAAAATAAAAACACGATTTTTTCGACCTTTTTTTTTCTTCAAATCGAGTTTTAGAAGGTTTCCCGGTCTGTTAACAAGCTGGAACCCGTTCAAATGGTGGAGTAAATGTCTGAACTTTAAAAATATGTTGGGAGGAAGTTAATTTTTCACTTTGGTGTTTACAAAATGGCGGCTGATTCACAGAATTTTTATCAATGCATTCACGATTTTTTTAGAGGAAAATATGAGTGAACCGAGGAAATTGCTAAGAATAAAAAGTTCTTAGAATCACTCAAAAAATACGTCAAAATTTTTTCGAAACCTTTTGAGCAACTTTTTGATTTTGCAAATTGCAAAATTTTGCAAAATCAAAAAAGTTGCTCAAAACTCTCCGGAAAATTTTGTGCGTATTCTTTGAGTGATTCTGAGAACTTTTTATTCTTGGTAATTTTTGTCTAGAGCCCATTGCTTCCAAGAAAGAAATTATCAAAAATATGTCTCTCTCAATTTTTTTACTCAATCATAGCATGAGTTAAACGGCGTCAAAGACCGTCGCATCGTTTATGCCATTTTGGCCCTTAACGGGTTAATACGCAAATGCCTTTCTGTGCTTACAAAATTTGAATCCCTCGTTTTTCACGCGTTGTCTAGCAGATATCACGCGAGTATAGCCTTTAAAATACCATATATCCCCCAGTCATTATTCACAATGACACCTACTTCACCTAAATACATACATGCATAACGCACATCCTTCTCGCAGGAAGAATTTACGCGGCCCCTTCGAACGCTTGCACGCCTGCGAAGGAAAAATCCACGCGCGTTCTTTCGCGCGGCTCTCCCATCGCGTGAAAGCATTTGCGTGTATTTCGAGTTTCAGGGAGGCTCGCGACGTATCTTTTGCGAGCCCATATATACCGTATAATTCAATGAAATTTGAATTTATCGACACGCGCGCGGCTCGTTCGAATTCCGCGCAGCGAGAACAAACGCTGTATATCAAACGCTTATGGAGAAAATAAGGAATAACTAGAAGAGATTCAGGTATTACTTATGCGTGACACTGCGGCAAATTTTGGAAATTAAAAGTTTGTAAGCGTAAATGTAAATTGGAAGTTTGTATATTACAAAAAAAGAATTAAAATGAAGCAATGTACGTAGGCGGGATATTTTTCCGATTTTACTATATATCTATACAGTGATCAGCTTAGTTTTACTGGCTAATTTTGATCGTTACTGATATTTTTGAGAATGTTGGGTTCTGACCGCTAGAATTTCTTCGATTAAATCATTTATACTTCACCTGTAAACAATTATATTAATTAACAAACTACATTAATAAACGCGTCTAAATATAATTGTAAACCCTGAATATCATAATAAACCCAAATAACCCATTATGAGCAATTCGCAATTTATTTATTTCAATATATATGAGCTAAAGTAGCTCTTTTACATAAATTTACAAATATACAGTAAACTTAGAGAATATATTATTTCAAACATATAACATACGCATTTTACGTGTATACATTGTTTAAAATGGCCTACAAAGATAGATAAAATATTTCAGAGTTAAAAAAATAAGCTATTTGCATTATGTTTTATAAAAATTCTTAAATAATATTTTTTTTGCATTCTTGGACAAATCATCCTCGAAATTCGTATTTAGGAGGTCAAAATACGTACAATAAGCGAATGTGTAAACCTTATCTTAGCGGGGAATCCAATAGGCCACTATACCCTGGCTGCCGCTCAGACTAAAGTTCAGCATCCTTGATCGAGGATAATATCCAGATTTCTGTTAAAACTATTACATCAGGTTTCGGGGTCAAATTTATAAAATTTTTGTGTAGTTGATCCACTTTGGTTTTGAATTCACGAACATTTTGAAAATAAACAATTAGTTTATTGTAAGAGACACTAGATAGACTTATTTTATTGTAGACGAAACTATATAGGTTGTACGTTCTTTCTGCTGTGAATTATACTGTTTTTTGGGCTGCGGTAGTTGGGACGAAACCGACGAGTGAGATGTTTCACCTTCGCCTTCAGGTATATGACGTTCTCCAGGGGCACGTTCACTGGTAGTATGGCAGTTTCTGCCGAAGGTAGGTCGTCATCAACGGAAGTAGATTCATCCTGAACTACATCAACAATAGTAAGAGTATTGTTGATATATTTTATAGTTTTCTTGATGCCCTTTTCTTGAAATTTAATTACAATTATCCTGAGATTACCAAGGTGTTTGTGTTTTACGATAGTGAGATCTGCTTTTATGTAGCTTGCTCCAACATGGCTACGTTCATTGCGAAGTGTGGGGAGTGTAACCATCAGTGGACGCGTCTCATATGTAACTACTCTACTAAGTCTTATTCAGCGTATTAAGTTACAGTTAAATATGTGGATGGTGGACAGTAATTCAATAGCAGCTTTGTTATCGTACTCGGATCTCTTTTTTCTGTCATTATCAATGGACTCTGGAATATTGAAAAGTAGAATATTTTATGCCCTTGACTGTCTCTCTAAGATCTCGTTTAAGACTTTCTTAAGTAAGAAGCCGTCAGATCCAGGATCTGTGTAGATGTGAGTTTCCCGACTCTTTCATTTAAATCAGAAAGTCTAGAGTTAATTACCTTTATTTGGTCGTTGTAAAGAGCAGTTGTACTCTTAATGTTCTGAACTTGTGTTGAGACTGGTTGTAATGAGGGGTTTAATGAATTTATGAATATCAGATTTGCGTTCAGATTAAATCGTAACTGTGGCTGCTTTTTGGATATCCTCTCGAATCTCGAATGGAGGCTCTGAAGTCTTAAGCGTTGACGAGGCAAACTTCTGTGAAGAAATGCTGTTTTGAGTAGAGAGACTGATGCTTTTCGAAAACAGAGCGATACAATATAGAATTACAACGGTTTCTTATTGTAATTAAATTACTTTGCTTGGGTTAATTGGGTTTAGGGTTTAAAGGTTTATCTTTCGTTAGTTAAGTGTAGGGTTTTCGGCTTAAATAGGTATTTAAGCTTTTTCTAAATGTAAGTGGCTCAGCTTGGGTTGGTTGGCTTAACGTTTTGTGCTTCATAGTTTAATTATTGAAACTTTTTATAATTTCAAAAAGTTGATGAACTTGAGTTGGTTGGGTTTATGGTTAAATTATATTTAAGTTGTTTGTTATTGTAAATTTACCATCGTAGATACAGATATAATTTAGGTAATAGACAAATTTCTATTATCACTTTAGATGCGTAGAGGGCAGGGTACGTATGAAATGGTTGAACTTATTATTTATTAATTTTATAGTCAATACGCAAACTTTTAAACAAGATGCTAACCTCACTTTTTAATTAATTCGAAATAATTAATTCTAATTAATTATTAATTCCTAATCCATTAACGTTTATATCAATTACGTAAACTTAAATGCTACAATTCCACGCATACAACATCAACTACGAATGCCATTCCCCTCACCAATCCTCCAACTATACTTCACAAAACAGCAGCCCCAAAAAATTCAAATCATTTAAATCACCATCAAAGTCCATCATGCGAGCGCGCGCCGACACAACGCGAGCCCTCCGCCTCATCCTTCAGCGCGCGAGCGATTCCGCGAAACATTCCCGCGAACGTGCGACACATCTCTCCTCCTCCCCCCACCCACCCACCAGCCCTAACCGAAAGAAGAAAAAGAAAAGTACGAGAGAAGAGACACGGGAGCTCGTTCGCGTGACACATCGACTTTCACTCGTGCCCGGTCCCCGTCCCCCGAGGATATCCCTCGGTGATTTCGCGCGGAGAATGTAAGTTTTCTCCTCCGCCTCCTCTTCCACGTGCCGAGAAATCCAAACTACCATTTCCCGTACAGCGTATAATGCGAGGCTGAAGCTGCTGCCTGCTAGTCGAGTTGTTATTTCGCGAGGAGCCGGCACGGGGGAGGCGACATTCTTTAGCTATTGAGGATTCGATGGCTTCGCGGGGAATCCCAGAGCACTGGAGAGTGTGTGGTTTTCTTTGCGGCTGGCGGAGAGCTGGCGAGCCGAGTATACGGGGGATTTGATTTTTCGCGCGAGCTTTGGGAGAGAGTGGCGAAGGATGTTTTGAGATTGTCGAGAGGATGGTCGCTGTGTTTGTGTAAGGTATTGAGGAGGTTTGGGCAGGGTTGGGAACGTATAATACTCGAGGTATAATACACAAAAAATATAATGTCTATAAAAATTGGTATAATACCTATACGAGTCTTCGACATTTTGAAAGTAGAATACCTCCATTTTTTATAGTTTATATTTTAATCTCAAAATAAACCACACAGCGATAAACTTTGAATCTATAAACACAAAACGTATACCTAATTTTTCGCGAATAGAGAATACAAATTTTTTGTTTAAGGTGGCTCTCTAGTGAAGTCAAATTTTTCTACAGTTTTGATTTTTATGAATTGATACATATCATATTTGTACTGATATTATAAAGTTATATACAATTTTTCGGCCATTTACCTCTCTTAAATTTAGAGTTATCCTAGGAAGTGCGTTAAATATGAATAAAAATAGGGTTACGAGGAAAGTCATCATGGCGTACACAAAATTTTTGAATCCAAATTAAATTTTTAGGACATGTTCTTTAAAGTATATACAAAAAGTGTGCATTTTGTTTTTCTCTAAAATTTATTATTACTTTTTAAAAAATAAAACATTATTGATTTATGATTTTGCTTAAAAAACACTAGTTTTACAATAATATTACGTGTATAATAATAAAGTTGTTCAAAATAATTTCAAAAACAAAATAAATACTTTATTTTAGAAATTAATTATTATTTTCTTACAACAGTTTTTAATTAATATATATATATATATATTTTTTTTTTTTTATTATGTCCTTCTTACCCGTATACCCTTTCGGGTTTTTACAGGATACCTCCACCACCTCTGTGTGGAGGTATTTGATCCTAACACCTCACCTTAATTCCCCACACTGATCCCGCATTCGCCCAAGTTACCGACATTGCAGCTTTCTACCTATGCCGATAACCTGTAACAAAGGAAAACCCGTAGGAAAAACCTCCGCCAGGATCAGTGCGCATTCTGAGTTCTTTTTCCGGCAGGACATCTCCGCTGGCTAAGGCGTACGCTTAGCCAACTGCGCTACTCTGGCCCTCTTAAATGCACAGTTATATTTATTTTGATTAATCTCTTGTGTTGACACTTTTCCGACATTTTTCGGTATAATACCTGTTTTGGTATTATACGGTATAAACCTCTGACAAATGAACCGTGTCGGAAACCCAATCCTGGGTTTAGGTGATTTTTTCGCGGGGTGTTGAAGTCGATTTTATTTGAATCGGTAGAAATAAAGTTGAAAATATATTTTTATGTGTATTATTTCTTTAAAACAATGTGTGATCGTCTAATTAATTACTTTAGGAAGTGGTTTATTTATGAATCAGAATAAAATAGGGTGGATGTCCCAACTACTGACACCCCTAAGGATCGATTGTTGCATTATTGCATAATTTATACTATTTGCTAAACAAAAATATATATTTTTTTATTTATTTATCATTATATATTACATGTAGATATTAAAAACGAGGTTGTAATTTCAATAAAGATTATTTTTAATTATAAATTCATGAAATTAATAATAATATTCTCATGAGCTATTACTGACACCCAGAAAATATGCCAGACCCAACTACTAACACCCCGACTATTGACACCCATTTACTTTCATACCCAAACAATAATATTTGATTTTATATTTATTAATTAAATAACACTCATAAAGTATACTTAAGACTTAAGCTGTTACGTATAGGTATCTAAATGATTAGTTTAAATGTATTGTCACAAATATTTAAAATCTTTCTCCAGCAAGCGTTAAACATCGTTTAAAATGAACGTCACCGCTGAAGCCAATGCTTAAATATTTTTTTCAGATATTATTTGATAGAGTTTATATTTTATTTATACTAAAATAGATTTGGGTATCAGTAGTTGGGTGGGGTGTCAGTAGTACGGACATCCACCCTATGTGATAACAAAATATTGTAGCCCTTTCGGTCACGACTTGAGGGGAATACATCATTGGTTTATTCATATATTGAAAGTACATGTTTAAAATAGAATTTGGGTGCAATGTTTATTGATTTATATAAGAATGAAATTATGATTATTAGCGAATTATTTTTCTCAATATAACACAATATTCTAGAGGTTTAAGGGAGTAGACAACCATGAAACTTTTCTTAAATCGATTCTTTTTATTACTTTAAATGACATTTTAGGGTCTTAAAAGAATTTGTTTATTTAGACTATTTAATACGAAATTTTTTTATATCTAAAATTTACATATTTAGGGGCTTTCGTGGCTCAACTGGTTAAGGCGCATGGCTTAGCCGGTTGATACACGTTCGGCATCAAAGGCGAGGGTTCGATTCCCCATTGGGTTGATTTTTTCGGTAACGAATTTGCAACTCGTTGTTCCGGACTAATCGCTGTCAGAGGATCGAACTTATGCCCCATAACTATATAGCCCAGCGATAAAAATAAAAACAAATGAAACAACCTGTAAAAAAGCACGTCCCGTTAAAGACGTAAAATAAATAAATAAATATTTTTCTTCAAATGCTCACTATTTTAATAAAAAACTATATTTTGAAAAATCCCTACGAACCATCTTAATAAATTTAATGTAGATAATGAATTGAAATTTCTTTTTTGTAAACTGAAAAATTATATAACAATAACAGTAATAAACTGAGTTTCTATAATTTAATTTCTACTCATAAAACCTAGCCGAAATTCATGCTACTTTTTGGATGTTAAGTTTCCCTGACCCGTTAAAGAAAAACATAATTTTGGATATTTCGGGTACGTGTGCTATTTTTTAACCTACTAATTAATGTATTCAGACATCTATAACATAATAATTAACCAGATGATGCATTTATATACAAAATATAATACAATTAAGGTAAAACAAAAGTTGTGATTCACTACAACATTTTTTAATCACAGATGATTTTTAACTATGATTCTACAAATTTCGAACATTTTTTCTAGTTTAACGCGTATACTTTCTATAATAATATTAATTTAAAGTAGGGTTTATGGGTAACAAACTTGATATTCTTTCAAAAGGCCCCGTCGTTACTAACAAAAATTACAATTTGTTTACATGTCAATTATTACAACTTTAAACATATAACTAGGATCACTCGCTTTTAGCAATATTTATTGGCGTACATTTTTTTGATACAAAAAGCAAATGTTGCAACTTTTTACCAGTGTTTTTTAATTATGTAAGATTATTTCTAACTGCAACGCAAAAGTTTTTATTGACAAGAAACTTTGCTAAGCCGTTAATTTGCAGATAGAACTATTGGCTATTGCTAACAGTAAATAATCTTCATTACATAATGCAAAAGCTTTACATTTAATGATATAAGAAAATGGTATTCCCTACCTTCAATATTTTAAAGTAAGATAATTTTATTGAACCGCAAAAAAACTTTATGGACGCGACTTCATTTTAAATTTTAAAAGTATCGCTCTTTCGACCCTTGGATTTCCACACACTCGATATTAAATCTGCAACGTAAAGGAAGCGAAGTCAATGGCTGTACATCCAGACGTATATATCGCGCTAGCTCTCGACTTCTTCCACTTCTTCTTCTTCTTCCTCGCTGTATTATTTCGCAGCTAAGTTTCGCGAAACGCGCGCCCGGGCAGTCGAGGGCGGGGTGCATTTATTGATGATTCGATGGCTTCTCGAGAATCTCCGTTGTAAAGCTCGAGAAGAATTTTCTCCCTTTTTAGTGCTAGCACGCGCGCTCTAAATTTCATTTTTACTGCGCGCGAACGCGCATTGCCAAGGATTATGTCTTATCTTTCCTAGTATAACATGTTGAAGTGTAATGGCAGCTTTCTTCTTTTTAATTTTGTTTTTGAACAGTATTTTCAAATTGATTTTAATATATTTGTTGAATGCGCGAAATAGAATATATATTCTTTAGTTTAGTTCATTTGATGACTGTTTAAGGGCACCTGTCGGTTAAATTGAACTAAAATAAGGCAAACTTTATACGCGTTAGGTACTTTTGCAGGTAAAAAGTAATTTGCCGACGATTGGCATACGTTTTATCGAAAGTGACCAGAAACGTGATATTTTTCGCACAAAAACGCATGTAAAAAAGAGATGAGTGTTTAAAAGTGCATTAAAGTAGGAGAGGCAAAAGTGAGTGTAACTACGAATAGAATCCAGCTAGAATTTTTCCAATCGGCTAAGAATTGCATTAGTTATGGTAATAGTGCTGGTGCGCAAAAAGCGTGTATTGAGATAAACGTATTTAATGGTCTTTTCTCCCCGCAACGCGCTTAGAGCTTAAATTGCTTACATGACTATATAGTCTATACCATAAGGAATTTTGTTTTGAAAATTTTTCTGGTCATTGTTGAGATGTTGTACAATGATAATATGCAAGAAAAAATTTGAATTCATGAAAATTTCTCACTTACAGGTTCTCTTAATTATACACTATACACCCTTCCTGGGCAATGTGTTTTGTTAACACCGTATTCTAAAATTTTCAGCCATTTATTAGCTTCCGAAAAATCTGAAAAGTTCATAGTTACATGCAATGATGGAGTAAAAGTATGGAGTAAATATCTTTATTCCATATATCACTAAGTTTTTTTTAGATATGATGACCAGGTCCTGTATCCTTTTTATTTTAGAGAGACACGAGATTGAAAAAGCGCTATCTGTTTGTTGCTGTTGTTGTTTTACATAACATAAAATTTTATTTAGTATGTAATTAAATATGATTGCAGAAATTTTCTTCTACATTGAAATATTTTGTATTAGTTACAAATTCTTTTTAAAGATTCCTCTGTTATTATTATATGTAATATAAATCTTCGTATCTTCTATTACTTGAATTATAGCCTTGTTTATTTTATCTGTATAAAACAAAAAAATAAGAAAAGAAATATTTATATTCTGTACATGTTTTATATTATAGTTCCAATGTATTTTTATTTATTTTGTAAGGGATCAGTAGTTAGTAAGTACGACACTGAGTTGAGACGTTCCCGCAGTGACGTGACCCCTCTTAAAAATCTCAAGCTTACGATTCAAAGAAACGTTTACTTAGATTTAACAATTTTTTCTTTCAGTGTAGTCATAGAATTCCATTCGGCGTTTCTTATTATCTTTCATTTACTACACGGTTTAATAATCAGTCCCAGCTCCTCCTAACAACTGTTACCATTCTGTTCTTCTCTTCGCGCAGAGGTCCCGCGACCCTCTTATACAACAAGCCTCCAGCACGATAACTCAAAACCACAAAGAATAATCTCTCTCGAAAAGAAAACAAAAGAAAAACTACACTCCACCGCAAAGCCACATACTTCACCTCCACCCCGCACTCCCGCGTTTACCGTCGCGCGGAACTTCTCGGCTTCTCGCGGGCTGGCGCGAGAATTATCACGGGCCGCAGATAAGGCGCGTTCGCGCGACGCGTCCCGCGAGCGAAGTCGCACCGCCGGCGCCTTTGTTTAGTGCATAAATCGCGCGAGCCGCGACAATGAGCTCGTTACCGGTGGGAGATAGTTTACAGGGGAGGAAGGGGGAGAAACTTCCGGCGCGCGCGCGAATTATTAATGCCCCGCGCGATCTCGCGCAGCGCTGCGTGTCGCGTGTATGTATAAATGTGTGTGTGCGCGTGTGTAGCTTCTCACGGGGTGTCGCATATACAGTGTATAGCTAAGGCTCTTTCTGGGAGATATTTCCCGGAAGGTGCGCGCGCGAAGGGAGTTTACTTTGCCCAGGGCTCGCGCTCGCTCGCACTTTAAATGATTGTTTGTCGCGTCGGGAGGTGGATTGTTTATACAGGGCTTTCGGAGGTGTGCGAGCCTTGAGGAAGCGGATTTTGGCCTGGATAGGTGAGTGGTTTTAATGTTGATGGGAATATTTGGAGTGCGAGGGGTTGTTTGAGCGGAGGTATTCGAATATTAATTGTCTTTGGTTTAGTGTGTATTGGTTGCTTTAATTTGATTGCATGAGATGTAGTTTAGGGGCCAGTTAAGTTTCCGTGGCCTCTTTGATGTAGATAGATGCACCAAAGCTTTTTAGGTGTATTTTGCCCTACTGAATCCGATTTTTGATGGTGCATTGTCGCCAGAGTGGTCAATAATTTGTTATTTTTTTTTTTTAAATGGCATTTCGAACTCGAAAGTTCATCGCCTCATCTACGCAAGCCTTCCACGTTTCCCTATTTTGTGCCAACCCCATCCATTTCGCGCCTTCCCGCCCAATTTCAGTTACGTCTGATTTTACGTTATCCTCCCATCTGCGTCTAGGTCTACCAAGAGGTCGCGTTGCTTTCGGTTTTCCTTTCATTATGCGCGCTGCTGTACGATCATCGCCCATTCTTGCCACGTGCCCTGCCCATCTTAGTCTCCGTGATTTTATTATTCTGTTAATATTTGGTGACGCGTACAAATTATGTAGCTCGTCATTGTGCAGTTTCCTCCACTCCCCAGTTTCCTCATCTTTCTTTGGCCCGTATATTTTCCGCAGAACCTTATTTTCAAATACCCTAAAACGATTTTCTTCCGCTTTAGTGAGCGCCCAGGTTTCGCACCCATACAAGATTACCGGCATTATTATAGTCCTATATATCCTTATTTTGACATTTTTCGACAGTAGCTTTGACTTAAGTAATCCGTTCACAGCGTAGAAGCAGGCATTACCCGAATGAAGTCTCTTATTAATCTCGGCTTTAATTTCGTTTCGATCATTTATAGTTGTACCTAAATATCTGAATTCGCTAACCTTTTCAAAAGTGAAATTTCCGACTCTGAGATCCCCCTCTGCTTCGCGAATGCCCAGTTTCTCCATGATCATATATTTCGTTTTCGATTCGCTCACTTCTAACCCCGTGTTTTTAGCCGCATTTATAAGGATTTCCGCATTTCTCGCCACCGTTTCACCATTATCTCCCACTATATCCAAGTCATCCGCATAGCCTAAAATTTGCGTTGTTCCGTTGAGTGTTGCGCCTAGCTCGATAGCCTGCATTTTTCTAACAACATGCTCTAGCGTCAGGTTAAAGAGTACCGTTGAAAGCCCGTCACCTTGCTTCAAACCGTCGCGTATCATGAACGATTCGGATACATTACCGCCTACTCGGACCTTTCCAGTGCTTCCGTTCAGACATATTTGAATTAATTTTACGAGTTTTTTTGGTACGCCAAGGAGCACTAGGATTTCATACATTTTGCTTCGTTTGACAGAGTCGTACGCTTTCTTAAAGTCCACAAATAGCTGGTGTATAGTTTCGCAATATTCCCACTTTTTCTCTAATAATTGTCTTATGGTAAACATTTGATCGCTCGTTGACCTGTTGCGCCGGAATCCACACTGATAATCTCCTATTATATCTTCCGCGAATGGTGTGAGTCTGGCCTGTATTACGTTTGACAGAACTTTGTAGCAGGTAGCTAAAAGTGAGATTCCCCGGTAGTTATTGCAGTCTGTTTTATCTCCCGTTTTAAAGATCGGTATGATGATGGATTCTTTCCAATTTTCTGGTATTGTTTCATTTCTCCAAATAGCACATACTAGATAAAAAATTTTAGATGTAAGCGCGGTGCCTCCATATTTAAGTAGTTCAGCTGGTATAGAATCGTTTCCTGCGGCCTTATTGTTTTTTAGCTTTTTGATCGCGGCCTCTACTTCTTTGTAGGTCGTTTCGTCCATATGGAGTTCAGCAGTGTGGATTTCGTCTCCCATTTCCTCGGAGTTTTCATGCACGTTTAATAACTTATCGAAATAATCTTTCCATAATTTCAATAGTTCATTTTCGCTTGTCACGAGGTTCCCGTCCTTATCTTTCATTAACTGCGATCTACTCTGAAAACCCTTCCTAATAGCGTTTATTCCTTTGTACATCTCGCGCGGGTTATTTTCCCTACTATTAGTTTCTATTTTTCTAATTTCATTTTTCTGATACTCGCGCTTCTTGTTTCTGTAAATCACACGTACTTGCTTTCTTATTTCATGGTATTCTTCTACGTCCCTACCGCTTTCATTGTGTACACTATCTAATTTAGCCTTCTTGCGCCTTTCAAACCAGAGTTCGCACTCTTCGTCAAACCATGGTTTGCTCTTCGGCCTTTTTTTCTTACCCAGTACTTTGTTCGCGGCCCCTTTTATAGTTTTTTCGATAGCCCCCCACAACCTGTTCGGATCGTCATCTACTCCCGTCTGTTCCTTCGTTTCCTCGAGCGCCTGAAATCGGTTGCTAACTTCTACTTGGTACTTGATTCGCTCTATCCCGCTTCGTAGTTTTCCAATATCAAAGGTTTCTACTTTGTTCGCTCGCTTACTATTTTGACCGGCTACTAATCTGGCTCTTAATTTGGCCACTACTAGATAATGATCTGAGTCGCAATCCGCCCCCCTATAGGTCCTTACGTCGAGTACATTCGTGTGGCGCCTCTTATCAATAAGAAAATGATCGATTTGATTGTGCGTGGCCCCATCCGGCGATGTCCACGTTGCCTTGTGTATATCCTTGTGCTTGAAGCACGTGGTCTTGACTATAAGATCTTTTGCGGCTGCGAAATTTATGACCATAATACCGTTATCATTGCTGGTTTCGTGCAGACTTTCTTTGCCTATGGTGGGCCTAAACATTTCCTCTCTCCCTATTTTAGCATTGAAATCCCCCACTACTATTTTGGTGTCGTAAGACGCGAATTGGTCGATTAATTGCTCTAAAGTTTCATAATAAAGATTTTTGACTTCTTCCTCTTTGTCCTCCGTGGGACAGTGGACGTTAATAACCACGTAATTATACCACGCTCCTTCGATGATGATATACGAGAGTCGGTCATTCACGAAATTGCAACTTTTAACGGAATGTATGATGCTTTTGTTAACAAGAAATCCGGTGCCTAGAGAATGCCCGCTCGCGCCCCCATATAAAAAGGTGAAGTTACCGGATCCTAGCATCGCGTTATCTTTCCATCGGGTTTCTTGTATTGCTACCAAATCTAAATTGTACCTCTCAGTTTCAGTTATGATTTCCCGGAACGCGCCTGCTCTGTGTAGACTGCGTACATTCCAGGTTCCCACCCTTAAGTTTCTTTTCGTTTTGGTTTGGTTTTGTTTTCTTTGAGCCATAATAGTAAGTTAAACCCGCGCGTTTTGGATCCTGTTCCGATCGCAGGTGAGTCCATCCGTCTAGGGGTGATAACCCTCATACCTCCCTAGAACTAAGTATGAGAGCTTTCCGACTTTGGCGAGGACATAGTCAACTCGTCGTCAGACACACTCGGTTTCATTCTCATATCCTAACGCCCCCCTGCAAGGCAGCGCGCCTTCGCTGGCTTCGTTGCCATGTAAGACCAGGTGGCGAATCATTCTACACATCCCCTCTCAGGGCAGTTGTCATCGCTCCCGCATCCTCTACGACAGCAGGATTTTTGGCCCATTTTTTGTTTGAAATATGTGGTAAAAGAGATAGATTACAGAGTAAGGTAGAAGAAGAAAGTAAGATAGGAGATTTTGTATAGTGTTTGTAGTTGTTGCGGTGCTTGCGTAGTGTTTCTAGATGAATGCGTTCGCCAGTGCGGGCTCATCACACCCACGCCTGGGCCTATCGGCTGTCCGCGACTGCTTATTCGCTTTATTCGCAGCTAACCTCTTTCTCAGGGGTCATTCCTCTATCCGCAACCTGAGGACGCGCTGTGTAGTGGTGATAGGCACCCACCCGTCCGCTCTGGACGACTACGCCCAGGACCCGCTTAGGGTAACGGCGTTGCAACAGCAATAATTTGTTATATACAATTTAATTGTTTAAATCGCTATATTTAGCATTCTTTGATAGCTATCAAAAATTATAGTCACAAATGTCGATTAATTTGTTTATAAGTCTTTTTTCACCCTCTAGACTGTTATTTTCGAAATTTCGATAGGGAAAAAGTGTTTGTTATCACTCACAAATATACTCGAGTTTGGTTTTTGAAAACCGATCAATTATCGTAATATTTACGTTTACAAAAATCTCATTTACGTACACGCTCACTGTTTTGTCTATATAGCTTCGGTCCTAACAAAAAAAAATTTTTTTCAACCCCTAATTTTTAAGAAAAAATAATATTTTATTATTTTAAATTATAATTATTATATATAATTTATATTTAACATTTATTTAAGCACTGAGATGTCAAAATTATAGTGAAAAATGTCGATTTAGTGTATTTAAAAATAAAGAAATTATATTAAGATTTATATTAAGAAATTATAATTTTTTAAACTAACGTTTAATTATTATTTATTTATTTATTTATTTATTTATTTATTTATTTATTTACTTACTTACTCACTCACTCACTCACTCACTCACTCACTCACTCACTCACTCACTCACTCACTCACTCACTCACTCACTCACTCACTCACTCACTCACTCACTCACTCACTCACTCACTCACTCACTCACTCACTCACTCACTCACTCACTCACTCACTCACTCACTCACTCACTCACTCACTCACTCACTCACTCACTCACTCACTCACTCACTCACTCACTCACTCACTCACTCACTCACTCACTCACTCACTCACTCACTCACTCACTCACTCACTCACTCACTCACTCACTCACTCACTCACTCACTCACTCACTCACTCACTCACTTATTTATTTATTTATTTATTTATTTATTTATTTATTTATTTATTTATTTATTTATTTATTAATATTGCATTTATATAATAATTGTTTACATATATAATAAATTGTTTACAAGTATAATAAAAGAAATTATTCCCAATCAATTTTTTTTACCACAAAGAATAGTGAAAAAAGAGTAAAATAGTCTTGAAATCAACATTTTTCATAATTGAAACCGAAGCTATATAGACAAAATAGTGAGCGCGGAGTTCGAAAACGGGACTTTTTTGCACTAAATTTGCAATAACTTTTTTTCTAATTAATTGATTTTCAAAAACCAAACTCGAGTATATTTGTGAGTGAAAAAGAAACACTTTTCACTATCGCAATTTCGAAAATAACAGTCTAGAGGGTGAAGAAAGACTTATAAATAAATTAAATCGACATTTGTGACTATAATTTTTGATAGCTATCCAAGAATGCTAAATATAGCGATTTAAACAATTAAATTGTCTATAACAAATTATTGACCACTCTGTCGACAATGCACCATCAAAACTCGGATTCAGGAGGGTACAATACATCTAAAAAGCTTTGGTGCATCTAACTACATCAAAGAGGCCACGGAAACTTAACTGGCCCCTAGACTAATGTACGTCATTTATTAGGAGGAAAATCATTCTTCATTTTTATCAAAATAGAAATATACTGTAACGGTCCATATTGGCGACGTTAGCGGTGCGAAGCCGAGCCGCCGACGAAAGTCGTGAGACCGAGCAACCGAAAGGATTAAGCTGGCTGCCAATCGGAGGATCGTGAGTCAACGCACAGCCGCCTAGTAAGCAGGACCTTCACTCCTCCTGCTCTTATTAAACAATTTGGTCAGCTTAACTCAGATACTTCCAGTTCACTCATTGCTATTGGAAACATCGGAGTTAAGCGCAAATTGTTTTGATGGTATGGAACTGTGAAGCTGAATAAATGCGAGTCTTGTAACTTGATTTTATATAAATAATATGTAGCATTTTATTTATATACCTAAGAAAACACACATATTTACTCATCCAATATTTTCCTTATTCCTTTTTATCATTTAGGTATCTCGGGAAAAAATAAATAACTAAATAAAATAATAATAGATTATAATATTTAAATTGAATAATAATAACAATAACGAATCCTTACAATGCATTATGTGCAAATTATGTGATATTATATGTATATTCATATATATAAAAATATAAGTATATAACATACATTAAGAATAAAATTGCATTTTAAGGTATTTAATGAAATTGGAGTGGCAGTTTGAATGGCATATTGCTTATATGAGCGCGGATGTTACTACTTATAACGTTTATTCAATCATTCGTATTCTTATCTCGTATACCTGTATAGATTATTATTTTCATCACTGATGTTTCACATTAAAAATACATTAAAAATATTGTACACATTAAGAATATTTCGATTGTCTAGAAATGGCTGCGAAATTTGGAATTTTTTTATCATTTAATGCTGTATTTATCTACTAATTATAAAAATTAGCAATGCGTTCGAAAAGGAATAAACTTATTTTCTTACATCATGTGTATTAACTCGTAATCGACTGCGAGACCTGTATATCCCATCTACGGAAAAGTTTGTAACTTACATAAATCTCAATATATTGGTATTCGTAAATATTTATGAAAAATATTATTTAATTATGATTACAAAAAAAATGGAATCATTCTCATAGATAAAATTCTAGTATAGAGTGCAAGAGCTTATCTACATTTGAAAGCGTACGTGGTACAAATATTATACGTTACAAACTGTAAAAAGATGGAATTTTACGTTTTTTATTCAATTTTAATTTCTCGAAACTTACTTCTCTCTTTCAAAATCTTCAACCGTTAAAAATGAGCTTTTCTCCCATTCAGCGTGAATGACAATTTCCAAGTATAATTTTCACCATCGACGCATTCCGCAATAATCATCTCGCACATCAGCGTCAAGCAGAAAAATATCCTCCCTTCCCCCGCAAATCGGCAAACCATTCGTCGGCAGACCACGACTATATATATATATATATATATGACCGTAGTCGGAATCGCAGCTGAATCACGGCGTCGGTGGATGGCGGCGGTGGCGGGCCGAAAACTTACGCACCACATCGAGCGGAAAATTACGGATGGCCGGGCCGAGAGCTGCAACCCATGCCGCAAGCCCGAGAGCACCGCGGAGAGCCACAGAGAAATAAAGTGCGCTGGAAAAAGGTGGAAAAGAAGTGGGTGCAAGGGATGGATTTTTGCTTTCTCAAAGAGAAGGATTAGAATCTCGGAGTTAAAGATTTTAATGAGATTTTCGGGTTGCTGAATCGGAATATTATGTACTTTCTCTTTTTAATATCATGTATGTATAATGCATCTGTATGATCTATATATTGTTAAAGTGAATGTGGTTTCCTTTTGATTTTTGTATTTAACAAATGTTTTATATCGTGATTAAGTTTCTCAATAAGTGGTTGATGAAAATAAAACAATCTTTTGATTCAAACATTTTTGTGAAGTTGAATAACATGTTTCTTTAAGTTAAACTTAAAGTTATGTTATTATATTTTGATAAAATCATCCACTCGAATAGAAACTTTCTTTGAATCAACGAAATTTGTTTTTCATCTCAAGAAATACCATTATAATAAGAGGCTGTTAAAGTTAAAATATTTATTTTGTTATTGTTTGAATCTTGGTTTTGCCTGCAAAACGGAATTGAATTTATTTGCGAAGCTAGTAGACGTATTGCGGATAAAGACGAGTTATAAGTTAGTCTTCATAGCAAGAATAATAATGTACGCGAGCGAACTATAGAATTGCTGAAGGAGGAAGGCAGCGATACGGTTGCGTTATTAGAACTTTCATAGACCGCTCGTCGCTGAATTGTTTAATATGGAAATAAGTGTGTAAGTTCATCATTTACATTAAATCTTAGCGTCTAAGGCAGGGTCTGTCTAAGTAGCCGTTCTGACGAGTTCAGGCAGACCTGGGACGAAACGCGTGATACTATTTAATTAAGATTCTATAAATTTTATTTGATTTCTTATATCGCAGTCTTACATTACCATATTTACCTATATATATTTAAAGAGAATAATCTTTAACACTATCACGGTGGCTAATGTATAACAAAAGATAGAAATACAGAAAAGTTCTAGGGGATATTTGTTATGACTACTGTTTCAATAACATAGTAAATAATTACATAATGTCATTAGTAATAAAATAAATAAAAGTTTTTTGAGAAAGCCTTCTGATAATGCTGACGGTTAGCAGCATTTTTTACCTTTGATGAAGAAAGAGGGATAGGGATTTGCTTCTTAGAAATCTGTGCGAAGCTGCAAAGGTGCTTGCAAAAACAATGTAGGTACAGACGTAGTAACGAGGCTGTTTACTTATCTGCGTCTTCGTTTTTGTACAGTTTTTGGAGCCACACTGTTTTTATCGATGCTTTGGTTCAGGTGTGCAAGTGCCGGGAGGAAGCGCTGCTGCACGAGTTTTTTTTGAAGGATGCATTTCTTACGTTGAGTAGTGTGAACTGATTTCGCGAAAGAAATTTTTCTACCTAAGCCTGTTTGAAATGAATCAGCGTACTTGGGAATTTTTCTTATTTAGTATATGTTTTGTTTGTTTTTGCTTTGCATGTTTCATGATGATAAAAATCAGAAGGGTCAATATTAGTAGATTCCAACCGTATGTAATCAGGGAGAAATTGTAGTTTTCATTTTTATGCATTCAACAATAATTTTGAAGTATTCTTTGAGAATAAAAACCGATTTTAAATATTGTAAACACATTTTTCAATAACCGACTATTTTAATAAATAGAAAAACTTTTTTATTGGAATTTTTGTATTTTAAATATGTGAAAAAATACATACATATTCTAACTGCGCGAAATTTATATACGAGCTACACACACATTTAACATTTTTCAACAACTGACTATTTCAACAAAGTTAATTGTTTTAATACACTTTTTGCAATTTCTATTGAAGATATACAAATATATACATAAAAATCTAAAAATAAATATAGTAAATGCATTTGTTAATAATAATTATAAGTAATATTATGTTACACCATAATGGAGCACTACGATCAAATTTTTTCAACATATACCACATTCGTGGTTTCACACAATAGATACTACCCTGGAATTTTAATACTAATGTTATTGTGTATACTCATAAAGTAGCATGGCTTTTTTAATACATTAACAAAGTATTTAGTTATAAAATAATTTACTCAACTGTATAATCTTAAATTGTCAACTTTCTTACATTACGTTATTGTATGCAAGTTATTAATTCTAAACAATGCCTTTATTTTGTTTCAGTTATTCTATTCGGTGCATACTTATAACTATCCATTGTGTAAACCTACCCAATGTAGTCCACTCTCCTCTGTATTATGTTAGTGAAACTAAAGTTACAGTTGCTTTTAGAATAACTGCATTAGCTGCATAGTATAATGTAATAGGATTAAAACATTCAATTAAATCTAAATTTCGCTTGGTCGTAATTAGCTTCGCAAAATAATTGTAACCTCGTATAAAGCTTCAATCAATTAAGCAAATCATTTCGTCTCACACATCTACCTAATTTTGTGAATACATTGTAAATTCTGCTAAATATCTATCGTTAAACACACGAAGTTTAAAAGCACGATAATGTTATTCTCAAAAAATCCATTAGGTATTTCTTATTTACAAGAAACACAATAAAAATAAGAGATCATGGAGAAGGCATCACACTGATGAACACCGCTGAAAAATTTAAAATTGATTATACGTCCAAGCTCGAAAATGGGACGCGCGGCACCTGTAAAAAATACACGCGGCGTCCCCGGTGACTTTATATATATATAGACACACGGGGCGCAGCGCCTGGCGCATCACCGATTAAGATTCAGAGCGCGTCGGCGCACCGAGCGAAGAATTAAAGTTGTAAAGTCGCTCGAGTGCGACGTTATACGATGGGGCCCGCACACGAGAGAGGAGGTTGAGAGCGCGCCAGCAGCGGCAAAAACCAAGGCTGATGTGGCTTCCCTTTTGATCTTGCGGTGTGCAAGGGCTCTTTCGAGGTGTGTTACGGTGTATGGGTCAGAGGTTGATAGGTAGAGGAAAATGTAGTATACTTGAGGGGGGATAATGTGATTTATTGTTATGTTTTGATGATTGCATTGTAATTTTGGATGGATCAAAATTGTTGACTTTTTTCAGGTTTTTATTTACGCTTAAAATTCTTAAGATTCTTTTACACACTCATTTCTGTTTTTACAGAAAATAAGTTATTTAACAATAACAATCGTTAGAAATGTACTTGAGTCAGAAAAATAATAAGTTATTTTATGTAAAAGGACATTTTTTGCATATTTTCTTTTCAACTAATAATGTTGTCTTCTGACCAAACATATAGTAATGAAACAAAAGTTTATATAGTTATGAAAATATAGAATGTAAAAGAAATTTGTGACCAATATATTATCTCAGAAGTTTATACCGAGTGCAATAAAAATAGTATGCAAATTTAACTACCTAGAAAATTATCAGTGCAAATTTTAGAGCATTATCAGAAAAATTACTCAATAATTATCGTTATACGAACAAACTGCTTTTTTGATATTATATTTATTTACTTAGAAAGTAATAAATTTTATGAAATGAAACGAAAAAAGATTTAATTACTACTTTAATGTACCAAAAGATGCATGAAGAAACATTATATTTATTAATAGAAAAATTTTAAACAACAGAAATATTAAATTTTCAAATTTTAGGAAAATTCGATTAGCTTATCTCAAGCGGATTATACAAGTGGTGATTCTACGAAATTAGAATATTCAACCAAATTGTAAATAAAATTTATATTCAACAAAATTTTAAATAAAATTAATATTCAACAAAATTTTAAGTAAAATTTATATTCAACAATATTTTAACTCTATCACTTCCGATAGTATGTTTCTACGTTAAAACTTGTTTAACAATAATATTGTTTATCGAAACAATGCTTCCTCTTAAAGAATTAAATACAAATTTAACATCCCTTAATTGTTAACTTTATTAATAATAATACAATTGCATTCTCACGTATCTACTTTATTTTGCCATGTTAAATTCAACAGTAAATTTTCCATTTCGCTGTATTATCTTAAAATGGTATAACCTACGAACGTCTTCCAAAATCCGGCGCTGCAGTAAAGCTTCTAGTAAAATTTTTGCTCACCGACGCGAATGTTTCCGACGCGCCCGCCCACATCTGAAACATAAAATCCAGAAAAGATTGTTATTTTTTACGACTAAAAATTCGTATTTCCATAACAGTCTATGAACCAAAATACCCCCAAAAAATGCAAATCCACAATCGCCGCGTATCTCTCACCTCTCCTCAAAAAACAACAATGCTCAATTCTCGCTTGTCAACGAAATTTCCCTTTTTTCCAAACCCCTCAAATTCATTACACGCAGCGTCTCGTCGGCGCACTCTCGTTAAACAAACGCTTCCTATATTTTTCCTCGTCTCTCTCTTCTCTCTGCTTTCGCAACTTCCTCCCGGCGCACTTTCTCGTTCCATTACGCTCCGCTCCGCTCTCTCCTTATGTGCGCTCCTTTCTCAACCTTCATCCCCCGTACTCCGCATTTTTCTCACCACCTCGAGACGGTGCGCTCGCGGCTCGCGCCCGCTCACCCCTCGCGAGGCGCGAAATCCCGGAGCGCGCGAGCGCGGTCACGTCAAACCCCGCGAGTACTTTGCATAATTCCTCGCCTTCCGTGCAGACAAGGATCGAGAGCTTGTTTTTAACGATTCGCGAGCAGCGAGTTCTCGGTCTGCGCCCGGCGCGGACCTCGCGCTTCTTGCGAGAGTGAGTGTCTTAAGGTGGTTGTACAGTGGAGTTTATATAATGTGTCTTTTTTGGGAAGATTATTGAATTTTTCATTTGTTTTTTGCTAATAACGTTGTATTGCAAGCGCAGAGCAAGACTGTGGCAATTCGAAATTCTATGTTTTCGTAAAATCAAGATGAGAATGAGTTTTTTACGAAAATGCATTGTTAAGTGAATTTTATTATGTTATTGTTGTTTCTTGATACTTTTTTTTAATCAATGTTCAAAGTGTATTGGAGGTTTTTATTTTCGTATGAGCTATATTTTATGTTCAAAAAACAAGTTAATTCAATTTTATGTTGTAATAATATTCATCTTCTAGGGATAAAATATATGTATGGTTCAAATTTAAAAGGAATTTATGTACCCTCGCTAAGCTGAGATATTGATTTTTGAAGTTTCAATATTCATCACATAAGTACTCAACGAGCTTCGTATTACGGTCTTTTATAGAGGACCACATTTTGTGGTCGGCTTCGTAGAAGTCCCATACAGTTTTAATATTTTTCAGTATTTTTAATGCATTTCCGTCTGCAATTTATAATTGTTGATGCATGAAGTTAAAGGAAAATATCCGTGTCAAATTATCACCGTCATAAAAAAAATGTAAAAAAAATTGTAAATAAGAAAATAACTGCCTACCCTAAGTACTTTTGTCAAAAGATATCTCGGATATTTCCATGCATTTGATATGTTTTCCTATCTTATTCACGTAAATAGATATGTAAATATTCATTGCTGCTGCATATAGTTATTTTAAAGCTTGTTATTGTTCATTTCCAGAGAAGAGATGTGCACAAGATACTTTTTGTCATACTTGCGCGAAAACGCGTTTTTTCATGCCCACATAGCGGGATTAAAGTGGCCATTTTCCGACCGGCCTAAGTGGGTTTAGGCTCTTCTAAACATCAAGTATCATCCGGATGATGCCACATGTTTAGGTGGGCCTAAACAATCTAGTAGGCTGATTCTACAGTCCAACAAGCGTGTGTTTGTACTGTGTCGAAGAACGGTCAAATTTAGTTTCGCTTCATAGGCATACAAAAAAACACGTTATCAATACACGATTGACAAAAAATACGGTGTGCACCATGGGGAAGAGGCTTTTTTCCCATGGTAAACAATATACTATTTTGTACTGCCTACATGTATCTTAGATATTGATTGGGTACAATACTATTCAGAGATTATATCATGTTATTTTTAACACGTTGTGTACAGTACAATATACAGTTTAAAGCGTAAATAACTCTATTATACGGTGATTTAGAATAAAATGAATTCTGAACTAATTTGTATGCTACTACCACATTAAGACGACGTCGCGTTGGTGCAGGACGAAGATTAAAGGAACTCGGGTACTAATTATTGCGGCGATAAAGCCTCTAATACGTGTACCAGGCGCCGAGGAAACTTTGCCAAAGTCGAGCGAGCGTGCGAGTTCTTGAAAAGTGGGATAACTGCGTCGTTTTTCTGCTTCACTTTTTTTCAATGAGTTTGCTATTCGTTATGAGCATGTTGTATAGTATATGTTATCTCATTTTCAAGAATAGCGCCATCTTAAAGTCGAGTGACGTGATCTGGGTAGTACAAAATACACAGGCTCTTATGGACATTCAATGAAAATAATATTTTTTTAATTACTAATGAGTCTGAGAATATCCTTATAATCTTTTTTAATAATATATAAATATGTTAATTTAAGAAAAAATTATTTTCATTGAATGTCCATGATTAGAGCTTGTGTATTATGTACTACCCAGCTCAAGTCACCCGACCGTAAGATGGCGCTATTCTTGAAAATAAGATAAAATATACTATACAACATGCTCATAACAAATAGCAAACTCATTGAAAAAAAGTGAAGCTGAAAAGTGAAGATTTTTGTGTACAATATCTGTCGTGCTTACAGCGAATGGTCGTCAAACTGAGTTGCTTGTTCCTTTTTTTGTGTGGGGGTGAGATTATATAAGTGATGGACGGTACGGTGTATAAACTGTGAAGCGGGGAATAATTTATCACTTGTTATTAGAATAATGGTTGGTTTTACTTGAAATTGTAGGTTTTATATTTTAAAGTCTATTGATTTTATCTCTAGTCCACAGAAAATTGAGACGAATGTATTTCGCAATTAGATTGTCTTTTTCCTGCTTTTTTCAATAAGTTTGTTGTATTACATTTTTTAGATATTTCTGCGTGCTCAATTTATTTTATGTTTCAAGTAGTTGTGTACTATCTGTACAAAAAGTTAGTGCTCGAGAATAAAAGTTCAATAAATGATGAAACTTTGTATATAAAGTTATTGTTTCATTCTAAATCTGAAAAAGTGATAAATTAAAAAACAAATGACGGGAAAAAATAGGGTGAACGTTATACATTAAGGATATAGCCTGGTCGAGAATCTAACTTTTGTACTTTAATTCGTAGTTCAGCTAAATTTTGCAGTATTATATAATATGTAAAAATAGAATTTAAGGCAATATTTCAATTTTGAAATAATGATTTAATTTCAGTTTATATGATGAAAACAGGTAAAAAATAGGTAAAACACACACACACAGATACACACACAGACACACACGCACAGACACACACACACACACACACAGACACACACACACACACAGACACACACACAGACACACACACAGACACACACACACACACAGACACATACACACACACAGTCACACACACACAAACACACACACACAGACACACACACACACACACACACACACACACACACACACAGACACACAGACACACACACACAGACACACACACAGACACACACACGCACGCACGCACGCACGCACGCACGCACGCACGCACGCACACGCACACGCACACGCACACGAACACCCACACACACGCACACACACACACATCCATAAGGATATTTTCTAAAAATAGTCTATTTTGATTCCTTATAGGGGTAATGATCCCAGTAGTCGGCCACTTTGACTATTTTCGTTTAAAAAATAATCCCGTAAACAAAATTTCAATAGGTTAATAATTTGTTAATGATCTATGCCATTTAAACATTTAATTCTGGCCTTAAAACAGTTCAAGAACCATAAAATAAAAATTGTTTTCGATATACCTTTATCGATATGTGCTTACAGGTGGTCGACTACTGGAATTTTTTTAATTTTCGCCGAATTTTAGTCGTCGGCCGGACCTGATCGGTAACCCATGTCCAAAAGCACTTTTAATTGTAATGATCATTACAATTAATTAATATTTAATTTCATTCATTTAATATTTATTCAATTTTTTATAGCCAAACTTAAATCATATAACTATTAAAAAGAATAAACAATATTTTTAAAGCGCGATGTATTGCCTTAATTTGTCCTAGTCGACTATTAGCGATCAAGCGGCCGAGTACTAGATTCCGGTGGCCGAGTACTAGTGCTTTCGACATATTCTATTAAAACACATATTATAATTATCCTGTAAATATTTTAAGCAAAAATAAACATTTTATCAAAAACTAGAATACATTCAAAGTGTAATAGAACCGGTAATTTATAAACAAAGATGTCTCTGAATTTTTTGTAATAGCTTAAATACAAGTTTTTCCTTAGATGGCCAACTCTGGGGTTACTACCCTATCTCAAAACATGTTTCTAACATGTTTTTAGCAAAACTTTTGTTTTTACTATCACAAAGCTTCTCTTTGAGCTTCTTCAAAGTTCTAATTGCTAAAAGTCATTTTTTTCTGAATGTCGGCGTGTAGCGTTTGGCTTAGCTTTAAAAGGACGGAGTTGTTACTTGATGTATACGTACATATCAATCAACAGGAGGCATTTAAATTGCAAATAAAAACTTCATAATATACTTTGCCATATCAAAGTTTCCGAGGGATAACCGATTTACGGTTAAATAACTTCTGTCTTTCAAGAGATCCTCAAATATATGTCAGGTATAAGTATGTATTAATATGGCCGAAAGTAGTAGCATTATACTATAGATGCGTACGAATATTTTGACCCGATAAAAATAAATGAGTTGGACCGATTGTAGAGTCGATTAAAGTTTTATTTAGACTCGATGCCCGAGAGACCCCATTTTACGGTAACGACGCAAAAGCTGTTCTCAACATGTTCTGGCAAATTTTCTTTACTGTTAACCTTATTATTAGTTTCCATTTAATGAAAACTATAAGTAAATACATAGCATAATTTTAATTTGCCATAATGAACTTGAGTTCTTACTCCCAAGAACAGGCATGGCGCAATACTAAATAATTAAACTCCGAATCCCTCGAAACAATTGTAAAGTACATTACTCAAATTACTTCCGATTCGAGTAAAATTTGAAGTACGTTTTCTCGCTACTCGTTTAAGCTTCACTTTCCGCCATACTAGTGTAGAAAACAGCACACAGAAGTGTTCCGCTAAACGGAAAAGGCGCGGAAGGGGAGAGGATGGAAAAAGACGCTCGAAATTTTTCAATAAAATGCGAACAATGTCGAAGCTTTTTTCCTTTCTGTCCGTTGTTCTCTTTCTCCGACTCTCGAGAACGCGCGGCGTGTATTCTCCCGTTGCTATTTACTCGCTCTTATTCTTTTGCGCTTATTTGGCGCGCGCGCAATCGGCCAGCTTCCAACCTCCCCCCCGCCCTCCCTTCCCTCATGCTCTGAATTATCGATTGACTTTTTTAATAATACACTCTGAGAGAATGGCACGCCAGGCGTTTACTTTCTCTCTTGTTTTTTGCGCGATCGCGCGATGCAGTTTTACGCCGGCACGGGAGGGGGTTTAAAGTGCTCGTAGTATTATTAGCTCGAGAGGGGGAATTCATTAAAGTCCGAATTCTTTGCATTTCGAATATCAAACGTAATAATCGAGGCATTCGGCAAGCGGAGGCTCGTGTACTTACGCGATATTTAGCTCGGTTTTATTTATTGGAAAAAAGTGGTATTGCGAGGAATTCGATTCGTTAGTGGGTTTTTAAGCAATAGGTAGGAGATTATTTCGAATTTTCAGGATAAAGTTGACGTTGTTATGTAAAATAATACATATTTATTTCTCCAGAATTATGAGACTTTAATTGTAATATACAGTCTGAAATGATGATGCTTAAATTTGAAATTAAAACACCTTGCTATATTGCATACACTATAAAGATAATTTACATTACAAAAATCTTGATTTAAGGGGGGGGGGGGGGGTATTGTTAATTAAGTTAAAAAAAAAAGCCTTTTTCAATAATTTTTTTAAAAGCTACAGGTAATATATTTTAAATTAGTCAATTACAGTATTGTAGTATATCATTTAAAAAACATTTTCTTAAATTTTCAGTGAAAAATATCGAAAACTAAGCCGTTGGCAGCCAATTTCCGGAAACGTCTCGAAAAAAAGATATTTTGCGGTGACGGTCATTTTTAAGGACTCGATCATATGAAATCAAAAAATCAATTTGTTTTTGTTATTTTATGAGTTTCCCCAGGTAACCATGTCGAGTTTTTTCTTTTTTTTTACTGATTTTTCAAGTTTTGGTAACAAACAAACTAGAAAGCGAAAAACGCAATTTTCGCTTAAATAATCGGTCAAATTGTTATTGTAAAATAAAAAATAACAACAAATTTAAAAAATACTCGACAGGGTTACCTCATGAATTATACAGAAAAGTAATGTACAAATTTTAGAGCGGATCGGTACAGTGGATTTGAAATAACAGCCTCCACCGGCTTCGAAAACGTAAAGTTTGGGAAAATCGATATTAAGTTTTAAACAGTAAAAAATCAGAATTTTTCTCTTTTTCTCGCTGTATACTTACACAGAATCGTCGATGCCAGGTCCGTACAGTGAAGCACTTTCAATCAGGATGTCCAAGGCATGTTTTTGCCTAACACACGCATTGCGAAAATGGATCTACGATTAATTTCATATCCACCAGATTCGATTCTTTCACTCGACGAAACGTAACGAGGATTTTTACAATTCTCTCACGTTGATTAAATCGCTATATCTTCCATAGTCTTGCTCCAAATGCTCTAAAAATTTAGTACAACTTCCTCAGATGCTGTACATTCATCAAATGAAATAAGATAAAATGAAAAAAAAAGTTTACAAACAGTATTCCCTCTCCTTAATGGAGTGTTAATCTGCAGGAATTGTGCGCTGCCAAATTCGGTATCCTTTTTAATTGAAGCTGTATTATTTAACTTTAAATTGAGAGTTTGAAAATTATATATGATAAAGGATTTTAAACTTGCGATACAAAATATATATAAAAGGGACGTTTTCTTTGGATGAATAAACTCATCGTAATGTCCAGGAGGTTAAAAGTATAATTATTCCACCCTAAAAGATTAAATTTATCAAATTATATGATAGAAGAAATATGTATATTTTATTATTTTGTCAATTTACGGAACAATTTATAAACGTTTTATATCATTATATCATTGTAAGTATCAAAAGCTCATTTTATCTGTATTTATGTTTATTCTCATACACGTAAACCAATTTTAACTTAAATTCCTTAAAATTCTGTGATAATTATTTATATACATTTTAAATTAGAGCTGATTCTAGAACGTGTATTTCATATTTTGCAAATTCGATTAACGCCCACTCGTAATTAAAATAAAATTGAATTAAAAAATTTAAAGAAGCTTGCAATGTACGTAAAAAAAATTCTACCAATGTTACCACGTCCGGCCTCTTCAACAAATAACCAAAAACGAACCAGCTAACGTTCCAAAAAGACATCAAAACAAAAATACCCTCGCCCACCAGAAATTTCCTGCAAGAATCAGCAGTTAAGAGTCAAACGGGGTCAAAAAAGCCCGCCTCTCCGCTTCTCTTCGCGAAGCAAAAGAAGCTGAAACTACAGCTGCGCACGAGGAAAGAAAGAGGCGCTCGCGAGTCCGTGCGCGTAGTTCTACCTCCCACTCTCTCTCTTCTCCTGGGTAACGACGATGACGACGATGCAATTTCCTCGGAGGAGCGCGTAAAGCACAAAGCGTAAATGCAGTTATACGAGAGGAGATCCGCGCGCGCAGTGGCAGCAGCAGCGGCACAGCCCAATTGAGTCCGAAATTACGGGGCAATCTTATGCGGAATATGAAGCTACCGGTAGCTGCTGCTCTACTGGTTTGGCTTTCGGAGAATGAGACGTGCAGTTAGACGGTAAGGGGATTTCGCGCGGGCTTGACGTTAGCGAGGCTGGACTTTGAAATTTGTTGGGGGTGGGTTTGGTTCTTTATTAATTGGATTGATTTCGGTGAGGATTCTTGTGGATTTCTACGGATGCTGTTGAATCGGAATAGGGGGTCGTCCATAAACTATGTTACCAATTTTCGCTACTTTTTGACCCCCCACCCCCATCGTTGAAAACCGTCATTTTTGTATAACCCCCTCCCACTTGGGGGAGGGCATTTGCGAACTAAAGTGACATTATCATAACTCGACTACGACTCGTGCTGACCACATCCCCCGCATTGTCGCACACTATTTGAATTATAGGCAAATAATTAGTCATAAAATTAAGTTCCTGGATGATTTTACGACGGGGACATTTTTATTAATTTGCTAAATTTACGTTATTTTTAAATATGCAGATTTTTATACGGTTAAAAAGTTAATAAACAACCGAGAATAATAGTATATAGATGATTCCACGTCAAGTGAGGAAGTAAAAAATGTTAAAACTCTGAAACTTTAAGAAAATGATGCATTTCATTCAAAATTTATCACTTGCTCATTTGACGTGGAATCACCCTTGTATATAAGTAATCATGTATAAAGAAGCTTTGCATAAATTTTCTTTAGAAAAAGCGATGGAAACGAAAAATTTTGCAAATCTGTTACATACATACGTACACACAGATAAATATTTTTGAAAAATCTATATATTTTGATGATTCAGCGAGCTCGAAAACATTAAAATTCCTCAAACAGACTCCGAAATTGTCATCCTTCCAGAGCTCCCTTTCTTTTTGAAAAAGCAAAAGAATGAATTCTCAACGCGCAAAAACGTGCGCGCGAGAGGCAACAAACGCGAGAGAAATTCGCTAACGCAGCTGTCACGTCGAAGCTGCATGTACACAGTACACAGGTGAGCGGGTGGCGAGTTGAGTCTGGCGCGTCAAATTAAAAAATCGTGCTACGTAGCGCCGAGTTTCGTATTTTCCAGCTGCAGCAGCCATTGTTCTCGCGAAATTGTCGCGCGCGCGCGCGGCTCGTTTTGCCCGAATGACGTATCGCACAGACCTCGGAAAAGGTCGTGCGTGTGCAGTGCGAGGTTCGCGAATTAAGAGGAGGGATGAACAGCGCTAGGTGATTGCGTAATTCGGTGTAATGCGGCCGTACAGTCGGACTCTTACATTGACCCGGGAAATGAAGGAAACAGGGTTTCTGGAGAATTTTTGAAGAAATTTCGCATTGCAGTTGTACTGGAGAGTGGAAGTGTTGGACTAATTATATACACGAGGAATTCCATTGTGGTCTTATGTGTGCATTCGTGTGGTGTTGTAAATTACAGAAAAAGAATAAGAAGTTGTAGTATGTTCAGAATTCGTATTTAAACATTTTATGTAGTATAAAATCTATTTTCAATATTATATAGTTTGAAAGACTATCGCTTATGAATAACAAACATATTGTACGCTGATTATTATTCACGAAGAACTTTGCGGCGTGCACGATTCTAGGTGGGGGTAGTTAAATATTCGGAAAGATAAAATTGTATAAAAGTAAAATTTGAAAAGATATATATAATGGAAAATGGAAAATTCTGAAAAGTTAAATTTGGAAAGAAAAAGATTCGGAAAATATTAGTATTGAATATAGAAATATTGAACGACCAAAGTATAGAAAACAAAATTCGTAAGGGTGAAAATATGGAAATTAAAAATTCGTAGAGCCATATATTGAAAATCAATAATTTTATAGATTAAAATATTAAAAATTGTTATTTTGCTTATTTAGATATTTATTTTAATAAATTTGTTTATAATTCAAAGCATTTTATATAATAGTCACGAGAATACGCTATTGATAATATGTATACATAATTATTCTGTATATAACAGTACATATACATACATATATATATATATATATATATATATATATATATATATATATATATATATATATATATATATATATATATATATATATATATATATATATATATATATATATATATATATATATGTGTGGTTATGCATACCCGGCTAAAAGAGATTCCGTGTATAATCATTAGGGTGCATCAAAAATATGTACTAAATAATTTATGGAGCCTTAGAAGATTGGAAATGCTAAAATCACATTGTTATTTTGTGCTAATAGTTAGTAAATTTCACCAACATCTGCGCGCAAGTAAAAAGCTTTAGTCTTGAAGGACTCTACCAGGACTAATCAAATGCTGCGCCTAAGATTTAAAGCAGGTTTTTTCAAAAGGATCGGAACATACTCGAGTTGCGCCATAATTATACTTTAAAACTAATTTTTCTAATTAATTAAACGTAAAGCACTTTTTTATTATATTTCATAAAACAGCTTACAATTGCTGCGAGGTTAAGTTTATCAAAATTGCAAAAATTAATCCATTTTTCTGAAATATTTTTATTTTTAGGAATTCTAAAGTAACTGATATCAGTATTTTTTATATTCCCATTCCAATTTTTGTAGTCTTTTACTGAAAAACTGGGAATTTTCACACTGTTTTCATGTACTCCAAAAATTAAAACAAACAGCAACAATATTTCAATATGACCGATTTGGGAAGGCGCAGAAGATTCTAAAAATGAGGTTACCTATTGAGAACACCTTATTTCCTTACATCATGATCGGGTACGGTAGATCTATTCCGATGCGCAATCTATTACTTCTATGTCTATGAAAGAATATTATTTTTCAATGGTTATGCGACTCCTTTTGATATGTAATAAAAATTAAGTAAAGCGCTTTTTCGTTAACAATTTTTAAATATTTTTTATCAGAAGTCGAATGTAGGTGAAGATTGGAACGTTCGTGGAACTATTTTCAATTTTTGTGTGAATCGTTTTGTTAAGGTCTAAAACACAGTATTCGACATTCCTAAAATAAGGCTGATCTTTAATAAGGTTAAAAAAAGCCTGAAAGTAAGGAATGATTTTTGTAGCCCTATCTATACGTTTTATCTCGCTAATTTTTATGCGAGTGAATGAACAGCCTTAGAAATTATGTACACAATTTTTTCTATCAATTTCTTTTATAATGAACCAAATTGAGACTCAAATAGAAAATAAAAAATTCGATTTTATTTTCTTATTCGAAAGGTCGGTGTTTTATTTCGGTAATTCTTTGACATTCAAGTAAAGATTATTTTATTAAACAAGTGTACATTTTTTTGATCGATTTAATTATGAGGAAAACTTTTTATCTAAATAACAATAAATAAAAAACATTATTTTATGGTTAGAATAACATATTTATACTTATTAAATCAGTTGGTCTCGTTATATCTCGTCAATTCGTTTACCATTACAAAATGAATCTAAAATTTATCTTATATTAATACTTTCACGCAAATTTGTTATGAGAAAAAAATTTCGTTCAGATATTCACAGTTCCCACGAATTGCGCATTTTGAGCAATTGCTTAAATGCTAAAATCTATACATTCTAACCTCTGCTTAAACTATATTAAGCCAACTAAATTAATGTTCCCCGTGATTGTTGGCTTAGAAAAACATCAAGAATATATTTAGATCTATAATGTAAAATATTGTATAATAATGAGCGGGATATAACTTTGCCAATATTATTTTAAAATAGATAACTCGAATGCATAATGTAGCTTCGGTAGTATTAGAACTGTGAATATCTAAACGAAATTTTTTCCTCATAATAAGTTTGCGTGAAAGTGTGAATATAAGTGCAGTTTTTGATTCATTTTGTAATGGTCAACGAATTAACGAGATATAACGCGACCAACTAATTTAATACGTATAAAACTGTTATTCTATCCTCTAAATAATGTTTTTTATGTATTATTATTTAGATACAAAGTTTTCCTCATGCTTTAATTAATCAAAAAAATGTACACATGTTTAATAAAATAATCTTTACTTGAATGTGAAAGAATTACCGAGATAAAAAGCCGACTTTTCGAATAAGAAACTAAAATCAATTTTTTCGTTTTCTTTTTGAGTCTCAATTTGGATCCTTATACAGAAAATTGATGAAAAAAATTGTGTACATATTTTCTAAGGCTGTTCATTCACTCGCATAATAATTAGCGAGATAAAACGTATAGATAGGGCTACAAAAATCATTCCTTATTTTTAGGCTGTTTTTAACCTTATTAAGGATCAGCCCTATTGTATGCCTGTCAGATACTTTGTTTAAGACCTTAACAAATTGGTTCACACAAAAATGGAAAGTAGTTCCACGAACGTTCCAAACTTCACCTACATGAAATCCAGTCAATTGAAACAAAAAATGTATTAACGATTTTTTAAAAATTTGTTGGTTATCAGAATATAAATTATAAATAATTTTAACGATAAAGGGTTTCACTTAATTTTTAGTGCATGTCAAATGGAGTCGAATAACGGTAAAAAAAAGTTTCGTTCGTCATGTTTCCTAAGAATCGTGCATGCCGCAAAGTTCTCCCAATAAATATATCGCGATGTGTTCGATGAAGATTTTGAGGCTTTAAAATGGTGAAATTGAAGATGTAATCAAGTATTTATATCTCATAAAACGTTGAACAAATGTTGCTACAAGATACATTATAGTAGTAATCCAAACCATTGAATAATATAATACAATAATTTACGAACTCAGAATCTCCACTTCTTATAACCAAAACAATCCTTATATTCTTTAACTTTACAGATTTTATATGTAATAAGTATATAGTAATTTAAGCAGCAGAAATTTGTTTTCTTTTTAGAAAAAAGAAATGGGTTATTTCACAATTTTCAAAAAATAGCGGAATCGAAAGATTAGATTGTATTATAGTTTAATAAAATGGCTTCAGTGAATTATAACAAACTGGTAATGTAAACATTCAAATTAACTCACAATCCCACTAAGTTCTAACATAGAACCACTAGTTGTAATATACATATCTAGTTTTTGAGCAATTATTCATAATGGTTTCTATAAAAAAATTAATCTGATCGAGTTAACTACTGTCTGTTCTTTTGCATCTTGTGCATTAGATCCAATGTAATATATAGCTAGTACATAGACTCTGAACCATAACGTCACAAATATGGCTACCGACGCTCTAATTATAGCTGTTAAAATATTTAAAAATTTTAATTATTATTTTTGCATGTATACGGTCATTTCAAAATTTGTTTTGAACGTAGTTCATTTATATAGATTTTAGTCTATACAAAATCATGTTTTATAAATTAAAATTTTCTTTATTAAATAACGCAATTACTTATGTAAGCTATAAAATGCACGGAAAAATTATTTTTTGTGATAAATTTATACCTACTCTTGATATTTTACGTTCTCGAAATAATTGTATATGAAAAAATAGTATACAAGTTTTTATTTTGAACAATGAGTCGTCAGTCGTGTGAAAATCACTTTAAAGTAAGACGGACAATTCAGATGTAACAAATTTGAAAAAATTTTATATTGTAATTTTACTTGACAAGAATGTATGTTAATTATAAGTTCTTTCTTTTTAATATACACGCGTCATAAGTTTCGAATGAATTTTTGAAGGAATTTCGAATGAGTCCGAATTTGAATTTTCATTAATTCACTGCTGGTTGCCAGGTGCATGTATATTTGCATTATTTACGTAGTAAAGGGAACTCTAGTTAAATCTGCTCTTCTTCATTGTAGACGTCTGCGATGAGTGAATTCAGATTTAGGCTTCAGAGAACTTTATGCATATTAAATTTTATAGTTAAAATAACTCGACTTGGATTATATGTGTTATTTACGTGATTGTAACAAAACTAATTGTAACAGATTGAAATAATGTTTTGAAAATTAATTTTTGCAAAGAAAATTAACATATTTAATAGAGTCGATCAAACTATAATTAAATTAATTAACTTTGATCTTATTTAAACTATTTAAAGTGTTGATTGTATCAATAAAAAAGATCGAGCATAAAGTAATATCAGACCCATGAAAAGAGTACGCCTATGTTTTATCTATGCCATATAACAACATTTGCACTCTTATGTTCACTATGAAAACTTTAGTGATTTCCGAAGTAGCCAACGTGAAAAAAGTCACTAATTGTCAAAAGGGAATAGAGAGAACAGGAGAGAGCAGACTTTTGATAACATAATCATATAGAAATAAATTACAAATAAAGTTTGGAGAAGAAGGAGAAAAGCTGAAGGTAATTTTTGTAATACTTTTTTTGGAGAAGAGGGAGAACAGCTAAATTATGAATGTTGTGTAGGGGAATTGACGAATAAAATTATCTTTTTATTCATATATTGACAAGTGTTCTCCGGTTAAAATGTTCAATTTCGCCCCGTATACAAAGTAGCCCCAGTGACCCCTGTAATTAATTATTAGTAACTGAGTATTTATGTAATGCAAATTTTATATGTATTTATATCTTCTAGATGACACCACTTGAAAAATTAATTCTTAACAAGATGATTATTATTCAGATGCAAAAACAACAGGTTTGGTTGACCATTCAACTTATTATCTGAACTAAATGTTATATTATCAGGCATGTAATAATTTAATTAACTAATTAATAATATTTCTATCTATAAATGTTCATGTGCTTAATGTAAATTTTATTTCTATTTTGTAGTGGAGCAGATAAGGCAGAACTGAAAAGTATAACTTGAAAATCAGAGATAGGTTTCTTTAAAGAAATGTACAATCTTACGCCGCCGAAACTCAATGTATAAATGCTTGGGTGCTAGCCATGCAGAAACCATACTTTCCTCATGGCGCTCCCACGCCATTTGATTATTCTATTGGCTGCGGTAAGCCAACGAGAATGATTAAGATTTCCAGGATATCGATTTGCAAGATCTTTAGAACATTCTCCAGAAGAAATAGCATAACACATTTCCAATTAGTATTTCTGATCATCGCTTAGTATATTTGTATCAATTGCGGGTAACGTAAATTCAACAGCTTTAAATTTTGTTACTGGTAAATTGTCGCAGTCAGTTAGTAATTTACCTATAGACCCAGAATATGATTTTGGACCACTTGTAGAGCCATCAATGGATTCAAAAAGGTGTTTCAATGGAAGCTTATTAAAATGCAAAAGACGTTCAAACCATTGGAGTGGTTTTCCAATTTTTCCAAATGCTTCTTTTAGTTTCAGGAGTTTGCTCAATGACAAAGCAGAGTATGCTTTCCATTATATTCTTATTCAAGCCAGATATAGGTGTTACATGGCCTAAATATTGAGACTCAGGCTCTTGAACTAAAGAATAGTGATCCTCCGATACAGTTGTTTCGTAGTATTTAGATTGATTTTGATTATTGGTATGTTCATCCGTTCATTTCGTTTTTTTCAACGTTTAAATCTCTATATTTATTTTGTAATCTTAGTTTGAAGTTAGGATGCCAATGACACCCCACCTTTTCCTACAGTAAACGTTCAGGCACTGTTAAAAGACGGGACTGAGTGTAACGCGCTTAGTCTTGGTGGTTATGATGGCTGGTGACGAGGTCCAGGTAGTACGTTCCGTAGCTTTAGGTGTCTAGCTACAACTTCTGGTCGAAGACGGTGTCCAGGTGGTTATAGGTGCAGATGATGAGATCAAGGTAGCGCGCTCCGTAGTTTTGTGTCTAGATGTAGGTACTGATCGGAGAATGCGTCTAGGTGTAATAATTATATAATTATATAATTATATAATTATATATACAGTTATATATATAGTTATATATACAATTTTCACGATTTATGAATTTCAACTTGTATATAATTATATATGCTTATATATAACTATATATTATTATATATATTCATATACAATTGTATATAGTTTTAATCCATCTATAACTGTATACAACTATATATAATCATATATAGTCACATATAATCATATATGATTCTTATATAACCATATATAACCATATATAATTATATATAAAATCATCTTTACTCGGGTAACACATATAAGTATATTTATTTAGTTATAGAAAATTTGTCTTTTAATGATCATTCATTATAAAAACCAGTTTTACAACAACAAAACTAAAGTTTTCGTATGAATCTTGTTGTAGCAGTAAGTATATATTTCCTAAAGTGTACATTTTAGTATTTGTAAATGTCCCATGCGTTATCACATAGCATGTTCTAACTTTTAGGATACACGTATTTTAATATTCCAGAAAAGAAGCAGCATGTACTTTATTAATGATATGCTCAAATGACCTTTTATAACAAAATTTGTATCATAGTTAGATAAGATCTGGCAATGTGAGTGATAATATAATGTAAACATTGTATGGTAGTAGAAAAATATCTGTAAACAAGATTTCTCATGTCACAATCGTAGAAATTGTTTATTAAGGGGAGGAAATAGCTAGAATTGCTATTTTAGACATTTTTCTTTTTTCTTGACATCTGCAAAATATATTTCTTAACTCATGGATAAAGTTTTTTGAAATCATCTCAGTGTCTACAGTAGAAAAATTTTTTAAATAAAATTTTCACAATTGTAGGAAAAGATAGATTTTTAAGGTATGATTTATTTAAAAATAAATGACATCTTAAAAATCTATCTTTACGCATGTACCTAGCAATATATTTTATAGATCCTTAGAAGGAAATGAAAATGTCTAAAACAGCAATTCTAGCCGGTCTTTCCTCTTAAGCTCGGCCTCATTTTTGTAATCTATTATAGTATTTTTTCTATTATATATTTTGTCTATTATAGTATTATAGTTTATTGTAGTATACTATAGTACCTAGGTATTTAAACTCAGTTACTATTTTGATAGATTTGTACAAGACTTTAAAATCGGTATCAGCATTCTCAAACCCTGCTCTGCTAGTGACAATGTACTGAAAAAAAAACTTTTTTCTAGTTTAACTCAGGCCCCCTTAAAGAATAAATTTAGTTAAACTCCAATAATTTTTTTATTTTTCATTCGTCTTTAGCTTGTAAATGTTCATTTTACTCATTAAGCATTTTATATTTGTCTATCAAGTTGATAAAGCAGAATTATTAAATAATTAATTTAATTACAGTAAAATCTAATTAGGTATTTATAAACTTTTGCATGTTTGCTCATAAATATTACGATTTTACTCTGATGAAATTAATTATTTAACTTTTTGATGTACAACGGTAATGCCAGTTTACCACTTTTATTTTCATCACATTTAATTATTTAAGCCATGTTTTTGATCTTTTTGATCAATCTCTTTAATCTATCTTTTTGTACTTATAAAATGTTATGTTTAAAAAAGTCAGCAAAAATCTATGCTCAAAAATGCGATTTTCAGTTACACTAAAATGGAGAAATATAATTATAAAATAAAAGATATAAGATAGAAATAGACATTGAATGGTATTAACGAGACTAGGCAGTTGTTATTGACGAAACTATTTTATGACGCAACTGTAAAGAAATGAAAGCAGATCCATATATATATATATATATATATATATATATGTATATATATATATGTGTGTAACTGAAAATCGCATTTTTGAGCATAGATTTTTGCTGACTTTTTTAAACATAAGATTTTATAAGTACAAAAAGATTGATCAAAGAGATTGATCAAAAAGATCAAAAACATGGCTTAAATAATTAAATGTGATGAAAATAAAATAATATATATATATATATATATATATATATATATATATATATATATATATATATATATATATATATATATATATATATGTGTATATATCAGAGATGAGTAGTTTCGGCGTGACGCGTTTTGAAGCAGTCGCAGTGTCCTTACAAATTTTGGCGTACCATATGACGGCTCCTGGAAAAAGGATCAGAATGAGAACCTCTTTAGATAGCAGGTAAAAAGTTTTCAAGAAAACGGAACAAGCGTTTGAATTTCGTTTCTTTAGTAGCTTTCCTTCGTTTAGCTCTTCCGAGGCGGCCGCTGTACCCCACTGTACACTGAGCGCTCGGTCAGGTTCCTGGACTCCGAGCTAATCCGTTTTATTACAGTTTTATTACGGTCAACTTTTACGCTATGACAAAACTAACTTTTTAAAAATAAACAATCATTGTATTTTTTGACCATGCAACAAAACGGTACTTATTAACAGTAAAAATAAAATTTGAACGAAAAAAATCGGATAATTTTAAATTACAATATTAATTTGTATTAATACTCAGAATCCTTACCTTTGCGATTTATTTATAATGAAACATTGTTATTTTTCTATTCAAGAGAATCTATTGAATAATTTATAAATATTTTTAATGTTAGTTATTTATAATATTGGATAGTATCAGAATAGAACGTTATTTAAAAAAAGAGCAAGTATAAAAATGCAGCGACATTATTTTTAATATTTAGAGCATGCAATGAGATAATCATGTTTAAATAATTTTCTCTCTACTTATCTCTGGTATATATATACCAGAGATGAGTAGAGAGAAAATTATATATATAGTTTATGCGATGATGAACGTTTCGACATCTTTTTTGGATCTTAAAATAAGATAATTGAGATATTATAATTTTTCATGTGGCATTCCCTTTTATAGATCCGTAGCTTCAATCGGAATCTGTAAAATAAAAAGAAATTACACAAAATTATAAAATTGGTGGTCCTAAACGGCAAAACACGGCAATCTTTTCGTTAAAAGTGAAAGTTCGAAAATGCAGTACCAAATATTCGAGACTTATGCATTTTTCATGTAAAAATACGGATTTTTGACAAATGTTTTACGTATTCTATAATTTTTTTAAATCGATCTGAACCACCGATTTGAAGTTATAAGCAAAACGAAGAAAAAATAAAGTTCCAAGAATATTGCGTTTAAAGTTTCTTTTACTATTCAAAGTTAAATTACTAAATGTATATATACCTTGCTTAATGAGCTCCGGCAGAGTAATACGATTTTCCCAGTTCTTTATCAGTATCAGCTCGCCGCTGCTCATCGATTCTTCTCTGTATTCCGCTGTTTCTAGTGCTATTTTGCAAGCTTGTATCCGCATCGCTGTTTCGGCGCGCGCTGCGATTTTCACTCCCAGCCTCGCTTCCAGCTCTTCCATGGTAAATAGAATTGCTTTACAGCCGTCATTAAATATAGCGGCTCATAAATATGTGCCGATTTCTATTATTTCTTGACTGCAGAAGGTCCTTTTTTGTTCGTTAGCGTTTTGTATGTATCCACTGATATACATCTTGTAAGACGTTCTTCATTGGAAATATCTTCGTAGATTCGTGATATAGCCTCGTATACATTACTGGAAATAGCAGGTTTATGTTTATATGCCCTAAGGTGCCTGCCCTGCTCAATACCTACCGCTCGGTTACCTGTGGCTGAGCGAAATCGAGTTTGCGAGCCGCTCCACCTTTTCGGTTGCCAAATAAACAATTTTGAGAATTTCGATATAAACCCACCGACATTATACGCGAAAAGAGTTTTGCTTTCGTAAAATGTATTACAAAAAATCAATATTTAACTACATAGTCACCTTAAACGCCGTCGTAAATGCTGAAAAATCGAAGTAGAGTTTTTTAATTGATTATAAAAAAACTGCACTATCAATATTTTTGTAACTTTTTGGGGACTTTATTGGCTTGATTACAAAATGGAATAAAAATATTTTTAATCACTTTGGAGCCTAATTCCTGCGTCACCAACGACCTGAAAGTAAGCGCCACAAAAAACCGACAAAAAGACGGCGGTTGACAGAAAAAAATCTGTATTTATTATTATTAATCTATGAAAGAACAGTTGGAGGTTCATCAAACTAAGATAAAGTACTATCAAGTAAAATTTCGTCAATAAGAAAAAGATTTTATCTACAAAAATCCCTAATTATCCAACAATGGACAACCTCACCAACAACATAAAATACCACAAAACAGAAATCAATTTTCGTTACATTACTTATATACACCACGCGTTTATACAACAGTTAAATAAATCTCCAGCAACCGTCTCCGAGCACAAATCCTCAAACAAACTACTTCAACTTCCCGGAGTCGCACCCATTCAAAAACCCAACCCCCGCGCGTTGAACATCCCATAATACGCATTACCCATCCATCTCCTGCACACAGACACACACACACACACACACATACCACTTCCAGCCACACTCGACTTGGCATTGCTCTGGCCGCTGTATGGCCTTTGTGCCTGCATCCGGCCTCCACCTTTCCTCACAAGGAAGAAGCAACTTTTTCTCCCCCCGGCAGGCACAATGCCGCCTCTCGTCCCCCCCCCAATAAACCAGGATATCCGCCGCGATTTCCACGTTCCAGGCGCTAGTGTAATACGCGAGTGCGCGCGAGAGTTCACACTCGAGGGGCGCGGGAGAATTAGCGCGTATATATAGGTGTTGGTCTTTGTGTGCCGGGGGACGGACGATAATTCGCGTAAGGGATAGTACGTACACACCGAGGAAACGCTGAAAAATGGGATTCCGAGGGAAATTAGGGGGTGGCGCGTGAGCGCGGACACGCTGGCTACTCGTGTCGGGCTTATAAAGTCAGGGGTGCTGCGGGCGGTGTGAATTTTATTTTTATAACTCGCTTGTGGACGTGATTGATGCGAGGTTTTGCGTTGAGTGGATTATGTTTTACGATGATAAAGAGAAAAATAATGAATTACTTAATTTTTTTAATTATTGCGTATTTGATAAGCGGTTCAAGCACTTTTTATAAATTATCAACGATGGAATCTTTGTTTTCAATTTTTATATAAAATCGATATATATTGTTACACATACTTATTTTACGCATAGAATATGATGTTTATTCCATTTAAAATGAGTTTAAAGACCATTGCTGCTTTCCGGTCAATGGTTTTATTGAAACCACCGATTTTTAATATACGAAATGCTTTCTGACCGTGCTAAAATAATTAATTTAATTAATATATTATTATTTTAAGTATGTATTTATACTTGCCATCGTGACACTACCGCGCCCATGATAACAATTACTTAATTGATAAAAGTAATGATTGATTACTTAATTTATTGCTTTATTGAAAATTTTACTTAATTACTTGATAATTTCAAAGTTATTTGGAATAGTGACTAAAAATAATTAGTTTTTATTTTTAAGAACAATTCATCAGTTTCCATTTTGTCCATTTTGTCTTATTTTTGAGTGAAGTATCTTATTACGTCTATCACCGTGTGTATCAAAGAATTCTACTTTTATCGTTGATATTCAATTAATTTAAAGTTATGGATTTCAGTACGACTTATAATATGTTCCGTATTTTTGTTTAATGCACGTAAGATATCCTTATCTGTTTTTTGCGACTTCACATGTGAATATTTATTCTGATTTGGCTAAACTATAGATCTTTAATTTAATATGAATAAATAAATATCAATATTGCTTTCTCAAAGAGAAAGCTTTGTGACCGTAAAATTTTTGTTTTGTATTTTTTTAACGTACACTGAGAGAAAGGATTCTTTGCGGCAAAGAATATTTCTTAATTGTTAAGTTTTGTGAATTTGAATACGGTCAAATGAATATTTCTTAACAGTTAAATGCATCGTCTTAAAAGTTAAGAACTGAGTACTTGAGTCGCTTGTCAACAGCTGACCGCCTGACTTTAAGGTTAACTGAATTTTTCATATTTCTAAGATGATTATATGACCGTTACATGTTAGTATAAGTTTTCGCCTGCCATGATTATGTCTACGTATAGGATATTTTTATATTTTAATGCTTGAAAAGCATCAGTATATGCTAGAACATCGTCAAATAGTCTTTCATACTCGGCATGTTTATCTTACTCGTATAGACTTTTCTCAAGTTCGAGTTCTTAACTATTAAGAATTCAATATTTTTTACACGATTCATTTGCCACAAGGAATCCTTTCTCTCAGTGTATAGACATGTTTTATGCCTTGAAGAGTCTGAATACAATAGTCTAAAAAAATGTCTGTATTTATGCGTTTGTGTGTATGTTAGTATGTGACATATCACCATTCGTTCAATCAACGATATAACTTTTCCAAACTTTGCACAGACGTTTGCTATCAATATCCTGTGTGCGTATGAAAGTTTCAGCAAAACGGTCAAATAAACTTTTATTTATGGCCATTTTTCAAAATTTAAGAATTTTCTAATTTCAGTTTTAAAAATTTTTTTTAGTGAAGGAATAGTTTTTGGGAAGCGAATCTTTTACACAAAAAGTACTCATAAAATTCTTCATTTTATGACTGGAAACGATTTTATATGAGTCGTTTTTCAGGTGCTATACTGTGTGACAAATTATCTTTTTTTCAACATAAATTACTCAAAAACTATAGGATAAAAATCAGTGAAATTTTTACTGAATGCTTGTTTTATATATCAGGTATATTTCTGTACATTTTTAGGTAATCAGACGGTTTGGTTTATGAGAATATAAATAAAATGTCAAAAAAATTCATTTTTTTTGGACAACGATAACTTGAGTAATACTTCCTGTAATGTAATGTGTAATGCTTTGAACACTTCAAAGAATATTTGTTAGGTGTCAGAGTGACATTTTAAGTGACTGAATATTTTTTAGCCGATTTTGTTCATAATCTTCTGAGTTATTAGAGATTATTCAATTTAAACAATTCTTTTTCACCCTGTATATCACGACATCTCTAAGCTTTATCGTTGTGCTTTTTGTTGTATATCTTAAGTATTATTAGTTATAAGATTTACAATTCGACACTTCTAGCTAACTTTACGCATTATATTGCACGAAAAAATCCAAAAGCTGAAAAGATTATGTTATATTAACAATATTATTATTTTGTGATTTTTCAAAAATGATTTAATAATGACATAATTTATTTTTGCAATATGGAATCTGTATCTATCTATAATAGATCATAGAAAAATTATAATTTTTATACTCTTTTGATGATGGAATTTGCAAACTAGTATATATTAAATAATGATAACATTTTTAAATGAGTGATTTTAAAAAATGGTGCGTTTTTGTGTCTTATGCATTTTGTGTAATGAAAGAAAGAAAACATTAATTCAATCTTTATAGATAACTTTATAGAAAAAATAGATCTTAGAATCAATGTCCCATCGTTGACCCAAAACCCTGATATACGATATATACGATAATATGTTTATCGAAAAATATTCATTTTTCAATAGGGAACAAATCTCTAAATGAAAATACTTAGACAGGAAAATAACCATGATGGGCGGTACTGCGCAGCTCTTCCGTATTTATATAATAATTTTAATTAAATTCTCTTTGAGAAAGCATAGTGCCAAAGCAGTTGGCATCGTTTTTTATAACTATTTGGTATATTCTCTGCCGGAAATATATTTCAAATATCAAGTTTCCTATTTAAATGACAAAGGCATCTACCACTTCAAGACAGTCAAAACAAGAAAACAAAATACAAAGATACCACGGTGGTAATCCAACCAAAGAGACCAGAGCAGCAGAAATGATACGAACAGGAGGACTACGCTCGCTCTTCATTCTATTCTTCCTACTGCACCTACAAAAGAAAGAACAAAAACAAAAATGAAACACATCAGCCATAGTAAAAAGCTACACCCACAAAAAAAAACCCAATCCAAAGTAACGTCCTGCCAACTTCAGCACCGTCCTCCTCTTCCTCCTTCTCCTCCCTTCTCTATCTCGTCACTTTTGTATATACGCGCTCCGCTCACGTACCGCTGCACCCTGCGCGCGCTCGCAAAAAAGAAGCTCAGCGACACGGCATAAAAGCCCCTTATTAAGCGAGCCATCTGCCCCCTCTCCCACCGCATTATATATGCATAATACGAGAAAGAGAGACAAGACTTTTGCGCTGCAAAAGAATGCTGATTGCGCGAGACACAGCGGCTTTTTTCCCGCGAATGCAAAATTGTGTGTGTGTGTGTGTGTGTGTGTGTGTGCAGCAGCAGTAGCAGTAGCCGCAGTTGCGCTTCGCATTTTCGCTCCTATCTTTCGGCTGGACATTCGTCGAGCTGATAACGGCGTTAGGCGAAAAAAGCGGGAAGAACGGAAGAAAGAGGTACAGATTTTCCTCCTCTTGCTGCTGCTGCTGTTGCTGTTTCTATAGGGGGTTTATTTAGAAAATGTTGCGCGTTGATTTTTCCGCTACGCTTGAGGATTATAATTATTTTTCGGAGAACGAGAGAGCGCCCGTCTGAATGCCGATGAGTTAATTAGGCCGGAGTATGTATGTGTGTGCGCGTGCTTTTTGAGAGTTAACAGAACGAGAGGTGCTGTGAAAATTGTAGCGCTGCTTTCATGGTGAATTCGCGTTATTTTTTATACTGACGAGAGAAGATGCCGGCCTGCGCGGAACAATTATTTGAATAATGCATGCGATAATTAAAATTTTCGAATGAATAATAATGCGTTGTTTGTTAAATATTTCCTGACTAATGAAGAAATATATGGGCTGTTTTTGTATATCGACGGTTTGAGTTGAATTATATACGTCATGCAGAAATGGTGAAATAAAATGTTCCGCTGCCGTGAAGAGAAACTCCGAAGTGAAGTCACTACGATGAATATTTTAGTCAGTAAATTTGTTGAGTATAAAACTTTTCAATAAATATAATTAATTAATAAATTAATTAATTAATCAATTAATCATAATATTAATATTATTATTATTATTATTATTGTTATTTATATTATTAATATTATATTATATATATTAATTAATAATAATATTTTAATTTATTAATTCTATTGTACAATCAGGTCGGTATTTCGTGAGTTAGAAATAGTTTATAATGCGTTTATAATACAAAAAATGTGTTCAATTATTCATAAAATCATTAAGTACTTCTATATATAGGAATCAAACAATAATTATTAAACGGTTGGAATGTCTCTAATAGCACCTTTGTAGAATTCTATATATTTTCCATTCTTTCTTTGAATATACACTCACAAAAATTATTAAAGTTCGGCTGCTATCAATTTCGAAAAGTAATTTCGAAAAAGACACATTTAAAGTTTTGTGTATAGCATTATTTTTGTATAATACTTGATTTGTAAGCAAGAATCGTTTATACTGTACAATATACATAAGTATTTTGGTAAAATATTGATGATTTTTCGATTAGCTCACTTTGCTTTTGTATAATATGAAGGTCGAACCGCAATTATTTCACGTTAATATGTCGTAAAAAGGTAAATATTTGTCAACGTTAAAGACAATTAAAGATACAATTAACTTAATTAAGGGGTTAAGTCTGAGTTATATTCTGTAAAAATTATTTTTCATTTTATAGACGGCTAAAATATTTTGACACAATTTGAGTTGATGCAAGTTTTCATATCTTACATATGTACATTGTACGTAATTTTTCCACAAATTAGATTCCTCTAAGTGGTGTTTATAGTCCCTTGAAAAATCGATAATCTACTTTATTAAATTTAACCATTTTTAACCACTTACCACGTGTTTTTGAATCAGGTTGTGCATTTTTAATGGTCATCGAGGCTTTAAAGTATTCTTCAGAAGTGTATTCATGGACTTATAAGGAGCTACATTTGTATAAAAGGATTAATTTCAATTATTAGACACACATGTATCAATAGTAGTAGTATTTTTACAGTATTTTCATAGTATTATTAATTAATGATATAAATCTGTGGTGAAAACTTACGTCTATTTTTTTGAAATGTCAAGATATTGAAATGAATTTTCAAATTTCCATTTAAGCGAATGCATAAGAATAACATAAATTATTAAAAAAGGAAACTAATTAACGAACTTTAGCAATTATTAACTTTTTAGTACGAAAATATATCATGCACGGATACGAAAACCGCTGAAAGCTCAATATTCAAAAAAAGTTGACTTGAAGTAATTGTTATGCCTCGAAGCCATACACATAATGAATAAGTTCATTTTAATATAATTAATTAATATATTATTAATACGTTTTTTTTTTCAAATTCATTTTTATACGATACCTCATTCAAATTTTCCTATAATATCGTGCTTTTCTCAACATCCGACATTTTCTTCTCCCGAAAGACTATTGTTCGTTATAGGAAGATCTTACTTTATTTATTACATCGACAGAAATTGAAAATAAAGACTTCAATCTCTATCAACAAAAAGTGCTACTCCGTCACAAACGCGTATATCATACTGCTTTTGATTCCGCGAATTTCTCCGTCACCTCGCTCGCTCTCCACACCTGTAACGCGTATGTCCCTGTATCTCCTTTCATCTTGGCCCCGCGGTCTCGCCACATACACTGCAGATACGCAAACCCACGCGCAAAATACAGCTGTGTCGCCGTCAAAGCGCGTCAGCAGTCGGCGTGTTGCACTAGCGCCTCCAGCCTATCCCGTCCCGTCCTAACTAACGCATTTCCGTCGCTCCGGCTCGCTCTATTTTGTCCCTCTTTCGGGTCTCTTCCGATTAGCGACAGCAGCAGCAGCGCGGATTACAATGCATAAAATAGTAATACTGCGCGCGCGCGCTTTAGCTAATCCAACGGCCGAGGGGGGGGGGGGGGGGGAGAGTTGAGCTCTTGACCTCGGGGCTTTGTGCGCCCCGAAGTGACATCTGTTTCCTGCGAGGAGGTGGAGGAGGCGAGTTATACGAGGCTGTGCGACTTTAGGAGCTAAGAAGCTTTCAACGAGGCTATTTATTGCACTTGGCCTGGAGAGCGCGAGCGCGAGCTTAACGTTTTGATGAAGCTTCTAATTACGACAGCGTGGATTTAGCGTGACGGCGGCTAGTAGTCGTGGGCTTTGTGCGACGAATTAGATGGAGTTTTTATTAACTAGCTTTTCGATGCTTGAGAATTTCGTTTGTTTTGGTGTTGGTTGAATTTTAAGTTCTGATTAACTGTCCAAATATTGACTTTTTGAAAGGAAAGATTTGTTTTTTAGTACAACTTTGTAAACAGGTTTTATTTTTTAATTTTTGTAGATCACGAACAAATATAGAATTTTTTTTAGTAGTATAGACCTGAACATAGCCCTGCAAATGTTATACGAAAGTCAATAAAAATCCGCAGTGTTTTTCGCTTATGTAATATATCTAAAGTCAATACATGAAGGACAAAAAAATGCTGGTTTTGTGTCCTCGTAGAAAAAGCTTTATGATAGTGAACATATGTTTTTCGTAATAGTAGGCGTACAGTACGCAGGTTGGATTGTATTTTGAGAGCGTAAAGTAGAACATTTTCACATACTTTGCATAAAGTAAAAAATCGCCTGTGCGCACTTGTCGTGATTACGAAAAACTATGTTCGTATATGAATGCGTGGATTGTATCTATAGCAGAAACTACTCAGCCAATTTTGATTTTATAACGCTCATTTTTTATCTGAATTTGAGATAAAACAATCACGAAGCAATCCTTTAAAATATTAAAATTGGGCAAGTATTCAATGCTTCTTTCTGAGCTTATTCAAGTAAACATAAGTTCTAAATATAAATTTTAGCGGTAAAATTTAAAATAGACTTTCAATAAATCTGATCTTATAATTCAATTAAATTTTAATAACTAACATGCTAATTTGTTTGATCAGTATTGTGAATCAATCGGTAGAATCACAAAGAAAGTTTAAATTTTAAGTTATTAAGGAAAATCAGCATGGACATGCGCATTGCTTCTATCCATATGCATCATTGTTTTGTCGAGGCATCATTATTTTGTCGAGGCATCATTATTTTGTCGAGGCATTATTATTTTGAATTTAACAGAAAATAATTATATTTTTTTTTCCATATTTAGCAGTATCATTAGTTTACAGTCTATCCAAACCAGTTATCGGATTAATAATAATTAAAATATTTATTTATTACTAATTAAAATTTGAATAGATGAAAATGCTGAGATCTTATACTAGGATTAGCAAACAATAATTTATTTATTTAGAAATATTCAATTATAGTATTTTATTTTTAAGCAAAGATTATAATTTACAATAACTTGTAAGCTTACATGTCTTTAACACCATACTCTGTTCAAAACTTACTTTCCCTTGAGGCTTAAAAATATTTTTATTCAGGTCTAGATTTTTATATACTCTTCAGAATTATTTTTCAATTTTAAATAGAATAAAAGAGGGGCGGCCGATGGTTCTAATGATAAAAACGTACCTCTTACGGGTATGGAATGCTGAAATTTGCCGATTTTCGATGAAGAAAATCAGTTTTTGAAAATATTTTGTTTCATGTTTATTAACCGTTTTTAGACAATTTCCTATTGTATTTAGATCAGTATTAGTATTACTTGTAAAAGTATTATAAGTATTTATAGATATTTTAAATAATAATTTATAAATATTTAATAAAAGTGCTGTTTTCTCAAAACTTTATTATTCTATATTTTTCTTATTTCAAAATGCTCCTCACGATGGAGTTCTGGATAGACCGGTCTGAAACTTGATCTGCTTATTTTTAAATATATAAGGAAGAGAAATACGTTTATTTTTTTTATTAAAATTAAATTTTTAATACTTGTAAAAATTTTTGTTAAAAAAATGATAAGAAAACGTTAAAAATCAAGTTTTTTAAATAAACTATTATACAAACATTTTTTATTTTAACACAAAATAAGCTTAATTAGTTCTGCAAACGAAGATTTCTTCTTCTGATAAAATAGAATCTATACAAATTTTTTAAAAATTACACCTTTTAAATCTCATTGTGAAAAGCTGTACCAACTAAGGCTTCATATTGTCTTCTTCACTGTATATGACTTAGTAATATGATGTTATAGACTTCCGTAGCAAGGTTTTTTTCAGTTTTTGTATGTATCTAACAATAGGTGAAAGACCATAAGGTAAAAATATTAATTATATCATTTAGATTTTTCAGTATCCCTTGCCCTTAAAACAAAAGCCGTTCAAGGGGCGAAGGTTTTTAATCCCAGTTAGTCCGAATTTTTCTTGGACGTTTAATATAAATGTATTTCTGGATTTTTCGGTAGTAAAGATCGGACTTACAATCCTCTACCTGGGTAAGGGCAGTAATGTAATTAAAAAAAATTAATATTGCTTTTATCCGTTAAATAGACTTTACGAATGAAAGTTGTATTATATGGTACATACAAGTTTGGTATAATCAGTGAAATCACACGGTAATGCAACATGGTGTTATATGCTTTAAAAAGGGTTTCATATTAATTTATGTTTGTTGAACCAAGGGGGTGGAAAGGGTTAAAATGTGATTTTTAGTTTTTTTACTATATTTCTTCAAGTGAAAAAAGATTTTGAGACGGTTTTTGCGGCATAACATATAGAATTAGATTATATCGAGAACAATTTCAGGGTTTTATGACATTCCACCCCCGGGGGTGCAAAGGGTTAAGATGTGTTTTTTCTTCCTTTTACTATGTTCTCCAATCAAAGTAGATTCATAATTGTCTCACATACATAGTAAAGTATAGAGTACCGATAAAGTGCCGCTAGATGGCTACGTTGAGCCTTACCCGTAAGTGAAACAATCGAGTCTAGAGTATATATAAACGCGACAGAGCCTTAAGAAGGCATTAGGAGTCTGAGAGCCCTAGCCAATCGTGAGTAATATGATTGTCATCCTGCATTATTTTCGATAGTTTGCGTTGGTTTTTTGAATATTTTATGATGAGTGTGGAAATATCTTCTATATACATATAAGAACATTACCTAACTGACTGACTGACTGATTCATCAACGCTCAGCCAAAACCACTGGACCGATCAACATGAAAATTTGTGGGTATTTTCCTACTAAATGATAGGTGCTTACTAAGAAAGGGTTCTTTGAAATCCCACCCCTATGGGGTGAGAAGGGATGAAATGTGTTATTATGTTTTTTTACTGTATTTCTGCAAGAAAATAAGATTTTAAATAGACTCTTGCGTCAAAATATTAGAAATAGGATTATGCAACAACAAAATTCTGGATTTTTTAAAATTCCACCCCGAAGGGGTGAAGAGGGGTGAAATGTGTTTTTATGGTTTTTTACTGTATTTCTGGAAGGAAATAAGATTTTAAATTGATTTTTTCGGCAAAATATCAGAAATACGATTATGTAACAACCAATTTCTGGGTTTACCGAAATTTCAGCCTTAAGGGGTGAAAAAGGGTGAAATGTGTTCTAATATTTTTGTATTATATTTCTTTAATTTATCCAACGAAACAAGATTTTATTGAAGACAAAAGATTAATTTGATTCATGCGCGAATTTTTTGAAAAAGTATAAATTTCTTCAGGTTAATTTTCAACTGAATATAATTAAGAAGCAAAATAAATATTTATAAATCAATCTATATCTATAAAAGAAGATGTCTGATACACCTACTCACTGGCTCACTCACTCACTCACTCACTCATCAAAGTCCAGACCAAACCATTGGATCTATAGACTTGATATTTTTGTGGTATATATCTCTTATGGTGTAGAGGTGAGATAAGGGCGCATTTTACCCCCATCCACCTCTAAGGAGGCGAAAAGGAGGTAAAGGTGTTTTTACGTTTTTATCGATATCTTCGGAATATCGAAAGTTATGAATTCGATTTTTATCTCCAAAGGTTGCCTACGAAATTACCTAAATATCAATTTATGGATTTATGGTTACCCAAAAGGGGTAAAATCCTTTCTTATCTAAACCATAACACATATATATTTTACTATATTATAAAATTTCAAGTCTCCAAGTTAAATAATAGATATTATTTAATTGTGAGTTCTACGCACTATTAGCTCGGGCGAAGCCGTGACGGAGGATGCTAGTTTTTTATATTTTACTGGCAATCGGGTATTTTTATTAAACAATCGGAATCTATAATTAAAAAGATAAAATGCCCAGGTGGTTTTATAAAGAAATCATGGGTTTTCATGTAGTTACAGTCATAAATACATATTTCGCCATAAGAGCCCACGTTAAGAGTTTTAATTTCAAACATTTTTCTCTCTTTAGTTTACCTGGCAACCACTCCCAACCAAAATTTTAATAAAATGTATAAAATGCACACTTTCAGTGGGATTTTTATTTTTTGTTAATGATGGATTTTGAAAAATCGACGGAACCACCTTAAAAACAGAAAATTAATTACGTAAAGGTGATATTATTTTAAAATATCCATCTTTAAGATAATGACGAAGCCACTCAAATGATCGTAAAACTTCTATGTAGTTCTTCGGATTATATTGTTCTAAAATTTGAAGTTAATTAGGTAGATGATATTAATATTAATAGATAAAGTTTTCATGATTTTCGAAATGTGTTTATGGTGTCATCATTTCAAGAAATAAGCGTTTAAAGTTTTCGGATAGGAAGAGATTGTAGCAACATTTCTATGTAATATTCTGTTGCTAGGTACTAGGATAAACGAACAAGCACGCTAGATGGCGACTTGACTAATTACTGGCCAAGCCGTCAGTTATCGGGCAAACGCGATTTTCATGTACCAGTACATAGCCAACTTAATATTTATTGAAACAAACAAATAAATATCTAATTTTGCTTTTTATATATATTGTAAATGTTCTTAAGATTCTATAATCATCTTTACTTAAGCAGAAACACCTTTTATTAATATAATATCGTCTTAACAAGTATGCCACTTTCATTAGTCTTAGCGTAAGAAATCTGTTGAGATTCATGGTGCAGGTAACTATGATATTTCAGACAATTTTTTTAATGCCTAATATACAAAACTACGAAATTTTGGCGAAATTTTTTATACAAGAAACTAAATAGTTAAATAACAGTAATTAGAAGATATACATTTCTAATTTTATCTATAAAGATTGTTAAAAAATAAAATAGCCGTTAGTGGCCAGGTACTGGGCAGTGGCCAGTCATTGGTATATCAACCTTAAGTGAATTTTTTTCAAAATTGAGTTTACGTCGAAATTTACATGTTTTTGTGACCCTTTTTCATTATAAAGTCATGTGCGGTTCCGAAGCACACATGTACGCTCATGCCATCCAAGTGCATAACCACTTAATTGCTCTTTGAAGTATGTTATGCCCGGAATAACCACTTAACTGCATCGTTGATTGGAAAAACCACTTAATTGAATCGTTGACGGAAATATAACTAAACTTAAATCCAGGATAAAAAAAGTCACGATTTAAGTGACCTATCACCTGATGTTTCGACGTGATATATTATCTAATTGATTACCTGAATATTACCTGACATATATCACCTGATTTTAATTGCCATATGAGATCATAATCTTATTAACCAGCTAAAAACAATTGTTAAGAAAAATAATTATTAAAAATTCTATACATGTTCAAATATAAATACATATATCTGTATTGCTTGGCTTATATATCACGTGATTTTCATCTGATTTACTATCTGATTTATCATTTGAGTCTTCGAATTGGTAAATCATTTTAATTTGTGTAAAAAATGTGATAAATTTATTGATTATTATTTCAATTGGTCTTTTTAAAAAAATATTTGTAAAACAAAAAATTGGTCAATATAAGATTTATAACGGATAAATCATATTCACAGCTACACCAACAAAAAATATCAGGGGATTAGACATACATGTTACGTATTAATATGTATAAGAAATTGTATAGAAAAGATGTTTATAATGTTTTATGAAAATTTTTTATTTATACTAATAAATACATTCAATTTCTATTTCTAAACTTATTTGTATATTATTTAAGTAAACTATTTAAGTAATATAATTCGTATGATAGTCGCAGAGAACAAGTATGCGCTTTTCGCAGCAAAATATTTTACAATATTAAACTTGTACATTATTTACAAAAATCTTTAAATTTATTTTTCAGACTGCGTGCGCAAAATAGCTATTATATAATATTTTTATAAGGCAACAAAGACGCGAAGTGAAGAATGGACATAAGAGACACTGTAGTATTCGTCGGTCATTCGCAGGCATCGTTATTACGTACTTATATGCTAAACTATTCTTCAAAAAATATTATTACGAGTGCGAATCGCCGCCAATCGCCAATCCGCGAATTCAGTCGCCAAATAGAGTATCTAAATGAAAACTTTCAATTTGAAAACTCTCTAAATTAATTTGGAGTTCTCGATCGCTAAAGTACTCGCAAATCCGCACGGTCACGTCGTAGGGCACCACACCGGCGAAAGCCCGCTCGTGCAGCAGCCTCTGGTACTCCCCCATCATCCGCAGTCTCCTCAGCCCTCCGCGAAGGTTCAGCCCCAGCTGAGCCGCGTAATGTGGGAATCGCGTAGCGGTAACACTAGCCGTCAGGGCAATCCTCACTGACTCGGCACGCAAACACCGCACCAGGGAATTACACTTCCTCGTCAGCACGTCGAAGTACGTCACGTTGGACGAGTCTCCGACTTTCGTCGACCTCATTCCCGCCAGTTCCCTGCTACAGGACTCGTACATGTCGCGGGTCACATTGCAGCGCCTGATAAACACGATGCATTCCTCGAGGTCTAAGGTGTTCTGCGCGGCCAGAAGGGCGACGCGCTTTAGCAGGTGCCCGAGGATCAATCCGTCCTCGATCCAGCGGCTTCCCGTGGACGTGTTGAACTTCACGGCCATCATCTCGAACAGCCTCGTCCCGCGGAGACTCAAACTCACGTCCGCTCCGTAGTCCAAGAGATAACGCACCATGGCGCGTTTTCCCGCGGATGCCGCCTCCTCTAGCACCGAGCACTCTCCGCTCGCGGGCGCAACGTTGACGTCGATTCCCCTGGGCACCAGCAGTTTCATCAGATTCTTGTTGCCGCTGCGAGCGGCGTACGCCAGGGTTGCGTAACTGAAGGCAGCGCCGTGACGCAGCAAAAGCTCGACCATCTGCACCTGGCCGAGCATAGCCGCGTCTTCGAGGACAGAGGTGCTGAACTCGGAGTCGTTGACCGGGGCACCGGCTTCCAGAAGACGTCTCGCCAGGTTCGGCCAGTTTCTCTGGACGGCCAGACGAAGCAGCGAAGGATTGCGGAAGGGACCGACTACGCGCCTCTGGAGCGCGTATCGCGAGACCAGTAGCCGGGCTAGACACGGGTCCTCGCGTTCGTTGAGCCTCTGCAGGAGAGACGTAATGCGGAAGGGCTCGTCCCACTGGTCGTCAGAGGGCCTGTCCCAGTTGTCCGGAGAGGGCCTGTCCCAGTTGTCGGGGGAGGGCCTGTCCCAGTGGTCCTGAGAGAGCACATCGTCGCAGTCGTAAGCGACGTCGTCGCCGCCAATTTGGTTTGGTAGCGGATGAGCCAGGTCTGCGTCGTTCATAAGCAGCGCGGTTAACAAAGGCACTCCGGAGTCGGCCATCTTCTGCTTCAGTGTAAGCTAAAAAAGAAACAGTTCGATTTATAGTTTTAAATTTTTCGTGTTCGAAGAAATAAGATTGCGTAAAGTTTTACCTTTAAAATTATTCACACAGTAAGGGATGATCAAATAAAAACGAGCGCGCGCAGATGTAAGAACCGATCGTGTCGAGTCCTGCTATCGAAGTGAAGAGTCCGCTCGCTTTCAAGCTCAGTCAAAGTCCCTTTCACCCCCTCCCTCTTTATTGCCTACCACCGACGCGGCGGCCACATTAAGGCACGAGGCCCAGAAGGGTGGACTTTCGCTCCCCCACCTTGCACCTGTTTACCTGGCTGCCTACCGGCCTCGGATCAGCCTAACGACCTCCCCGAACACGTAATTGACCTGCAAAACCTGTGAGCGGAACTCCCCTACGAGGTCTGAACAGCCTCGGGGAACAATTTCCCCGAGCTGAATGGTTCACGGCCACGGATCCGCACTTTTGCTTTCGCGCACGTAAATTCGACTTGTGCAAAGCGGAGGGCCCAAAATCTTAGTTAAAAAAATTATGACCTGCAATGACATGCCAGTGTCATGCGTTTATCCCGCAAACTTGATTAAATATTCGAATATAATATTCGATCAACAATTCATCTGATTACTTCGATTCTCCTCTGCCGCGGAGCTCGCGGACTCTTTCTTCTTCAGCTCAGTCTCTCCACTTCTAATCTTTCCTATTTTAATCTGCCGCGACAGGACTCGAACTCGTGTTATACCGAACGTACTTATTTTATAGAATTCGCACATGATATATTCATTTAAAACTTAAACTTTATTAATCTAGGGTAACATACTTCCTTATAAATATTAATTCGGTCGCATAAAATTAGTTGCTATTTAAACAAAACATTAATTTAAATTTACATAAAACATTAATTTAAATCTACATACAATATTTGTTTATGTTTACATAAATATTAGTTTCAATTCAATACAATTCGTAATTATCTAGCTGTAGTATATCGCTTTTACATAATACGCACTTCGACGAATATACATTACATATGTTGCGATGTTCACTCGGACATTCATTCTCTCATACCTATATAATCACAATCTTCGGAGGTAATAACATTTACCGTTTTCTCTTTGAAACGAAAAGACAAGCATTTCGAGAAATCGGCAGAAAGAGGAAAGGTCGGACTGCATTATTGTCGAGAGGTCTCCCCAAAATTTTATTGCAGTCGGCACGTAGCGGATTAGAAAGCACGTTTCCTACTTTTCAAATGTTTCCCCGAGATTTTATTACTACAAGCGGTTTTCCCCGCAATGGTAATGTACGGTCTTCAGAACTTCCCGCTATCCCTAACATCTATGATACTTATCTATAAATAAACTTCCTTTTAAATAAACGTAAACTATTTTTACACTACCTAAACCAAGATTATTATCATTAAAAAAATTTTTAATTATTAAAAAAATAAATAAAACTATAAAAGTCTTTTATAATAAAGATCATAAAGTGATCACAAGATGACATGTCTCAAAAGTGGTACATTTTTAGACAATTTAAGACACAAAATATTTGGGAAAGCTTAAGTGATTTTAAGATTATTTTGAGAGCACGTGATTTGACGTTTTTGAGCAGATTTAAGATTTAATTTTTATTAATTTTAAGACGGATTTGAGATTTTTGAAGATGTTGGTAAAAAATTCAATTTTTATGTATCCACATAACTTTTTACACTTTTAACCTTAAGATCTAAAAATTATGTTGTGCATTTTGATGATTATTTGCAAAAATTTTACCGTTCGTTCTGACATTAAAAAATTTTGGTCTGCTGACTCGACGTGGAATATGACATATATAACTTGCCGGAATAAGCACGTAAGGTAGATGTACCGGCAACTAGACACTTAGTAACACGAGGACAGTTTATCCAAAATATAAAATATAAATTATAAATAAAAACGTTACAGAGTTCGATGTACCAGTATATTGCCATCCAAAATCGACCTGTCCCAGTGTCCAACTTTTGATATCCTAGTAACTGGCCATGACTTTTATAACGTTATAAAGAAAAATCATCTTAAAAATCAAAGGTATTAAGTGTTACTAAAAATGCGATACAGAACGAAATATTTGGGAACATTTAATAATACAAATTTGCGTAAAGTAGTTATTTAAGGCTCCGGAGGTTAATAAATGACGACTATTTGTTTGTAATTATAAGATAAATTATTTATTTTTCTTATTTATTATCCATTTATAAAAGAACCATGGCGATTAATATCAACATGGAGGCTTAAAGTATTATTCTCGGTCTGCTATTGGAGCAGAATTAGAGAGATATTTACGACTAAAGTAATGTTGGACTTACTCCTCAACCTGCTATTAGCGGATCGGTAGGGTGAATGTCCCAATTTCAACTCATTTAAGGATGCTTGCTCTTATGAAAATGTTAAAACGACTTATTCTGGCATCTGTTAAAATAAAAAATGGTTAACCTATTAAAAAATGTCAAAGTATATTTTTAGAAGACTCAATAATTATAAAAGCTAATAAATGAAAGAATATTGAATGTACCTATTTTTACTCACCCGAAAATGGCTATGTACCTATTTCTACTCATCTGCCTGTAATAATTTGCATATTAAAGATTTACTGTCTTATAATGGATTAATATATTAAAAATAAACAAGCAATAGATTATATGAGCGGTATTTTTTTATATGTTAAAATATACTACTACAGTGATATTTGTCCGAGTAGAAATAGGAACATGCAAAATGCATCGTTTCCTAACCATATTTTTATAATACTTTGCAATATTTTTATTATAAATTGATTTAATGTTACAAGTCTCTTTTTAATAGTTAGATTTACTTATATTTCAATGAATAGTAATAACTGGAAATAAAGAAGTGAGTAGAAATCGGGACGTGAGTAAAAATTGGGATATTTATCTTAGAGCTGTATTCGCGACGTTAAGATCTAACAGTTGAGCGACTTTCGATGTTTAATTATAACCTTACCTAGAACCTCGAAAAATTCTGCAATCTGATTCTGATTGTTGTATCAACAAACTTAAAGGTTATGGAATGGGAGTAGATAAGGCTAATTTGTAGATTTGTGTATGCATTTTGTATTTTACAATTTTTATCTACTTTATAGTTCACAGTAATAAGTATATGATTATAGTTAAATGATTATGTAAATTTAGTAATATGTCCATTTTTTAATTTTATTTCTTTTTATGATTTTTATCTAAATTTAGTTCCAGATATATCTCGGAAAAGACATGTTATTGCGTATTTTAAATAGGAGGCTAGAGGAGGCTGCAATTTTCTAGTTTTTTTTTATATTAAAATATTCTGCTTTCTAAAAGGATTATTATTCTTATGAAAGTATACCAAGAATCGCGGGTTTGGCGGATAAGTAGTATCCAGCTCGTAAATTTCTTATACGGTAATCAAATTTATAACTTTCTAAATTTGTTAGTTCTTGATAAAAAACGTAATTGTTTCAAATCAATATTTAAGAAATTAAATAAGTCACAAATTTGGTTTACGCACAAAAAACTACGCTATAAAATACTGTGCATATGTATCAATTATCAATTATTCTTCGATACCGGGTTATGTATCGTTGTCGTTTTCGGAGTGTCTATCTATCACAATCTGTTAAAGTTAGCCCTGGATATAAATTTATTGTCAAATAGTAATATATATATATATATATATATATATATATATATATATATATATATATATATATATATATATATATATATATATATATATATATATATATAATTTTGCATTTCCAAAGCATTAAAAATTCTATAAATGAATAATAGAAGTCTGAAATTGAGAAAGATTATAAAGCCTTCCTACATATTAAATAGTTCGATTAAACAACTTTAATAACATTGCAAAATTACAGAAAGTTTTGAAAAATCCAATAATGATGTCATGCCTTACATTTGCACTCAACATTTTTGCATATTTTATTTCAATTTAAGGGTTAGCTCCATTTACATATATACAGTCGAGTCGCGGGGACTGAGAACCCGGGGACTGAAATTGCGTGGAAACTGCAATGCTCTTATACACGGAGATATCTCGGGGACTGAAACGCTCCTATACTAAATACACATTGCAGTCTCCGAGAATTTTGGTCCCGAGTTTTCTAAGTCCCCGCGTCCCGACTGTATTTAAATGCAACTTTAAAAAACAAAAATTATTTAATGACTATGAAAGATGGGGGCAAGAGTAAATACGAAGCGTAATTCAGTTTCTAAATCTATTATGATACATGTATATTCAAATTTTTTTTAAAGAAAACCCTTAAAATATAAAATTTTATTAATTTCTTAACCATCACTATTAACCATCCTACGTAGGAAGCTGTATTAGAAAATTATACTCTCCAAAAATATACCTCATTTCATTGTTGTACATATTTCTTATCGCAATGGAGGAGGGTCCATAAGAGCTGATTTCGGTCCCAAAGGAAACAAGTCAGTTATTGTTAATTTGATTTTTCAAGACGGTAGAAAACACCTACATTACTATTACACATGTTACATGGCATACTTGTAGTAAAGAAAAGCTAATTTAAAATTTTTAATATTTCTTTATAATTTTTTTTTATTATTAAAATTATAATTTAAATGGTTATCTAAAAAATAATTTGTCATCTTTGGGACTGAAAACATAACTTAATGATCCTCTTTCTAAAGTGAGTTAAAAAATTAAAATTTTCTAACTTAAATGTTACTAAATGAATAATAAATAATGAGTCATAATTAAGGTAGCACCCTTGCGTAGTTCTGTATGGGCCCCCGTAGGAGCATACAATTTTCTTTTTTTAATAACTAACGTACACGCTAAACCTGTTAGAGTGAAATTTCACTCCAAATGAGTGAAATTTCTCTCGAAGAATGAGTAAATAAATCACTGTAATTAGAGTGTTTTTTTCACTCTTAAGTAGAGTGAAATCTGACTCTTAAGTAGAGTGAAATATCACTCGATGGTAGAGTGAATAATTCCCCTATGTACATTGACGAAAAAGTAACCTATCTTTTTATTTCCAAGTTTATAATAATGCAAGCGTGATTAGATATACGTTTTTCGGTAAGGTTTACTAAAATATAGAAATTGAAGTCGCAGTAGTTTTTATAAACCAAATATATTTAATTTGTATGTTTCATTATATAAATATTCTCTTTATAATATCTTGACATTAAATAGCGCCTGATTTAGAGATATACAGCATCCCTTTGGCAAATTAAGCTTCATGATACATCCGGTTATAAAATCGTAAAAATGTGTCAATTCTGGTGCAAATTCGATCTGAAAAATATAGTGCATTTTGATTAAAATGTCCAATGCTATTATTGAATTCTCCCCAACGGGGATTATATTTCCATCAGCAAAGATCCTGAAATTCCCTGGCGTGTTGTCGTATAGGGTACAAATTAGGTAAGGCTGAATATTTTTGTTTATTTCTTTTGATAATACGTTTTCATTTTGAGCATCATCATTAATCTAAAATATGTACACACATATAGGGTACCTATATAAATAAATTTATGAAAAAAAATTATAAAGAACTTACATAAAAAATTCGTACTAATTTATCAGTTAGGTTATCTTCCGCAGTTGTTGATCCTTTTTCTTTTTTCTTTTGTGTGACCTGGAAAAATATATAAGAAATATATATATTGAAAATATTAATTGACTAAATTTTTGAGACTATTGACCCGCAAGCACATGCGACAGGCTCCTTTGAGACACCACACTTATTACAAACGGCTGTTCTCAGTGAAAATATTTGGATTTCATTGGAACTTTAATATATTTTTGAGAAACGATATTTAACTTCAAATAAAACCAAAATTAAATTACGAAAAAAATTGAAATAGATACTATCTTTATTAACAAATTAAAGGAGAAACTATTTACAAAATCTAAAAATTATTATTATTTATAAACAAGTTACCCCAAACGTTTATAGTATTTTATATCTGATAGAAATCCTTTCTAACACTTTTTAACTGAATTTGGCGACTCAGAGGACCGAAGACCGCGTCTACTCGCGGGTTAATGTAAGAATCTTATACTTACATTTTTAGGTTTGGCGTAGTTTGGTTTTGGTAATAGGTCTATTAGAGCTATGAAAGCCCTTAGAGAATCTACACAAAACATAAATGTTTTATTTAGACAATTTAATTACCTGGTATAAAAACTACCAGTAATATATTAACATCATTATCATCGTCAATATGGTTGACCGTGCTGAAGATTTGCGGCTTTGCAATTTCACTGTATTTCAAAATTCTTCTTACATAACATTTATCTGTTTGTTAGAAGTTTACGTTAAAAACATAACAATTTTATATTGTTTATAATTATTAAAAATTATGATTACCAATTCACCGTTGTAATCAGTAAACCTAGGGTAACTGTCCAATATTGTTGCTAATGTTAGATCAGATGTATCCAAATTTCCAATATCTCTTTGTCGATTAATTCGAGTCTCATCCATGAGCTTTAAAATATCAGCCTTGTTCGTATCATTAGGCATCTTCAATTTCAATTCTGAAACCTGAATAAATAAATCAACGCCATATATATATATATATATATATATATATATATATATATATATATATATATATATATATATATATATATATATATATATATATATATATATATATATATATATACAAAATATAACATATTTGTTGTTTAATTAATACTTTTAATTTGAACATATTTTCATCTAAGTATGATTCATTGACTCCATCAACAGCTTCATCGCGAATCTCTGTACTACGCCTCTTATTTTGCTTTTTGATCTTTTTAGCGTTGGATTTTCTTTTTTTTTGCCAATCATGTAATTTAATCCTCATAGTTTTTAATCGAAATTCTATAAAACCTGTATTGGTTGCTCTATCAAAGAAGTGTTCCTGTAATGTAATATATGTTCATATGTGAATAATGATTCGCAATAATTTACAATTTTGCAATAATTTATAACCGATTCAAAAATGTTTATAACTAATAGTTTAATATTGTACTTTTATTTCTTGCCACTTTCATAATGTCTTTAAATTTACTTACATAACCTTTCGAGCTTTCGTTGTATTCCAATTTAGGAAAATGAGCTATTACATCTTTGGCTAGTTGCTGTTTTACTGCTCCAGGTGGATAACTGAGTATTAATTGATTACACTAAATTGATGGATGTTTTCTTAAAAATGTTTTTATAACTAAACATGATCTTACTAATTATCATTCTTATATTTAACCAACTCATCGCATATAATTCGTGTAAGGCGTTTTCTGTCCTCGGGAATGATGACTCGGAATATAAACACTCTATTAAAAATTCACTACCTCCACATTTTTTACCCAATCTCGTACTGGAAATACAACATCTTCTGCAGATACCTTAAAAAACGAATATTCAAAATATTGATGTAAATTTGTATAAAAGTATTTTCAAATTGAATTACATACTACAGTAAATGTGTTAAGACCAATAAATTTGATAAATAAGCTTAAGAGGGAGTCGATTACCGACACATATTCCTACTATCCCACGCAAGTTTTTAGTTATTTACTAAAATATTAATTTATTTCATAAAAAACTACAAATTGTCCCCGCTTTGTTTGAGAATAAGCAATATTGTGAGTGCCAAAAAGACACTTATCGTTGTTTCGTTTTTGAGAAAACTTTGAATTACAAAATCAATGGCTAAATATAATCTCACTTTTTTGTAATTCAAACTTTTCTCGAAAATAAAATACTGATATGTACTTTTTTGGGACTTAAAATATTGCTTATTCTCAAGCGAAGCGGGGACAACTCATACTTTTTTATGAAACAAATTATATTATTAAAATAAATAACGAAAAACATATGTGGGATACTAGGAATCTGTATCGGTAATCGACATCTTCTTAAGCTATGCATACGATTGTAAATTTTAAACAGAAGAATGCTTTCAAAGAAATAGGTACTTAAAGTACTCACTATTGTATGTTAAAGTACTAACACATCTATAGTACTAACTTATTTATAAGTTTAAAGAGAAATAACGAACCACTTCTTGATCATTATTTTGACTAGCGTTAACGTTTGCTTCTTCAGCATTTTCGGCATTTGCAACAGAATCAGCAACAGTACTGGATGCATCAGAAATCGCAGATTCTTCGCTTACACTTGGAATTACTACAACAACACTATTTGTTAATTGTATTAATTCTAAAAGTTTGACTCTAGGACCTGTTTTGATTTCTAACTGTAGTAGGTTTATCTCGGTGAGACTCGCAAAAGAGCTCTTTGAATTACAAAATGGCTAAATATAATCTCCCATCATATACATTCAAACGTTTTGGTAACCTTTTTACCTCCTTTTTACTAACCTTCATATTCAAGATAAAAAAATCCCCGACTTCACAGTGGAATGTTTGATTTTTTTAGGTTTAATTGAGGTGGGAGAAAAATTCACCAGGAATTAATGGAAGCTCTAGAAATTTTTTCTTTAATTTTACTAATTATTACTTTACTTATTACTTTACCTTAAGGCCAGGTTACTCCAAAAAACGTGATTTTTTTCAATAAATTTTATACATACTACAAAACATATTGAGTAATCAATTTTTTTTACATATAAAAGCACATATATTAAATTACTTGAAAAAATTTTTTTTTGTTCAAAATGGCGGTTTTGAAAATGGCTGCTGAAACTCGTCTGATTAGTATATGGATGACATTTTAACTCATTTCTTGGAAACGAATTATCTGAAAGCAAAAAACAAAACGGTTTCATGTTCTGTATCGAATTGGCTATGGCCTCAAGCAGAATGAAACATTTTCAATGAAAAAAAAAACAAAATGGCGGACTGGAATTTTTTCAAAAGTATTTTTTGCATTCCATATTTTGGAATATCCGCAGTGTGGCACAACATAAGAACGTGGATACCACTTAAAAAGGAATTGTAATAATTTGGAAAATTCTGTATCGTGAAATAAAAAGCTCCGATTTTGTGAACATGAACTTTTGAACCTAAAGGATTGTTAACAACAATATCGTCGTAGTACAATTGAATCCGAAGGACATTGAGGTATTTTTTTGAAAAATTCGTTATTTTTATACGATTCACCATCTTGAAAATTTTTAAGGAAATCACCAGAAGAACTTTGTTCTGAGTTGATATGCTTTCTTAAATCATCGTGAGACATGATCAATTTTAATGTTTCTATGATGGGTACATATTGAAATGTTTCATACACTTTTTGATATTTCCATCGTTCGCTCCGTTTGTCGAAGCGCCTATCATATCTACTTTTCAGAGGTACCTCTATAGGTTCTATGTATTCATAACAGTGTTTTAAAGCTTCAATTTCTCCTTTTAGAGATTGCATATTATTAAAACAATTTTCAAATTTTAATTCATTTAAAAATGTTTTTTCTTCCTCGTTTATATGAATATTTTTTAACGTTAAGAAATCTACTACTTTGTCTTGGATGACCGAAGAAATATCTGATACAAAGTTCTGTGTAATTTCAGAAACTTTATCAATAGTAGCTGCTGTAATTACAGACGACGTTCTTAAAACCGCTATCATTTGATAGGCATTTGTGCTTATGTCATAAGCTTTTTTGACATGAACATTAGAATTACTTTTAATATTATTGAGTTCATTTTGTTTCGATTTTCGGTGTTACGAGAGATTTAGTATGTAATGATGTGAGTTTTTTGTATATGTTGTAGTAAACCATTAAATTTTTTAAAAGATTTTGTACACTTTTGTTGCTTGCAGTAAAAAGGAATTTTTAAATTTTGTACATCAGGATGACGACTATAGAAGTGTTTAGAAAAATCTGCTAAATTATAGAATACATTTAAGCATTTGTAACAAACAAGTTTATCCATTTCGGGAGGAAGAATTGATAGGAATAAGAAAGTGTGAAACAAATAGATTTTCAGAAAAGGCTATCGAACCCCTGATATCAGCAAAAAAATATTCTATATAAATAAAGTTATAATATTATTCGTTGCTTATTAATTACAATATAAAGTAAAATTATCAAAACAGTAACAAATACAAATAATCTTAAGCTAATTCAGCTTACATAAAACTAGATAAATTATATTAAACAGAGTGTCTATGTTTTATATTCTAATTAAATATTAAGTTTTTACTTTATAACACGATAAAGAAATGTTATAATTTGTTTTCAATCGATATATGAGAAAACATTAATGAACAAAATAAAACACCGAAACATTAAAATTGTATGACATCCGAAAAAGTTTTTACGCTTAAAGAGGATGTCGATTACTGACACAGATTCCTGCTATTCAACGTACGTTTTACGTTAATATTTATTATAATAATATAAATGGTTTCATACATGACTATGAGCTATCTCCGCTTCGTTTAAGAAAAAGCAATATTTTAAGTTCCAAAAAAGTACACTTCAGAGTTCTTTTTTAAGAAAAGTTAAAAATGCAAAAAAACGAGGTTATGTTTAGCTATTCTAAACATAATCTTATTTTTTTGTATTTCTAACATTTCTTAAAAAAGTAACTCTGAACTGTATGTTTTTGAGACTTAAAATATTGCTTATTCTCAAACGAAGTGGAGACAACTCATAGTCTTATAAAAAAAGGGGCCGGAGAAGGAGAGTAGCTCAACAGGGCTACAACGAATTTGTAGACCACGAGTAAAGTCAGTCAGAGTCTAGGCGTGCTAAAGGACACACGGGTTTTCTCGCAATATTCATTTATTTCATGCTTCTCGTTATTTCTCGCGTCAAACACTTTTAATGCGGCCGTAGCCGGTCTCAAGCCCGGATTAGACGCAGAGAGAAAGTGTCGTTGTTAATCAAAACATCCTTATTCCAATCCGTGTTTATTATCAAGGGGCGCGGCAGCGCCCGATGGCAAGTAAAAGTGTACACTGTACGAAGCTGAGCGGGCGCTCCGACGCCCTAATATACGCCGATTTTACTTTTTTCTAACCTCTAAAAAAATCTAAATATTAATATCTAAATGTTTATTAAGCTTTACGTAATGTACTGACACTTAATTACGAGATTTCATTTAGTCTTTCACCTAAAGAAAGTTTCTGCAGAAAAGATTTACCCATTAACGAAATAAAGCAAATTGAAATTTTGCTCGCTAAATTTCTTTTGCTTTTTCTCCGGCACTTCCGTTCTCGGGATGGAAATAATATATACATATGACGCCTCGTTCGGCCTCGATCTCATTGGTCTGCTGGAGAAACATTCCTCGAGTCCATTTCACCCGTTTAGCTTTTTTCAATGGTCTGCTAGAGAGGCATTTCCTGAGGCCACTTCACCTGTTTGGTTTTTATTTCGAATTTTGCTCTTAAGATGTTTGAGGTTATCTTGTATATAAAATAAAATCAAAACGATCATTTGATCAAAATAAAAATTGATCAAAATTGATTGATTGGTACAGAGGGTAGTAGAATATGAGACATGGGGAGTAGGGAGTATATATTATTTAATACGGCAATAGATGTACTGTTTTTTAACCCAAATTTTTGTTATTGATGAGGGTCTTTGTGAATCTTTGTACTCGTGTAAGTTCTTCTTGTGTTTAAAGGATTATTTGAAAGTAACACATAATATACTCATGTTCTAGCCAGATATAAAGTCAACGCTGGCTCAGAAGTGTCATTCTAATGAAATTATAAAACTATAATTAATCAAATGTTTGCAAGCTCAGGTTTATAATTACATTAAAAAGACTCTTTTCACCCAGCGTTGACTTAATATCTGAATAAAACATGAGAATACTATAAGGTTCTTTCGAAGGAATTTTATTTAAATTTATTTTAAATGAATTTTCATAATCAAATAGGGCTACGTAATGGTTTAGGTAAAATTGCAAAAGATTACTTCAAGTAGTTTAAAAGAAAATGGAGTCAATCAAGCTTTCAAGTTACCCATACACAAATATTTATTTATTTGACAGTAACGCATAATATACTCATGTTTTATCCAGATATAAAGTCAACGCTGGCTCAGAAGGGTCATTTTAATCTAGTTATAAAACGTATGATGTTGTATTTTAACCGATATGGATTCTGTCCATACAACTCATTAATTATTTTATTGTTCGACCAATACTACACTTTATTACTCGAAAACTTCCCTCTGGTTGACTCCTCGTATCTCGAGAGGAGGTTCGCTGAGCGGACGCCTGGAGAAACGGCGCAACCCACGGAGATCCAATCTCGAGTTATTTAAATAATTAATTATAAACAAATTAATTATTACTGTACATGCAGATATATATATATATATATATATATATATATATATATATATATATATATATATATATATATATATCATTTACATAGATAGAACCTGCATGTACAGTAATAATTAATTTGTTTATAATTATTATATATATGTGTGTGTGTATAAATCTTTCCTAATGTTCATTTCTCGATACTAACAGATATACATCAAATTGCACTTATAAATAGTAACTGTAAGAAATTCTATGCTGGTTCGTTAATAGTTAATATGCCGCCGTCACTTTATTCAATTCAATAATTGTAGCATTAATTTTTGATAAATATATTAAATAAAACTCCTAAATTTAACTAAATTAATTCTAAATAACCACCACGACTCTACTTATCGCTCGATTCTACCGACTTAGCTTCTGAATTACGGTCGCACGCTGGCGGTCCAATGGCCGCTCCCTGCCTCTACTCGCATGCACCATGTGCCGACCGCGTTGCCGGTAATACCTATATCCTGTAATAGAATTATTCGAACTCTGGAACCCTCGACCTAAAACACAAAAATATTCGACGGCGAACACACTCGACCGGACGGAATGGGCAGGGCGGAAAGACTCCAGTCCTCTCCTCGTGGCGCCCCTGCACCCTAGCTCCCTCTATTTTGCCTTACTCGATCTTCTCTCCTCTTCTAACACCTGTTGGCATAGGCCCTCAACTCGATTTTCACTAGAGTAGTAACCGGATGTTAGTTACTGTTCTAGTTTTACCCGTCATGCATTTCGCCCCTGGGACACGCGTAATTTAAAATATTAACAGCGCCCTCTATACTGCACGCTTTTCCGATAAACTTATATCACATTACTCGATATAAAATGCATGCGAATTGCCGGAGCGCGACGCGTTTATTGTAAACGCGTCTTGCTCCCTTCTTCCGCGAGCCTCTCTTCCCATCTTTTTAGATGCCTATCTGGTCATCTTTTGTTGGCCGACAGTCTTCCGTCTCTCTTGACGCTTGGCTCTCCCTCCATTCTCCCTATCTGTTACAGCCGCATGGCACGCGCCCGTTTGATCATCAGCTGTTCTCGTCGTCGTCCTTAAGGATGACGCCGCTGAGACTCCTCGCGCTCGGGTCGCTCTCTCGGGTGTCCGCGTACGCGAGTGTATATGTGTGTGAGTGTGTTTTCATCTGCTGATGCTGTGCTGCTGCTGCTGCTGCTTCGGCCCCGCGGCTCCCGGCCGCTCTTGTCGTCTCTAACTTTTCTCTCTTTCAGGCGGCTGCTACCTCAAACAAATGTACGACTTGACCTCTTCTACGTCGTTGCCGCTTCCTCGTGCTGCTCAGCTTTCCTGGATAATATGTTAAGTCGGCTGCTGCTTCCGTCGTGTGTTTGTGCTCGTGGTGTGTGTATGGTGTCGCGCCGTCGATCTCCCCCGTGAAACATATATAATAATATGCGCGATTAATACTCTTAACAAACATAATGCAATGTTCAATAGCGTGCGTTCGGTGATTTGGTGCGTGCGTGATTCCGTCCGGAGTTTATTTATCCCTCCTAATTAATAATAATAATCTCCCTGATACCTAACCCTACCTACCTACTCTAACATAACCTTAATTCTCTCTTTATCTCCTTCCTTGTCATTTTACATGTCACAAACTATAATTAATACAATGTTTGCAAGCTCATGTTTATAATTACATTAAAAAGACTCTTTTCACCCAGCGTTGACTTCATATCTAAATAAAACATGAGAATACTATAAGGTTCTTTCTAAGGAATTTTATATAAATTTATTTTAAATGAATTTTCATAATCAAATAGGGCTACGTAATGGTCTAGGTAAAATTGCAAAAGATTACTTCAAGTAGTTTAAAAGAAAATGGAGTCAATCAAACTTTCAAGTTACCCATACACAAATATTTATTTATTTGAAAGTAACGCATAATATACTCATGTTTTATCTAGATATAAAGTCAACGCTGGCTCAGAAGGGTCATTTTAATGAAATTATACAACTATAATTAATCAAATATTTGCAAGTTCAGGTTTATAATTACATTAAAAAGCCTCTTTTCACCCAGCGTTGACTTGATATCTGAATAAAACATGAGAATATTATCAGGTTCTTTCGAAGGAATTTTTTTAAAATTTATTTTTATTGAATTTTCATAATCAAATAGGGCTGCGTAATGTTTTAGGTAAAAGTGTTCGAAGTTCGATATTTTGACCTATTTCTTATCAACATGTACTTATGTCAAAATTAATGTCTTACAATATTAAATTTGAAAGGTATTATTAATTTGTATACTTCATACTAATTAAAAAAAAACTGATATTGATTTACAAATAAAAATACAATACTTGCCAATTTATTAATCGATTTCATTAATTTCTTTAGCGTTCATTTGAGATTATCAGAATTAGTAAAAATTGGAAATATTTTAAACTATATTATTTTTTAAATAGAATATTAGTTTAAGTTTACTATTTTAATTGTAGCATATTCATGAAATTCATAATTCAACGTCTTATTGTAGTAATAACATATTTCTTTTAATTTATATTGTAGGTAATAATGAAACATATACTTACCAAGATCTTACTTTTTAGAAAGTTATGTGTTACTTTCAAATAAATAAATGTTTGTTTATGGGTAACTTGAAAGTTTAATTGACTCCATTTTCTTTTAAACTACTTGAAGTAATCTTTTGCAATTTTACCTAAAACATTACGTAGCCCTATTTGATTTTGAAAATTCACTTAAAATAAATTTAAATAAAATTCCTTCGAAAGAACCATATAGTATTCTCATGTTGTATTCAGATATCAAGTCAACACGCTGGGTGAAAAGAGTCTTTTTAATGTAATTATAAACCTGAGCTTGCAAACATTTGATTAATTATAGTTTTATAATTTCATTAAAATGACCCTTATGAGCCAGTGTTGACTTTATATCTTGATAGAACAAGAGTATATTATGTGTTACTTTCAAATAAATAAATGTTTGTGTATGGGTAACTTCAAAGTTTCATTGACTCAATTTTCTTTTAAACTACTTCAAGTAATCTTTTGCAATTTTACCTAAACCATTAAATAGTCGTATTTGATTATGAAAATTCAATTAAAAAAAATTTTTTAAAAATCATTCAAAAGAACCTTATAATATTCTCATGTTTTATTCAGATATCAAGTCAACACACTGGGTGAAAAGAGTCTTTTTAATGTAATTATAAACCTGAGCTTGCTAACATTTGATTAATTATAGTTTTATAAAAATATTAAAATGACCCTTCTGAGCCAGCGTTGACTTTATATCTGGATAAAACGTGAGTATATTATTCGATACATTCAAATAAATAAATATTTGTGCATGGGTAACTTGAAAGTTTGATTGACTCCATTTTCTTTTAAACTACTTAACGTAATCTTTTGCAATTTCACCTAAACCATTAAATAGTCCTATTAGATTAAGAAAATTCACTTAAAATAAAGTTAGATAAAATTCCTTCGAAAGAACCTTATAGTATTCTCATGTTTTATTCATATATCAAGTTAACGCTGGGTGAAAAGAGTCTTATTAATGTAATTATAAACCTGAGCTTGCTAACATTTGATTAATTATAGTTTTATAAAAACATTAAAATGACCCTTCTGAGCCAGCGTTGACTTTATATCTGGATAAAACGTGAGTATATTATTCGATACATTCAAATAAATAAATATTTGTGCATGGGTAACTTGAAAGTTTGATTGACTCCATTTTCTTTTAAACTACTTAAAGTAATCTTTTGCAATTTTACCTAAACCATTAAAAAGTCGTATTTGATTATGAAAATTCAATTAAAAAAAATTTTAAAAAACTTCATTCAAAAGAACCTTATAATATTCTCATGTTTTATTCAGATATCAAGTCAACACGCTGGGTGAAAAGAGTCTTTTTAATGTAATTATAAACCTGAGCTTGCAAACATTTGATTAATTATAGTTTTATAAAAACATTAAAATGACCCTTCTGAGCCAGCGTTGACTTTATATCTGGATAAAACGTGAGTATATTATTCGATACATTCAAATAAATAAATATTTGTGCATGGGTAACTTGAAAATTTGATTGACTCCATTTTCTTTTAAACTACTTAAAGTAATCTTTTGCAATTTCACCTAAACCATTAAATAGTCCTATTAGATTATAAAAATTCGCTTAAAATAAAGTTAGATAAAATTCCTTCGAAAGAACCTTATAGTATTCTCATGTTTTATTCATATATCAAGTTAACGCTGGGTGAAAAGAGTCTTTTTAATGTAATTATAAACCTGAGCTTGCAAACATTTGATTAATTATAGTTTTATATTTCCGTTAAAATGACCCTTCTGTGCCAGCGTTGACTTTATATCTAGATAAAACGTGAGTATATTATTCGTTACATTCAAATAAATAAATATTTGTGCATGGGTAACTTGAAAGTTTGATTGACTCCATTTTCTTTTAAACTACTTAAAGGAATCTTTTGCAATTTCACCTAAACCATTAAATAGTCCTATTAGATTAAGAAAATTCACTTAAAATAAAGTTAGATAAAATTCCTTCGAAAGAACCTTATAGTATTCTCATGTTTTATTCAGATATGAAGTCAACACGCTGGGTGAAAAGAGTCTTTTTAATGTAATTATAAACCTGAGCTTGCAAACATTTGATTAATTATAGTTTTATAATTTCATTAAAATGACCCTTATGAGCCAGTGTTGACTTTATATCTTGATAGAACAAGAGTATATTATGTGTTACTTTCAAATAAATAAATGTTTGTGTATGGGTAACTTCAAAGTTTCATTGACTCAATTTTCTTTTAAACTACTTCAAGTAATCTTTTGCAATTTTACCTAAACCATTAAATAGTCGTATTTGATTATGAAAATTCAATTAAAAAAAATTTAAAAAAAATCATTCAAAAGAACCTTATAATATTCTCATGTTTTATTCAGATATCAAGTCAACACACTGGGTGAAAAGAGTCTTTTTAATGTAATTATAAACCTGAGCTTGCTAACATTTGATTAATTATAGTTTTATAAAAATATTAAAATGACCCTTCTGAGCCAGCGTTGACTTTATATCTGGATAAAACGTGAGTATATTATTCGATACATTCAAATAAATAAATATTTGTGCATGGGTAACTTGAAAGTTTGATTGACTCCATTTTCTTTTAAACTACTTAAAGTAATCTTTTGCAATTTCACCTAAACCATTAAATAGTCCTATTAGATTATGAAAATTCGCTTAAAATAAAGTTAGATAAAATTCCTTCGAAAGAACCTTATAGTATTCTCATGTTTTATTCATATATCAAGTTAACGCTGGGTGAAAAGAGTCTTTTTAATGTAATTATAAACCTGAGCTTGCTAACATTTGATTAATTATAGTTTTATAAAAACATTAAAATGACCCTTCTGAGCCAGCGTTGACTTTATATCTGGATAAAACGTGAGTATATTATTCGATACATTCAAATAAATAAATATTTGTGCATGGGTAACTTGAAAGTTTGATTGACTCCATTTTCTTTTAAACTACTTAAAGTAATCTTTTGCAATTTCACCTAAACCATTAAATAGTCCTATTATATTATGAAAATTCGCTTAAAATAAAGTTAGATAAAATTCCTTCGAAAGAACCTTATAGAATTCTCATGTTTTATTCAGATATGAAGTCAACACGCTGGGCGAAAAGAGTCTTTTTAATGTAATTATAAACCTGAGCTTGCTAACATTTGATTAATTATAGTTTTATAAAAACATTAAAATGACCCTTCTGAGCCAGCGTTGACTTTATATCTGGATAAAACGTGAGTATATTATTCGATACATTCAAATAAATAAATATTTGTGCATGGGTAACTTGAAAGTTTGATTGACTCCATTTTCTTTTAAACTACTTAAAGTAATCTTTTGCAATTTCACCTAAACCATAAATAGTCCTATTAGATTATGAAAATTCGCTTAAAATAAAGTTAGATAAAATTCCTTCGAAAGAACCTTATAGTATTCTCATGTTTTATTCATATATCAAGTTAACGCTGGGTGAAAAGAGTCTTTTTAATGTAATTATAAACCTGAGCTTGCAAACATTTGATTAATTATAGTTTTATATTTCCGTTAAAATGACCCTTCTGTGCCAGCGTTGACTTTATATCTAGATAAAACGTGAGCATATTATTCGTTACATTCAAATAAATAAATATTTGTGCATGGGTAACTTGAAAGTTTGATTGACTCCATTTTCTTTTAAACTACTTAACGTAATCTTTTGCAATTTCACCTAAACCATTAAATAGTCCTATTAGATTAAGAAAATTCACTTAAAATAAAGTTAGATAAAATTCCTTCGAAAGAACCTTATAGTATTCTCATGTTTTATTCAGATATGAAGTCAACACGCTGGATGAAAAGAGTCTTTTTAATGTAATTATAAACCTGAGCTTGCAAACATTTGATTAATTATAGTTTTATAAAAACATTAAAATGACCCTTCTGAGCCAGCGTTGACTTTATATCTGGATAAAACGTGAGTATATTATTCGATACATTCAAATAAATAAATATTTGTGCATGGGTAACTTGAAAGTTTGATTGACTCCATTTTCTTTTAAACTACTTAAAGTAATCTTTTGCAATTTCACCTAAACCATTAAATAGTCCTATTAGATTATGAAAATTCGCTTAAAATAAAGTTAGATAAAATTCCTTCGAAAGAACCTTATAGTATTCTCATGTTTTATTCATATATCAAGTTAACGCTGGGTGAAAAGAGTCTTATTAATGTAATTATAAACCTGAGCTTGCTAACATTTGATTAATTATAGTTTTATAAAAACATTAAAATGACCCTTCTGAGCCAGCGTTGACTTTATATCTGGATAAAACGTGAGTATATTATTCGATACATTCAAATAAATAAATATTTGTGCATGGGTTACTTGAAAGTTTGATTGACTCCATTTTCTTTTAAACTACTTAAAGTAATCTTTTGCAATTTTACCTAAACCATTAAATAGTCGTATTTGATTATGAAAATTCAATTAAAAAAAATTTTAAAAAAATTCATTCAAAAGAACCTTATAATATTCTCATGTTTTATTCAGATATCAAGTCAACACGCTGGGTGAAAAGAGTCTTTTTAATGTAATTATAAACCTGAGCTTGCTAACATTTGATTAATTATAGTTTTATAAAAATATTAAAATGACCCTTCTGAGCCAGCGTTGACTTTATATCTGGATAAAACGTGAGTATATTATTCGATACATTCAAATAAATAAATATTTGTGCATGGGTAACTTGAAAGTTTGATTGACTCCATTTTCTTTTAAACTACTTAAAGTAATCTTTTGCAATTTCACCTAAACCATTAAATAGTCCTATTATATTATGAAAATTCGCTTAAAATAAAGTTAGATAAAATTCCTTCGAAAGAACCTTATAGAATTCTCATGTTTTATTCAGATATGAAGTCAACACGCTGGGCGAAAAGAGTCTTTTTAATGTAATTATAAACCTGAGCTTGCTAACATTTGATTAATTATAGTTTTATAAAAACATTAAAATGACCCTTCTGAGCCAGCGTTGACTTTATATCTGGATAAAACGTGAGTATATTATTCGATACATTCAAATAAATAAATATTTGTGCATGGGTAACTTGAAAGTTTGATTGACTCCATTTTCTTTTAAACTACTTAAAGTAATCTTTTGCAATTTCACCTAAACCATTAAATAGTCCTATTAGATTATGAAAATTCGCTTAAAATAAAGTTAGATAAAATTCCTTCGAAAGAGCCTTATAGTATTCTCATGTTTTATTCATATATCAAGTTAACGCTGGGTGAAAAGAGTCTTTTTAATGTAATTATAAACCTGAGCTTGCAAACATTTGATTAATTATAGTTTTATATTTCCGTTAAAATGACCCTTCTGTGCCAGCGTTGACTTTATATCTAGATAAAACGTGAGTATATTATTCGATACATTCAAATAAATAAATATTTGTGCATGGGTAACTTGAAAGTTTGATTGACTCCATTTTCTTTTAAACTACTTAACGTAATCTTTTGCAATTTCACCTAAACCATTAAATAGTCCTATTAGATTAAGAAAATTCACTTAAAATAAAGTTAGATAAAATTCCTTCGAAAGAACCTTATAGTATTCTCATGTTTTATTCAGATATGAAGTCAACACGCTGGGTGAAAAGAGTCTTTTTAATGTAATTATAAACCTGAGCTTGCAAACATTTGATTAATTATAGTTTTATAATTTCATTAAAATGACCCTTATGAGCCAGTGTTGACTTTATATCTTGATAGAACAAGAGTATATTATGTGTTACTTTCAAATAAATAAATGTTTGTTTATGGGTAACTTCAAAGTTTCATTGACTCAATTTTCTTTTAAACTACTTCAAGTAATCTTTTGCAATTTTACCTAAACCATTAAATAGTCGTATTTGATTATGAAAATTCAATTAAAAAAAATTTTAAAAAAATCATTCAAAAGAACCTTATAATATTCTCATGTTTTATTCAGATATCAAGTCAACACACTGGGTGAAAAGAGTCTTTTTAATGTAATTATAAACCTGAGCTTGCTAACATTTGATTAATTATAGTTTTATAAAAATATTAAAATGACCCTTCTGAGCCAGCGTTGACTTTATATCTGGATAAAACGTGAGTATATTATTCGATACATTCAAATAAATAAATATTTGTGCATGGGTAACTTGAAAGTTTGATTGACTCCATTTTCTTTTAAACTACTTAAAGTAATCTTTTGCAATTTCACCTAAACCATTAAATAGTCCTATTATATTATGAAAATTCGCTTAAAATAAAGTTAGATAAAATTCCTTCGAAAGAACCTTATAGAATTCTCATGTTTTATTCAGATATCAAGTCAACACGCTGGGTGAAAAGAGTCTTTTTAATGTAATTATAAACCTGAGCTTGCTAACATTTGATTAATTATAGTTTTATAAAAACATTAAAATGACCCTTCTGAGCCAGCGTTGACTTTATATCTGGATAAAACGTGAGTATATTATTCGATACATTCAAATAAATAAATATTTGTGCATGGGTAACTTGAAAGTTTGATTGACTCCATTTTCTTTTAAACTACTTAAAGTAATCTTTTGCAATTTCACCTAAACCATAAATAGTCCTATTAGATTATGAAAATTCGCTTAAAATAAAGTTAGATAAAATTCCTTCGAAAGAACCTTATAGTATTCTCATGTTTTATTCATATATCAAGTTAACGCTGGGTGAAAAGAGTCTTTTTAATGTAATTATAAACCTGAGCTTGCAAACATTTGATTAATTATAGTTTTATATTTCCGTTAAAATGACCCTTCTGTGCCAGCGTTGACTTTATATCTAGATAAAACGTGAGTATATTATTCGTTACATTCAAATAAATAAATATTTGTGCATGGGTAACTTGAAAGTTTGATTGACTCCATTTTCTTTTAAACTACTTAACGTAATCTTTTGCAATTTCACCTAAACCATTAAATAGTCCTATTAGATTAAGAAAATTCACTTAAAATAAAGTTAGATAAAATTCCTTCGAAAGAACCTTATAGTATTCTCATGTTTTATTCAGATATGAAGTCAACACGCTGGATGAAAAGAGTCTTTTTAATGTAATTATAAACCTGAGCTTGCAAACATTTGATTAATTATAGTTTTATAAAAACATTAAAATGACCCTTCTGAGCCAGCGTTGACTTTATATCTGGATAAAACGTGAGTATATTATTCGATACATTCAAATAAATAAATATTTGTGCATGGGTAACTTGAAAGTTTGATTGACTCCATTTTCTTTTAAACTACTTAAAGTAATCTTTTGCAATTTCACCTAAACCATAAATAGTCCTATTAGATTATGAAAATTCGCTTAAAATAAAGTTAGATAAAATTCCTTCGAAAGAACCTTATAGTATTCTCATGTTTTATTCATATATCAAGTTATCGCTGGGTGAAAAGAGTCTTTTTAATGTAATTATAAACCTGAGCTTGCAAACATTTGATTAATTATAGTTTTATATTTCCGTTAAAATGACCCTTCTGTGCCAGCGTTGACTTTATATCTAGATAAAACGTGAGTATATTATTCGTTACATTCAAATAAATAAATATTTGTGCATGGGTAACTTGAAAGTTTGATTGACTCCATTTTCTTTTAAACTACTTAACGTAATCTTTTGCAATTTCACCTAAACCATTAAATAGTCCTATTAGATTAAGAAAATTCACTTAAAATAAAGTTAGATAAAATTCCTTCGAAAGAACCTTATAGTATTCTCATGTTTTATTCAGATATGAAGTCAACACGCTGGATGAAAAGAGTCTTTTTAATGTAATTATAAACCTGAGCTTGCAAACATTTGATTAATTATAGTTTTATAAAAACATTAAAATGACCCTTCTGAGCCAGCGTTGACTTTATATCTGGATAAAACGTGAGTATATTATTCGATACATTCAAATAAATAAATATTTGTGCATGGGTAACTTGAAAGTTTGATTGACTCCATTTTCTTTTAAACTACTTAAAGTAATCTTTTGCAATTTCACCTAAACCATTAAATAGTCCTATTAGATTATGAAAATTCGCTTAAAATAAAGTTAGATAAAATTCCTTCGAAAGAACCTTATAGTATTCTCATGTTTTATTCATATATCAAGTTAACGCTGGGTGAAAAGAGTCTTATTAATGTAATTATAAATTTGAGCTTGCTAACATTTGATTAATTATAGTTTTATATTTCCGTTAAAATGACCCTTCTGTGCCAGCGTTGACTTTATATCTTGATAGAACAAGAGTATATTATATGTTACTTTCAAATAAATAAATGTTTGTGTATGGGTAACTTGAAAGTTTCATTGACTCAATTTTCTTTTAAACTACTTCAAGTAATCTTTTGCAATTTTACCTAAACCATTAAATAGTCGTATTTGATTATGAAAATTCAATTAAAAAAATTTTTTTAAAAATTCATTCAAAAGAACCTTATAATATTCTCATGTTTTATTCAGATATCAAGTCAACACGCTGGGTGAAAAGAGTCTTTTTAATGTAATTATAAACCTGAGCTTGCAAACATTTGATTAATTATAGTTTTATAATTTCATTAAAATGACCCTTATGAGCCAGTGTTGACTTTATATCTTGATAGAACAAGAGTATATTATGTGTTACTTTCAAATAAATAAATGTTTGTGTATGGGTAACTTCAAAGTTTCATTGACTCAATTTTCTTTTAAACTACTTCAAGTAATCTTTTGCAATTTTACCTAAACCATTAAATAGTCGTATTTGATTATGAAAATTCAATTAAAAAAAATTTAAAAAAAATCATTCAAAAGAACCTTATAATATTCTCATGTTTTATTCAGATATCAAGTCAACACACTGGGTGAAAAGAGTCTTTTTAATGTAATTATAAACCTGAGCTTGCTAACATTTGATTAATTATAGTTTTATAAAAATATTAAAATGACCCTTCTGAGCCAGCGTTGACTTTATATCTGGATAAAACGTGAGTATATTATTCGATACATTCAAATAAATAAATATTTGTGCATGGGTAACTTGAAAGTTTGATTGACTCCATTTTCTTTTAAACTACTTAAAGTAATCTTTTGCAATTTCACCTAAACCATTAAATAGTCCTATTAGATTATGAAAATTCGCTTAAAATAAAGTTAGATAAAATTCCTTCGAAAGAACCTTATAGTATTCTCATGTTTTATTCATATATCAAGTTAACGCTGGGTGAAAAGAGTCTTTTTAATGTAATTATAAACCTGAGCTTGCTAACATTTGATTAATTATAGTTTTATAAAAACATTAAAATGACCCTTCTGAGCCAGCGTTGACTTTATATCTGGATAAAACGTGAGTATATTATTCGATACATTCAAATAAATAAATATTTGTGCATGGGTAACTTGAAAGTTTGATTGACTCCATTTTCTTTTAAACTACTTAAAGTAATCTTTTGCAATTTCACCTAAACCATTAAATAGTCCTATTATATTATGAAAATTCGCTTAAAATAAAGTTAGATAAAATTCCTTCGAAAGAACCTTATAGAATTCTCATGTTTTATTCAGATATGAAGTCAACACGCTGGGCGAAAAGAGTCTTTTTAATGTAATTATAAACCTGAGCTTGCTAACATTTGATTAATTATAGTTTTATAAAAACATTAAAATGACCCTTCTGAGCCAGCGTTGACTTTATATCTGGATAAAACGTGAGTATATTATTCGATACATTCAAATAAATAAATATTTGTGCATGGGTAACTTGAAAGTTTGATTGACTCCATTTTCTTTTAAACTACTTAAAGTAATCTTTTGCAATTTCACCTAAACCATAAATAGTCCTATTAGATTATGAAAATTCGCTTAAAATAAAGTTAGATAAAATTCCTTCGAAAGAACCTTATAGTATTCTCATGTTTTATTCATATATCAAGTTAACGCTGGGTGAAAAGAGTCTTTTTAATGTAATTATAAACCTGAGCTTGCAAACATTTGATTAATTATAGTTTTATATTTCCGTTAAAATGACCCTTCTGTGCCAGCGTTGACTTTATATCTAGATAAAACGTGAGTATATTATTCGTTACATTCAAATAAATAAATATTTGTGCATGGGTAACTTGAAAGTTTGATTGACTCCATTTTCTTTTAAACTACTTAACGTAATCTTTTGCAATTTCACCTAAACCATTAAATAGTCCTATTAGATTAAGAAAATTCACTTAAAATAAAGTTAGATAAAATTCCTTCGAAAGAACCTTATAGTATTCTCATGTTTTATTCAGATATGAAGTCAACACGCTGGATGAAAAGAGTCTTTTTAATGTAATTATAAACCTGAGCTTGCAAACATTTGATTAATTATAGTTTTATAAAAACATTAAAATGACCCTTCTGAGCCAGCGTTGACTTTATATCTGGATAAAACGTGAGTATATTATTCGATACATTCAAATAAATAAATATTTGTGCATGGGTAACTTGAAAGTTTGATTGACTCCATTTTCTTTTAAACTACTTAAAGTAATCTTTTGCAATTTCACCTAAACCATTAAATAGTCCTATTAGATTATGAAAATTCGCTTAAAATAAAGTTAGATAAAATTCCTTCGAAAGAACCTTATAGTATTCTCATGTTTTATTCATATATCAAGTTAACGCTGGCTGAAAAGAGTCTTATTAATGTAATTATAAACCTGAGCTTGCTAACATTTGATTAATTATAGTTTTATAAAAACATTAAAATGACCCTTCTGAGCCAGCGTTGACTTTATATCTGGATAAAACGTGAGTATATTATTCGATACATTCAAATAAATAAATATTTGTGCATGGGTAACTTGAAAGTTTGATTGACTCCATTTTCTTTTAAACTACTTAAAGTAATCTTTTGCAATTTTACCTAAACCATTAAATAGTCGTATTTGATTATGAAAATTCAATTAAAAAAAATTTTAAAAAAATTCATTCAAAAGAACCTTATAATATTCTCATGTTTTATTCAGATATCAAGTCAACACGCTGGGTGAAAAGAGTCTTTTTAATGTAATTATAAACCTGAGCTTGCTAACATTTGATTAATTATAGTTTTATAAAAATATTAAAATGACCCTTCTGAGCCAGCGTTGACTTTATATCTGGATAAAACGTGAGTATATTATTCGATACATTCAAATAAATAAATATTTGTGCATGGGTAACTTGAAAGTTTGATTGACTCCATTTTCTTTTAAACTACTTAAAGTAATCTTTTGCAATTTCACCTAAACCATTAAATAGTCCTATTATATTATGAAAATTCGCTTAAAATAAAGTTAGATAAAATTCCTTCGAAAGAACCTTATAGAATTCTCATGTTTTATTCAGATATGAAGTCAACACGCTGGGCGAAAAGAGTCTTTTTAATGTAATTATAAACCTGAGCTTGCTAACATTTGATTAATTATAGTTTTATAAAAACATTAAAATGACCCTTCTGAGCCAGCGTTGACTTTATATCTGGATAAAACGTGAGTATATTATTCGATACATTCAAATAAATAAATATTTGTGCATGGGTAACTTGAAAGTTTGATTGACTCCATTTTCTTTTAAACTACTTAAAGTAATCTTTTGCAATTTCACCTAAACCATTAAATAGTCCTATTAGATTATGAAAATTCGCTTAAAATAAAGTTAGATAAAATTCCTTCGAAAGAGCCTTATAGTATTCTCATGTTTTATTCATATATCAAGTTAACGCTGGGTGAAAAGAGTCTTTTTAATGTAATTATAAACCTGAGCTTGCAAACATTTGATTAATTATAGTTTTATATTTCCGTTAAAATGACCCTTCTGTGCCAGAGTTGACTTTATATCTAGATAAAACGTGAGTATATTATTCGATACATTCAAATAAATAAATATTTGTGCATGGGTAACTTGAAAGTTTGATTGACTCCATTTTCTTTTAAACTACTTAACGTAATCTTTTGCAATTTCACCTAAACCATTAAATAGTCCTATTAGATTAAGAAAATTCACTTAAAATAAAGTTAGATAAAATTCCTTCGAAAGAACCTTATAGTATTCTCATGTTTTATTCAGATATGAAGTCAACACGCTGGGTGAAAAGAGTCTTTTTAATGTAATTATAAACCTGAGCTTGCAAACATTTGATTAATTATAGTTTTATAATTTCATTAAAATGACCCTTATGAGCCAGTGTTGACTTTATATCTTGATAGAACAAGAGTATATTATGTGTTACTTTCAAATAAATAAATGTTTGTTTATGGGTAACTTCAAAGTTTCATTGACTCAATTTTCTTTTAAACTACTTCAAGTAATCTTTTGCAATTTTACCTAAACCATTAAATAGTCGTATTTGATTATGAAAATTCAATTAAAAAAAATTTTAAAAAAATCATTCAAAAGAACCTTATAATATTCTCATGTTTTATTCAGATATCAAGTCAACACACTGGGTGAAAAGAGTCTTTTTAATGTAATTATAAACCTGAGCTTGCTAACATTTGATTAATTATAGTTTTATAAAAATATTAAAATGACCCTTCTGAGCCAGCGTTGACTTTATATCTGGATAAAACGTGAGTATATTATTCGATACATTCAAATAAATAAATATTTGTGCATGGGTAACTTGAAAGTTTGATTGACTCCATTTTCTTTTAAACTACTTAAAGTAATCTTTTGCAATTTCACCTAAACCATTAAATAGTCCTATTATATTATGAAAATTCGCTTAAAATAAAGTTAGATAAAATTCCTTCGAAAGAACCTTATAGAATTCTCATGTTTTATTCAGATATCAAGTCAACACGCTGGGTGAAAAGAGTCTTTTTAATGTAATTATAAACCTGAGCTTGCTAACATTTGATTAATTATAGTTTTATAAAAACATTAAAATGACCCTTCTGAGCCAGCGTTGACTTTATATCTGGATAAAACGTGAGTATATTATTCGATACATTCAAATAAATAAATATTTGTGCATGGGTAACTTGAAAGTTTGATTGACTCCATTTTCTTTTAAACTACTTAAAGTAATCTTTTGCAATTTCACCTAAACCATAAATAGTCCTATTAGATTATGAAAATTCGCTTAAAATAAAGTTAGATAAAATTCCTTCGAAAGAACCTTATAGTATTCTCATGTTTTATTCATATATCAAGTTAACGCTGGGTGAAAAGAGTCTTTTTAATGTAATTATAAACCTGAGCTTGCAAACATTTGATTAATTATAGTTTTATATTTCCGTTAAAATGACCCTTCTGTGCCAGCGTTGACTTTATATCTAGATAAAACGTGAGTATATTATTCGTTACATTCAAATAAATAAATATTTGTGCATGGGTAACTTGAAAGTTTGATTGACTCCATTTTCTTTTAAACTACTTAACGTAATCTTTTGCAATTTCACCTAAACCATTAAATAGTCCTATTAGATTAAGAAAATTCACTTAAAATAAAGTTAGATAAAATTCCTTCGAAAGAACCTTATAGTATTCTCATGTTTTATTCAGATATGAAGTCAACACGCTGGATGAAAAGAATCTTTTTAATGTAATTATAAACCTGAGCTTGCAAACATTTGATTAATTATAGTTTTATAAAAACATTAAAATGACCCTTCTGAGCCAGCGTTGACTTTATATCTGGATAAAACGTGAGTATATTATTCGATACATTCAAATAAATAAATATTTGTGCATGGGTAACTTGAAAGTTTGATTGACTCCATTTTCTTTTAAACTACTTAAAGTAATCTTTTGCAATTTCACCTAAACCATAAATAGTCCTATTAGATTATGAAAATTCGCTTAAAATAAAGTTAGATAAAATTCCTTCGAAAGAACCTTATAGTATTCTCATGTTTTATTCATATATCAAGTTATCGCTGGGTGAAAAGAGTCTTTTTAATGTAATTATAAACCTGAGCTTGCAAACATTTGATTAATTATAGTTTTATATTTCCGTTAAAATGACCCTTCTGTGCCAGCGTTGACTTTATATCTAGATAAAACGTGAGTATATTATTCGTTACATTCAAATAAATAAATATTTGTGCATGGGTAACTTGAAAGTTTGATTGACTCCATTTTCTTTTAAACTACTTAACGTAATCTTTTGCAATTTCACCTAAACCATTAAATAGTCCTATTAGATTAAGAAAATTCACTTAAAATAAAGTTAGATAAAATTCCTTCGAAAGAACCTTATAGTATTCTCATGTTTTATTCAGATATGAAGTCAACACGCTGGATGAAAAGAGTCTTTTTAATGTAATTATAAACCTGAGCTTGCAAACATTTGATTAATTATAGTTTTATAAAAACATTAAAATGACCCTTCTGAGCCAGCGTTGACTTTATATCTGGATAAAACGTGAGTATATTATTCGATACATTCAAATAAATAAATATTTGTGCATGGGTAACTTGAAAGTTTGATTGACTCCATTTTCTTTTAAACTACTTAAAGTAATCTTTTGCAATTTCACCTAAACCATTAAATAGTCCTATTAGATTATGAAAATTCGCTTAAAATAAAGTTAGATAAAATTCCTTCGAAAGAACCTTATAGTATTCTCATGTTTTATTCATATATCAAGTTAACGCTGGGTGAAAAGAGTCTTATTAATGTAATTATAAACCTGAGCTTGCTAACATTTGATTAATTATAGTTTTATATTTCCGTTAAAATGACCCTTCTGTGCCAGCGTTGACTTTATATCTTGATAGAACAAGAGTATATTATATGTTACTTTCAAATAAATAAATGTTTGTGTATGGGTAACTTGAAAGTTTCATTGACTCAATTTTCTTTTAAACTACTTCAAGTAATCTTTTGCAATTTTACCTAAACCATTAAATAGTCGTATTTGATTATGAAAATTCAATTAAAAAAATTTTTTTAAAAATTCATTCAAAAGAACTTTATAATATTCTCATGTTTTATTCAGATATCAAGTCAACACGCTGGGTGAAAAGAGTCTTTTTAATGTAATTATAAACCTGAGCTTGCAAACATTTGATTAATTATAGTTTTATAATTTCATTAAAATGACCCTTATGAGCCAGTGTTGACTTTATATCTTGATAGAACAAGAGTATATTATGTGTTACTTTCAAATAAATAAATGTTTGTGCATGGGTAACTTGAAAGTTTCATTGACTCAATTTTCTTTTAAACTACTTCAAGTAATCTTTTGCAATTTTACCTAAACCATTAAATAGTCGTATTTGATTATGAAAATTCAATTAAAAAAAATTTTAAAAAAATTCATTCAAAAGAACCTTATAATATTCTCATGTTTTATTCAGATATCAAGTCAACACGCTGGGTGAAAAGAGTCTTTTTAATGTAATTATAAACCTGAGCTTGCTAACATTTGATTAATTATAGTTTTATATTTCCGTTAAAATGACCCTTCTGTGCCAGCGTTGACTTTATATCTAGATAAAACGTGAGTATATTATGTGTTACTTTCAAATAAATAAATGTTTGTGTATGGGTAACTTGTAAGTTTCATTGACTCAATTTTCTTTTAAACTACTTCAAGTAATCTTTTGCAATTTTATCTAAAACATTACGTAGCCCTATTTGATTATGAAAATTCACTAAAATTTCTTTGAAAGAACCTTATAGTATTCTCAATCAATATATAATTAATATTTATATAATTATTAAATATTATTTTTTATAAAAATACGCGATAATTAGTGATAAATATGAATATTAATAACAATTGATTTTTTTCGTATCAACTGTTATTAGTAATTAATAATTCATAATAAATGAAAATAAATACTGTTAAGTGTTTTATTTATATGATATAATATTACATATTTTGTTTAAATAATAAACTACATTTTTGGTGTCCATACTAGATTTGTTTACATTTATTTATTAGTTAGTTCAATCTTTTTAAAAGGTAAGTATAAAAATGTAATACTCAAATATTTTGTATAAAAGTACAAAAATAGAATATTATTATAAATGATAATAATATATAATTCAAGTATTGAAGCTACCATTTAACTTAAATAAATAAATTTAAATAGTTTTTCATTTAAATAATTATAGAAATGTCTAAACATAATATTAATTTTTAGTATTAAATAGCCTTTTTTGAATTTTTAAAACAACGTTAAATTAAAGAAACGAAACTCAGTTTATTTTTAATAATACTCGAATGTACCATTTGTAACCTAAAATAAGTAAAAATATTTACGATTTTGATACAAGTTTAAATTAAATTTTTTTTAAATAAGTCATTTTAATATTATAAATAAAAAAATGTAATGGATAACTAAAGCTCTACTAATTCTTCTTCTGTAGGTTCTTCTTCTGCTAAATTTGGAAATTCATTTACAATTTTCATGTGTGACTTTGCACCCCGAATGGCTCTGTGAGCGTAGTTATTTATTTGAGATATGTATTTACCGCTGACTGCTTCTGGGTATTTCCAAAAATCCAAGTAGTGAATTAAGTGCTTTCTAACAGCATTTTTTTTGTGGTGTCAATTGCAACACATCACCTGTTCTTTTTGATTTCTTGACATATCTTTCAGAAAGTTTTTCATATCCCCAAGTTGCGTAACATATGTTTATGTAAAATTTAGAAGGTTTTTGTTGTGCATGTGATTCATTCAAAGAACTTTCTCGTACCTTAATACCACTTTTAACACATATAACTGGAGGGATACCCAATCGTGCTCTTTTGTTTTCATGCTCATCTGAAACCATATATTCTGCTTCTAAAAATTAATTGAAAACGTCAAAAACTAACAATTGAAAATAAATAGTATAAATATATATTATTTATTATATTATATGATATAAATAATATTAAATATATTAAAATAATAAAAAATTTAATCTTTTTGTTCTTTTAAATTATTAAAATCATCATTTAATTTGTTGTATTTTTCCTGTAATAGATGTAATGCTCTAGCCTGAGACCTGTTCTTCTTTCTTTCTTGCGATAGTGCTTCCTCAAGTGCATTTAACTTAGTACTATTATTTGTAGAATCATTTTTATCGTGATTGTTGGCATATGAAGAACCGGGATTTTCTTTATTTGCATTACGTTTTGCAGATTTTTCAGCTACATTCTAAAATCATATACATAAATATTGTTTTTCGTATACAAGAAAAAAAAAAAAAAAAAAAGAATGAATGATATCTTACTTGATTATGAATATCACCATCACTGCTGAGATTATCATCGTTTTCATTACCCACATATGAAGTACCAGATCCTTCATAATTTGCTTTACGTTTTGCAGGATTTTTAGATGCATTCTAAAATCATATTAAAACTATGTATAAATATTGTTTTTCGTATACAAAACAAAATTAAATTAATTATATCTTACCTGATTAGGAATATCACCATCACTATTGAAAGCATCTTCGAAATTATCATTGTTTTCATTCGCATTAAATGAAGTACCAGATACTTCATAAGTTGCTTTGCGTTTTGCAGGTTTTTTTAGCTGCAGTCTAAAATCATATTAAAACCATATATAAATATTGCTTTTCATATACAAATGAAAGTAAATCAATAATATCTTGCCTGATTAGGGATATCATCATCATAAGTAAGAGCACCTTCAGCTTCGACATTATAGTTTTCAATACCGACATATGAAGTACCAGATTCTTCATAAGTTGCTTTGCGTTTTGCAGATTTTTTAGCTGCATTCTAAAATCGTATTAAAACCATATATAAATATTGCTTTTTATATACAAAACAAAGTAAATCAATAATATCTTACCTGATTAGGGATATCATCATCATAAGTAAGAGCACCTTCATCTTCAAGATTATCGTTTTCAATACCGACACATGAAGTACCAGCATCACTTACTTTGCATTTTCCTTTATCAGATGGTGTATTAAGAACATTAGTATCATCACATGAAGATATCATAGGATTCCTCTTGTTTAACTCATTTTGATATTCTTGCAGAATTTTCTGTGATCTTGTTGTAGCACTCAATTTTTTAAACTTTCGGTTGGTCTATTTGAGAAATATAAATAAAAAGAACTGATTAGTTATCAACAAATGAGTTTGTTAAATTAAAATAAATAATATAAAATGGTGACTAACCTTATTTTTCTTTTTGGCTTCAGATACTTCATTTTTTTGGGTGTCTATTCTAATTCTTCATCCGAGATAACGATTGCAGAATGATTAAGTTATGGAACTTTAACTCTCACCCCCTCAATGAACTTTTTTAGTTCTTTTTTGGTATCTGAAATTAAATTATGATTTTACAGTTAAATTTTTAATATTGAGAGTAAATAAATTTGTTTATAAATCAAAAAATGTTAAGTGTTCATATTCAAAATCCATATCCCCGGTGAAAATATATATATGTATGTATTTATATTATTTAATAGAAAAACTTTATTAATATTTTATCATACTATTATTCTTCACAAATACTTCTTATATTTTCAATAGGTGATTCATTTTCATTACTTGTTACCAAAACTAATTTGTATGAGGTTTTAGAGTGAACTTGTAAGTTAGAGTATATACTTCAATGTGTTATTAAATATATCGACAATTGGCTGTGAATAATTATTAATGAATTTTTAACATATTTTATATATGTATGTATATATAACATGCATGTTTCATCGAATGTTTCATACTAACTTACAAGTTACGTCTTGACTCTAAAACCACATACAAATTATTTTATCAAACTTTTATTTATGACAGGGATCAGTCCAAATTATTTTCAACTTCTTGTTCACCCCCTCGTGCAACTTTCTAAATGCAATTAAAAAATTTGTAAACATTGCTTATAATATTTAGATAAAACTTGGCTCTGTTAGCGTAGCTGGCCTAAAGTGTATATACCTGAATATATATATATATATATATATATATATATATATATATATATATATATATATATATATATATATATATATATATATATATATATATATATATATATATTATTTCCGTCTCTAGAACGGAAGTGCCGGAGAAAAAGCAAAAGAAATTTAGCGAGCAAAATTTCAATTTGCTTTATTTCGTTAATCGGTAAATCTTTTCTGCCGAAACTTTCTTTAGGTGAAAGACTAAATGAAATCTCGTAATTAAGTGCTAGTACATTGCGTAAAGCTTAATAAACATTTAGATATTAATATCTAGATTTTTTAGAGGTTAGAAAAAGTAAAATCGGCGTATATTAGGGTGCCGGAGCGCCCGCTCAGCTTCGTACAGTGTACACTTTTACTTGCCCTGCTACCGTGCCTCTTGGTAATAAACGCGGATTGGAATAAGGATGTTTTGATTAACAACGACACTTTCTCTCTGCGTCTAATCCGGGCTTGAGACCGTCTACGGCCGCATTAAAAGTTTTCTATTCGTTTATTTATTTCTAATTTATTTAAATAAACCGCTCTCGGTTCAGGCGCTGCCTAACCTAACCCCACCCTGGGTCTTTACTGAGCCTTATACTTCGAATAACTACGGACGCTGTTGATGGGGGCAGCACCGCTCGGCTGTGGTATAGCCGTAGCCGCCGAGCCGAGCCGAGCCGCAGTCGATCGGGACTCATCGCTGCTGGCTTCGGCTTCGCTGCGTGCGCACACTACCTGCGGATGGCGTGGCTTGATTTACGAGATGCATGCGGCGAAAGCGGCAAGTGCCAGTGATTTTGGAAGCCAAGAGGATTGTTTATCGAAACTGGTGCCCTGCTTCGATAATATCCATGAGGATCGTGGAGTGTGTCGTGAGTTAATGGAGCATGGATGGAAATTCATATGGAGGTTCGTGTGGATATCCGTGCTGATCTTCATGTGAGTATACGAAATCTTTGGTTATACGTTTTAAAGAAGAGATTTTAGGCGGTTTCGCGTGTTGGAGAGAGTGGGGCATTTTTGTACACTTTACTTATTGAAACTTTTATTTTTTTATTTATTTATTATTTTGTTATTTTAATGTGCTGCGAAATATCGTACCCTTACAATTAGTGTATATTATGCAAATTTACGATCGGAAATAACTATTTAAACATTTTTAGACCCTTATTTATTCATTTAATATATGTATTTTTAGTTATAATGACAAGCATGAGTGTACAAAAATTCCCCATTCTCGTTCTTTAGCAATGGTTTTTATACCATGTTGCATAAAAATAGAAAATTAAAATTTTGAATTTCAATTTTAATGGAAACTATTTTTCTTAAAGTGAATCTTAACTGAATTGTAATTTTTTATCTCTTAACTATATAATTCAACCTTACAATACCAGCATTATAACGCGAGACTACTGCAGAAAAATCTTTTAAAAACTATTTTACTGTAGAAAAATATAAGAAAATAAGGTTGTATTGTTCTTTCTTCTTGAAAATATTAAATTAACAAGTTCTAAATGTTTAAGGTTTCTTAATTTAAGATATCGTAGACATACTTTAAGGGGGAAATTACACCTTCAATCTGAAATAATACTTATTATTTTCAGTGTTTAATAAAAAAATTTTTAATAGAAATGTATACTCAAGTAAGAAACTCATCTTATTCCAACGTATAAAATGTACCATTTCACCAGAGAAAAAGGCCCACATATCGATTTTAGGCTCAGAAGTCGAGCATCTAATTTTTCATGAAAAATTCACTAATATAGTCAAGTTAATGCAAAGTATAGCATCTTCCTTTAAGGTTGTATAGTAAACCTTGACGAAATTTTTTTTATTATTTTATTTTCTGATACTTAGTACATTTTTAAAACAGAAAATGATTTTGTACTCGCAATATTGGCCAATTTCGATGAGAAAGTTCGAGAACAAGTCGAAAAATGCGAAACAATGGAAGTGTCTCGAGCATGCTGGGCGTACACTTGGCGCGTCAAGCGTACAGCTGCTGTTATACCTGTATACCTGTTACTCCGTCCCCTCTTTATAAATTTTGGGTAGCTGCTCAATGCTGCTAATATTTCGAAACAGTATAGTGAAAGATTCCACTGAGAAAGGTTGTATACAGTTAGTATATCACTCTAGAAACCGATATTTTTTAAGCTTTATTGTAAAGAGCACTGCGGGGCTCTGTCCTTAATGTTTCCCTGCATTCTATACTTTAAAAGTATAATCACTAAAAGAAAACACTTTCAGGACTATACAAATTTCTTTCTCATGGTGCTGTATACCCGTATATGGGTCATATAATGGCTTTTTAATTATTAAACTACATTTTTACGTACTCATTGGTGGGTCGTACATACCCACACGGCACGTAATGTTTCTGAAAGCTTTCTGTAATATTTCATTCGAAACATTACAATTTTCTGAAATGTTTGTACAATGTTTCATGGACCTTTCTGTAATGTTTCAGAAACATTAAATGTCCGCTAACATGTCAAATGTAGCATTTCAGAAACATTACTGTGACATTTCACTGATATTTCTGTAACCTTTCTCTGATTCTTAGACAAACGTGATTATTTCAAAGTAATATTACCGAAATGTATCAGCAACATTTCAGTTATGTTTTATAAAGGTTTCACCGGTAACACCCCAGGAATGTTGTTTTTTAATAGTTTAGTAACATTTCATTAATGTTGATGTAATGTTGTGAAAACCGTTCAGTAACATTACTGAAATGTTGCTGAAAGTTTTCTATAACGCCCCAGTAATGTTACTTTATAATTTTAGTGACATTTCATTAATGTTGCTTTAATGTTATCGAAAGCTTTCAGTAACCTTTCAGTGATGTTACTGTAATATTATCATTTTGATTTTGTAACACTTTCGTAATGTTGTAATGTTACTACAATATTACCAACAGGTTTCGTTAAGATTTCAGTAATATTACGGAGATATTTCCTTGGGTAATAACCTAACGGACGTATTCCCGTGCGTATTTTGAAATAGCTCCATTCGCAGGTTACGGGCTATATATACCACGTAACCGGCAAATGGATCTATTTTGGAATATGCACGGGAATCCGTCCGTTATGTAATATCTCCGTAATATTACTGAAATCTCAACGAAACCTATTGGTAATATTGCAGTAACATTACCAAAGTGTTACAAAATCCGAATGATAATATTATGCAGTAACATATTGAAATATTACTGAAATAATAGTTCGGAAGAAATTTCGTTGGTTTTCGATTTCGCATTTTAATTAGCTGTCCACATTTGAGGCTTAAACTGATCGCACCAGTAGAATTAGGAAGACGTAACAGTAATAATTATCTCATATATTTAACCTAATTTCATGTTATAGACGTAATATATATTACGTTACATATTTGTAATTAGTAAAAATCGAGATTGAAAAAAATACGATACTCGTTCCACCGAGTGTGTATACTACGTCGACTTACTATCATACCACTGAAGCAATATAGGGCCTATTAATGCGTAAACCTATGAATGCAGTTATATATAAAGATATATAAAGTTGTTTCGGAATATTTTCGCTATGTGCAGAACTTTGGCACCACGTATTTTACACGATTATGTGGCAGATTTCTGAACTATTGGGCTCGAAAAATGCATGAGCTTATATGGCAGATTATCAAAAAATATATTTTTTAAATTAGCTGTTTAAAACATTGGATTTTTTTACGTCCGATATACTTATGATCATCGCACAAAAAAGTTTGCTTGATGTGTGAAATGATAGCGACCTGTACAAAAATATTTTCCGATAATCTGACATGTAAGCCAATGCAATTTGAGCGGCACAATAGTTCAGAAATCCGCCACGTATCCGGGCGCAAAGTTCTGCACATAACGAATATATGGGTGGGAATACGTCCATTAGGTAACATCACAGTAAGATTACTAGAATAATCTTCCTCAAACCTGTCGATAATATATCAGTAACAGTGTAATGTAAATATTGTAATCTTGGTGAAACCATTTTTTGGCATGTATATGAAAGGCTTCAAGCAGGTTTTAGTAACATAATTATATAATGCAGCCACGTAACCTAAGAGGGAACGGGTTTAAGGGTTCGGATTCCCTCCGACAGCAAAAAATGTCAAAAACTATGCATATTCATACCTATGCTTCTTCTATTTTTCTGAAAATCAGCAAGCCCATTACTCTAGAGAATCCGGAAATATACAAACTTGCAAGAAATTAGGACTTGATATGAATAATTATACGTGCGTGAGGGTTACGATGGGAGAACTAATTTTATTGTTATGTATCCATACAACTTTTTATATTTAAAAGCATACATTGTAAAAAATGTTCAACATTAAATATTTGCTATCATCTTTGTTGCCTGCTTTTATGATACTATTGAATACTTTATACGACATGAATTTCAATTAGGAGGGTTCTAAAGAATATCGACAGGAGAAAAAGATTAGGAAATTAGAAGAGAAAGTTCGTGAAGCTAGTCGATTTGTTGATCATTCAACAAAGTTAAATAGTGAATTACAACGTGCTTGAATAAGTGTTCTCATTATTGTGTGCTAAAAAAATTTGAATTTTATAAATGTTTATACATTTTTAATTATCATTTGACTTTAAAAATCATACATTAATTTAATAATTTATGTATTAATTCATTTAAGGGGCAGTGGGTTAAACCAAAAAATATACTTTATTTTTACGAGTCTACAAAACTTTTTATATTTGAAAGCAATCATTCTGAAAATTTGTATGTTATCGAAACACAATAATATCTTAAATTTCAGCCTTGTAAGACTTAAAAATCTTGATCCTACATATCACAATAAAGCATTATTTTGAATACCATGTTTATTAAAGGAACTTTGATCTTCACACGATTCGAGGTGATATGATGAACGAAAATTCTTTTTAGGACGGATATTCGATTCCTTTTGACGTGTATTACAAAGAGAGATCCAATCAATTGTATAAAAAATATTACAAAATTTTTTTCAAAAAATCGATTGGATCTCTGAAAAGAAATAATAATAAAATAATAAAAGAATAACCGTCGAAAAAAAATCATTCATCACGTCACCTCGAATCGTGTGAAGATCAAAGTTCCTTTAATAAATATGGTATTGAAAATAATGATTTATTGTGACGTGTAGGATCAACATTTTCAAGTTTTACAACGGTAAAATTTAAGATACTATTGCATTTTGAGAGCATAAAAATTTTCAGAATGATTGCTTTTAAAAATAAAAATTTTTCTGTACTCGTGAAAAAAGTCTGTTTTTGGGTTTAACTACGGCCTGCCCCCTTAATAATTAACTTTGACATATTCATATTTAATAATTTAATCTCAAAATCTGCAACTTATTGTATCAATGAGTCAATTTTTTTTTAACTATTATAATCATAAAATTGTAACAAATTTCCTTTTTGTGATTTTAAAAATTAAGTCTCAGTTGACCAACCGATGGCTGAACCGTTGGCCAACATTGCGATTTGGTGTACACTTGGCGAACGGTTGGTTTCCGTTTCTACCAGGGTATAGATAATTGATTATAAGTCGGTACTTGTCTTTTCGTACGTGTATAAGTATAAACTATTGGCTATAAAAGTGCCCCCCTGTAATCGTTGAAGGAAGAAAATGATACCCAAAAAAAGCTCTCCAGTGTTTTGCCGAATCTTTCTCTATACTGTATTTATACGTTTGCAATATGGAAATTGGTTAAAAAGTTTTTTCAAGTAAAGGTATATATATATATGTGTGTGTGTGTGTGTGTGTGTGTGTGTGTGTGTGTGTGTGTGTGTGTGTGTGTGTGTGTGTGTGTGTGTGTGCCCAGATAACAGCGTGCTCTGAAAATGCTGAAAACGTGCCGGCATTAAATGGGCACGCATGACGGTCCACTTGCATCCGCACGTGAAAGTCATATGACGAGCATATGACCGAGCATTTTGCTTGCTTCCGTGGTGGATCTGTCCAGCACGGGTGCCGATAAAATGCGAGCATAATGCCGTTCGTATGCAGGCATTTTGCGCGCATGTTCCCGATTTCGTGGACGCGTATTTTTCGCACGGCACGGCATGCTCCTCGTATGCAGGCATATGCGGGGGTTCGTGCGGGCATAATGCGAGCACTTTTCCGGAAAATCCGGAAATGCGTGCTCGCATTTACTGGAGGCCGAGCCTCGCAAATAAATGATCGAGACAGATGAGGATTGTAGGTAATTAATATGTATGATTTATTAAAACATTAATATAAATAAATAAATACAATTGAAACAATAAAACTATAGCGCAGTACAAATATAAAAATATAACAATGATATCGAATAAAATATACATAACAATTTTTGAGCTTTGATCAATCTAATATAATGATAACAAGAATAATAATAATATTAATAAACGAACAATATTAAATAATAATAAAGCAGTTGAAATTTGGACGACTCCTGGAGGCGAGGAGAACAATCGGCACACTTCCTTGTTATTATTGTTGACTTTGCTGCTGCCGCTGCAAATAAATATAAAACAGATTTAAATTTGTAATTGAATAAATTATAAACGCTAGATAATATACTTATCTATAAAGATAATCCTAATTTTGACGCATATTCCTGGCTGCGCTTCTGATGGTGCTTAAATTTAAAAATAAAAATAATGATTAATATTTTTGGGTGAGAGGGGCCCCGACCACCGCCCCTCTCCGTGAAGCTCGACCACAGCATCAGCTCCTCCGACGCTCCCTCATCTTTTTTGATTTAAAAATATACAAAAATAATAAAGCACTAAATAAATAAATAAATAAATAAATAAATAGAGATATAGAAATATTAACAATATCTATACATCTTTGAAAAGTAAAAGATCAGAGAGCGTTCAAAAATTCACATGTGCACTAATACAATAATTAATAATTAGAATAATATGAAAGGCAACCATGTGTATTTTTATAGACCTGAAAACAAATTAATTAATAGAACAAAAACATAGTAAAGCGAAAGAAGAAGAAATGAGCAACAGTATTTATGAAAGTAATTAGAAACCGGAAGACCTCCACCACGCGAAAACCCCACTGATGCTCCCTGACATTTCCATTAGAAAATAAACTCAAATAATGAACAACTGAAAAAACTAAAACATCAGAGAGCATAATAGTGAAATAATAAAGAGAAAGAAGAAGAAGCACAAGAAAAGAAACAAGTAAAATTTGAAAAGAAATTAGAAATTATTAAAAATTTCCGAGGCATCGGAGGCGTAGTCACGCTTTCTGTGGTCATCATCGTTGTCGTCGCCTTGGTCGCTGATCTCGCCGTCGGTGATCCCAGCATCATCATCGTCCACCTCGCTCTCTGTGCCGCTCTTGCTCTCGGTATCCTGCTCCTCGTCGTTGTCGTCCTCGCTGCCGGCGCTTTGCTCTCCGTCTGGCTCCTCATCTAGGTCCGATGCCAAAAAAACGCGCGGACGATGTATCGGCGGCGGTGGTTCAATAGGATTATCCGCAGGTCGCTTCATTTTGCGCCGAAAAGCTTCCTTGGCACTTTTCAAGGCTTTCATCATAGCCACTTTGAAATCAGTAGGCTCGGGTGCTCGCAAGGTCGTCTTGTCCGCTGGCATCGAATCTGCAAAACATTTGAAAAATGAAACATTTTTAAGATAATGCAAAGAATGAAATTTATGAAATACAGATATGTTGCGTACCTTTACAAGCATTTGCAAAGCGTGTGTTCTTTAAGGCCATTGTACCTTCAGCTTTGGAAGTACTCCAGGTGACGTTGCGGAAAATATCTTGGTCGATGACGATGCATTCCCTGAAGTATATGGCCGCTGAATCAGTGAAATTCGCGCCACCTTGGCTACTTAGATACTCCACCTTAATATATTCAATGACTTGATTAAAATTATTATATTATTAATGTGTGTTAAGGTTAATAAATAATTTTGATACTTACGAGAGTGTTGTAGTCCTCCTCACTGGCATAGTTAAACGCCAGAATATCCGCTGACGTTTTAAAGGGCAGGAAGGAAGGACGAGGTACGGCCTTTCTGTTCTGCTTTTTGGCGATGCCCTTCAGCGTTCTGTCTATGGATCTGGAAAACGAATGGTTATATAATATTTGTATTATTTTTCAACTAAAATACATATCAAAAATAAAAAATATTTTACATACTTGTCTAATTGTTCCACTCGACCTAGACTTTCTTTCACCAATCTGAAAATTAAAAATTGAAATAAGATATAACTTTAAATGTCAATAACAATATTCATTTGGTAATACGTACTTCATATCCTTCTCCAAAGTGACCATTCTCGCGTTCGTGGCTCTATAAATGAAGTACACAATAAATAAATATACACAATAAAAAAATGATGAATAAAGAATACGTACGTTATGTTGCCGTCGATTTTAACCATTCTTCGGTTAAGTGAACTGTAAAATTCGAGTTTGAGGTATTCAATATTGTTTCATTGTAAAAAAAAAGAAAATAAATAATTGAATTATTACTCACTCTAATCTATCCAAAATTGTCGACAGATCGACTGTTATCGGCGCTGACGGTGTTACGTTTCTACGTGGTTCAGTTGAAGTGCATGCTATTAAATTTATAAAAGTTAAAGTATAATTAAAATTAATATTAACAATTAAAGAATATTATTATTATAACATTGAAAATGTTCTTACGTTGAAACTGTGTCGATTGCTGCACGTTTGTTTCTTTTCTTGGCTTTTTTTGCGTTGAATGCTGCGGTTGCTGAAAGGATGATTGTGATGCGTGTAATTGTGAGTTTATGTGTGAGTTTGATCGTTCTTTGCCTGATTGTGGTAAGGATGGTTGTGATGCGTGTAATTGTGAGTTTCGTTGTGAGTTTGAGTGTTGCTTGTTCTGTTCTTGTGAGGATAATTGTGATGCGTGTACTTGTGAGTTTACGTGTGAGTTTGAGTGTTGCTTGTACGGTTCTTGTAAGGGTGATTGCAATGCGTGTAATTGTGAGTTTCGTTGTGAGTTTGAGTGTTGCTTGTTCTGTTCTTGTGAGGATAATTGTGATGCGTGTACTTGTGAGTTTACATGTGAGTTTGAGTGTTGCTTGTACGGTTCTTGTAAGGGTGATTGTGATGCGTGTAATTGTGAGTTTTGTTGTGAGTTTGAGTGTTGCTTGTTCTGTTCTTGTGAGGATAATTGTGATGCGTGTACTTGTGAGTTTACGTGTGAGTTTGAGTGTTGCTTGTACGGTTCTTGTAAGGGTGATTGCGATGCGTGTAATTGTGAGTTTAGCTGTGAGTTCGAGTGTTTCTCGTATGGATCTTGTGAGGATGACTGTGATGCGTGTAATTGTGAGTTTTGCTGTGAGTTTGAGTCTTGTTTGTGTAATTGTTGTGAGGCTGAACGTCGTGGGTATAACTGTAGCGAGTTTGAGTGGGGTCTGTCCGATGGCTGTGACTTTGAAGGTTGCTTCTTTGATGGTCCTTTCGGCCGCTCTTTGTCCACCTCCTTACTCTTCTTCTTCTTCTTTTTGTCATGCGCGGATGACGTGGATGGCTGAGCGAGTGCGGGTGCCGAGAAACTGTGCTTGGAAATAATAAAAATTATCACAATAATGATAATAGTAGTATAGTAATAATAATAATAATAAGAATAATCGGAACAGCAACAACGATTATTACAAGAACGAATTAATCGACTGAACAATGAGTGGACATAATTTTAACGACTACAAAAAAGTCAGAATACCGATCCATCCTTCGAGCGTCTACAGGCCAATATGGCATTCTAAAACATTTGTCCGAGACTTGATCGAGTGTGATAACTTTTGCCTCTGTACTCATCATAGAGCAAAGAAAAACACCCAGTAAGGAAGAATCGCAGGGTCGATTACAAAAATTTTCGACTTTGGCAAAACTTTTGACGACAAGATAGCAGCATCCATCGTGTTTAATAATATTTTGAATAACACAGATGGATGCGTCTCTAAGACAAATGGTACTATCCGGGTGAAGAATCGACAAGTGAATTGCCCCGGTGACAACTTTTCTGTATTGAATGTAATTCGTAAAGCCGTCGATTGGCGGTGTAGGACCTCTCGCATGCTGACCAACGAATTTCAAAGCATTTGGATCAATGTATTTGGAAGATGCTGTCTTGCAGTTTTCGGCCCTTCTGTTTGCAATCTGTTGCAAATGCTGGTTCGGCTTTCTACATAATTTTCGGCAATAGCTCATATTGCTTTCGTAAGGAAAAGCTGAAAATGAATCTAAAGGTCCGAAAGCCCTGACATCATCAGCAAGGTGCAAAAGAGCGTGACAATTGAACGATAGAAATTCAACGCCGTATACATCGGGAGCTGTTTCGACGAAGATCTTTATGCATTTTTCAGCGAAAGCGACAGACTCTAAATGAACGTCAGGATTAGTCAAAATTCTCATAGACGCGTGAAGTAGAAGCAAGTGCTGGTAAACAGCGGGGTTAACCAAACCATTCAAAATAACAGGAGCAGTATAAAGAAGCAACTGCCGTTGTTCGGTGGCCTTAAATTTCCCATGCTTCTCAATATTCGTCGGCTTACGAGCAAAATCTTGCGGGCAGTATTTTTTCACTTGCTCCAGACGATCATTGAGGACTCGTATAGCAGCTGGGTCGGAGATTTTGACTGACTCGACGAACCTGCCGTCTATCACACCGGCAAAAATTTTGTCCATTACACCCAGACATACAAGGTGCATGTAATCAAACACCGTAGACTTGACCAAGTCGACAAAAGGATTCAAGTCAGCTAGAGGACAATCTATTCCTACACTATGATGATCCACGTCCAATTTCGACATATATTCCTCTTTCGTACGAGGCGTATGATTACTCCCAAAATAAGCCATAACGCCTGGGCGTATGTTTTTGCCTCGAACCCAACACCTAGAGCAAGGAGCCTTGGAACCGTGACTACGATGGCCCAACGAAAATGAACGAGCTGGAGCATCACCGATAAAGCATCTCAAGGCAACATGATAACTCTCGTCCATGAAGTCGAAACCGTTTCGAAGAACCTCCAGTAAATCTAGAATAAACGGCCGAAAAAAATCTAACGCGCTCGATGGCTTTGCTGTACCTTTGAATATTCCAACTATTTCTGGAAAGCCTCATAAGACAATTTTACCTACTTTATCGAGGGAAGCTCCGTCTGTGTTAAAATCTACTTCGATATGATTACTTCGCATATGCGGTGGAGTCGAAGAAACGATTTTCAGTAAAGCCTGCTTTACACCTAGATGAAGATACTCTCCTCCAGCAACTTGGTCCGGAGACACACTCACGTTCGGAGTGTTCAAAACAGTTCTCGGATCTATATGCATGCTGGAGAAACACCCGTGACTTTTTAACAATCGCAAAACAGCTTTTATCTGAGTGTGCGTCAGATTCTCCTCGGCAAAAAGGATACCCAACTTTTCTTCGAAATCCTCAACGCTCTCGAAACGATCTGATTCAACTGAATCGCACTCACTCGCAGCGTTCTCGCAAGCACTTGCATTAACTGTAACGGATGAAGAAGCAGCAGCTAACATTTGTTCCTCATTCGCACCAGATTCGCTCGAATCGGAGACATAAGAAATGTCAGGAGATGGGCAATCGATAGGAAGACGTGCGATTGCTTCAACATTCAAAGAATTATTCGAAAAACTTGGAAGAGAACGTTCTTCGGAAGCTGTGGTGTGGTAGATGGTCCAGACGATGGTGTGGTTGACAATATTAGGCTCGAAAATAGAAAGTATAAGAAAGAATGAGTAAAGTCTATATGAACTATTGTTGTAATGAGAAATAATGAAAGAAAAGTAATCAAGTTGCAGGATGGAGTGTATGAAACAGAAAATATATGTATGTGTAAGCTGCCTGACAAACTCAATGTCCAGGTGCAGTCGAAGAAGACGAGGCTTCCAGGACCTGTTGAGCAGCCCCTCTCTAGCTGGAGATGGATGCAAGCGAGGGTCGACGATCAACAGCTTCCTCAGGAAATGCGGCAAGATTCTTCGACTATCCGGGTCTGATAAAAAAAAGCAAATGAATGTACCAAAATTTTGTTGCTGAACTAATAATTATTGAAAGAATGGTACATGTAGCCATAATGACTGTAAAATATTTGCACAAAAGTTGCATTAATAAGGCAATGACAAAGAAATCGTCTCCGCGAACAATTTTTCTAACCTCACTTTTACCGCACGACAATTACTTGATTAATAAATAACAAAATTATAGCACTAACTTACCTAATTGAGTTGATTAAGCAATAACACAAGTGATTATCCAAGTTTGCAGTAAACAATTGTTGATATTCAACGATTATTCAGCGAACGAAGTTTTTTGCTGTTAACGAGGGAAATCATCAAAGCAAAAAGTAATATACTTTGTTGCGTTTCCCGCTTAATTAACTATAGTACAATGACAGAGAGAACGGAAAATCACATATATAGTGCACGTATCGCGCGGCGCGAATTCAAACGTACTATTCAAACTTTTGAAAACGATTACAATTAAATTATTTAATTATTAGGTAGTTGTATTGACACATGCAAAGAAAACAATAGCATTGTGCATAATAAATAATAACGTTGATATAAATAAATAAATAAAAATCGAAATGTATGCAGTGCATTAATGCGATATATAATAATGAATATACGTATTCACATACGTGGTAAACAATTAATGCATAAGCAAATAAATTTGCATTAAGTTTTAGATAAACAAATAATAATGTGAATCGTTTACTTTCATAATAACTATTATGCGTATATAATGCAATGGGTAGATCGCATATATATATATATATATATATATATATATATATATATATATATATATATATATATATATATATATATATATATATATATATATATATATATAATTTATCGAGTTGCATTATTGTTAGGAGTGTATATATATGTACAAAAATACATATAAATACAGATATTTGTAGTTGCATTGCAAACAATGTTTTTTTATACTATTTTAATGGCCCAAATTAACCTGTAAAATCATTGAAAATGGAACATTTAAAAATTTGGCACATGTGCCGAGGATGTGTTACATTAATCAAATTTTAATTGTGAAAATAGTAATTTTTAAACTGATGTACGTTTGAGCAATCATCTATCATCATATATAGGGTACAACTCGTAATTAAATCATTTTGATAGTACACAGCGCCCTGAAGCTGTTTTTTCCATAGACAATTATCGGTCTCGGGACTTAGCCGAATTTTAAAAGATGCGCACGCGTGTCGTCCAAATGCCCCGTATATGATGCACCTGTGCCGCACGCATGCAGCACGCATGTCAGCACCTAGCTTCTTCAAGTGTCTGCACGCGTGCTCCTGGAATGCCATCGAAAAGCGGGCACGAGTGCCGAAATCATGCAGGACGCACGTGCCGCCAACGTGCTGTCTCGCGTGTTGGTTCAAATTTTCGCGCGGAGCACGGTAATCCATCAAAATGACAGCACTGTGCGAGCACGCGTGTCGAGGCACGCATGCTCACGAATTGCTCAACTCATGCAGCACGCGGTGCTGTCATAATGCTGACACATTGCCGGCATGCAAACGTTCGAAAAATCGGCCATGGATCGGCATTTTGTGTCGCCAATGTGCCAACATTTCGTGTCGTCATATTGACAGCACTCGTGCTGAGCACGCGTGCTCGCACTATGCCGCCAACGTGCCGTCCAGCGTGGCAGGAAAAAAATTTTAAAGATTTTTGTCCACGCATGTCGGCACATTGCCTGCACATCGACAGCACGCGTGACGAGCACGCATGCCCCAAAAATGCCCAGCACGTGATGTTATTGGGGTGTGTGCGTGCGTGCGTGCGTGCGTGCGTGTGTGTGTTTGTGTGTTTGTGTGCGTTTGTGTGTGTGTGTGTGTGTGTGTGTGTGTGTGTGTGCGTATACGTACACGTATATCATTAACTTAAGTCAGCTGTATCTGTAGAAGAGTCAGTGGTATAGTAGTAAGATGATCTCTCTGAGGTATCCAGCATCGGTCTGTCGATTTCATCAACAGGTTCATCGATACCTTCATCTTGTATTAACTCTGTCGGTAATGTTCCAACAGTAATAGAAACAAAGGTATCGATCGTAGGTTGTACTTCTGTCGATAATGATCCCCCACCAACCGTAGGTTGAATTGACTCTGTCGATAATGACCCTGCAGCAAGGATATTGACCTCCAAGCCTGCTGCCTGGTTTGCTGTGTCTGTCGCAGTTTTTACCTCAGATACACCTGCCGTAGAGACAACTGCTGACGCTTCCCATTGCATACCTTCAAGAAGTATATCTCCCTCATTATCATCCATCATTTGTTCTAAATCTAAAATTTTCAGATATTATAAATTACGGAAACTTTAACTTTAACTTTGTGTGTGTGCGTGCGTGCGTGCGTGTGTGTGTGTGTGTGCGTGCGTGCGTAGTAAAATTTTATGATTTGTACGTGTTTATTGGATTTTGTATCTCTATAAATTAATACAAATATGTTTTAAACGATTATTTTAAATATTTCCCTTTTTGTATCAAAAGATGTAATTTTAATTTCGAGTTCTTGTTCATTAATTGGCAAATAACTGTGGTGCAACCTTGTGTCTTTGACTGTTTTAGCAGATGTAAATCTAGAAGATAGTTTCGTTTTATGTTTCTGAACTTCAGTGTGTGGTACCCACAGGGCTCTGTTAATATTAAAATATTAAAAGCATTAATGTCATATTAATAGTTATATTTATAGTAATAGTATTAAATATTACAGCAAATTATACGTGCCTTATACCTTTGATTTCTTTTGAGGCATAGTCATACATTTCCTTAGGTGTTGTTATTTGATTCTCTGGAGAAGATCGCAAACAATGTCGCATTACTGTTCTCTTAAGAGTACCACCAATGGCATCGCAAGGGCTTTTCCCATGGCTTGTGGCAAAGAAGTTATAAGAAATAACTTTTATATTAAAATCTTTCTCGTGACAACAGATATTTACTAAATTGTTCCTAATTGCAAAATTAAATTAATTACTACAACTCTAGATAGTGGTCCTTAAACGAAATTTATATGGTATTGAGTAAAATATTCTATGAACTCGAAGAATTTCATAATCAAATATGTTATCAGTGAAGTTGTATTAAAATGTAGAGGATGTGAAATAGAAAAAATTTTAAATTAGAGAAAAGTGTTCTACTTTTTAAAATTAAATAATATTCAAAAATTAAGAAATGTTTTAAACTACATAGATTTATTTTTAAATTTAGTAGATAAATAGTTACTTTTATTTTGAATCTGTAACTAGCAAAAACCAAGGACAAAAGGCATAATATTTAATGCATAGCGAAAGAATTAAAAACATAAAGTAAAACTGTTATATTATTCAAATTAGTTACTTTGTATTCAAAATCAATGTATAACTTTATCATGAACAACCCAATAAACCCTAAACATACATATACACATGCATTAAATAAACTATTACAATATTATGATACTGTGTTTATCAAGACTTACTTATTTTTATATTGCGTTGTTTTTTTAGGTGCGCCATCTGAAAAGTAAATAATGTCCTTGATCCACGGAAATTCACTATGTATAATTTTTATTAATTCTTCTTGAAAAGCATGAACAGAATATGCCATATGATCTTTAGTATCACTAATGACACATAAACTCATTTGTAGCAAATTTTCGCTATTGTCAGTCTTGTAATATACTGCAAAAGGATGAATTGTTGCTTGCCGATTATTGTAATAGAATGCTTGAACTGATTTTTGAATTATAAACGAATAATTCTCAGAAAAATCCATAAGGATTATGCAAGTGTCAGAACGCAAGTGTTTTTTACAATAGTTTAAATAATTTTTTTGAGATTCTGCAATGAAATGATGTTTTGTTAAATTCCAGACATCAGAGCACAATGTATCTAAAAATGTATCTACATTTTCAGTGTAAGTTTTAAGTGAAGCTCTGCTACCCTCATACTCCCAAAGTTTAAATGTAATAGATTCTTGAAGCCAATTAACACCATTTTCTTCTAAAACTTTCTTTATTCCAATTAAACCAGGACATTGCTTACATCTATGAAGCATACACTCAATATTATCTACATTGCATACAGCGCCTTGAAGAAGATCTCTATACTTCATTTTATTTTTTAAAGCAGAAACTTTTAATTTTACATTTTCATGCTCAGTCTACACATATGGTACGAGTATGTAAGGATCCCCAGCGTAAACACATTCATCAGGCTTTTGAGACGCAAAATATGAAAATTTAGGTAAACCTTCATTGTCTTTATAGTCACTTATAAAATTATTGTACAGATCATGTAAAGTGTACAACAATAACTTTTTCTGCATCAATATTTTATTTTTAGAATTATCATTAGTTTGAACAGTGACATACTGTCTTACACCAGGGCAAGAATAGCAATTACTCTCGTCTAAATAATAATTTCTTATACATTCATTCATATCATCTGAAATCTTTGAATACTTTTTCCTTTTACGTTCTTGCAATGCACCTGCAAACAATTGATTACATTATGTAACTATAATTATAATTCTTATTTTCTATAGCGATTCAATGTGTGCGAGTTTCTATCAAATTTTGGTTACTTAAAAAAGTGGGAAGAATCAATTTTTTAAAAATATCAACTTTTTTAAATTACTGATTACCTATACCAATAATTACAGACAATAATAAAATTTAACAATTTTTATTAGAAAACCAGTAGTAAAAAGTAGCTGCTTCCTCAAGGGCGTAAAAGAGCATCTGAAAATTGTTTTCATATGAAAAGAATGAAAACTTTAAAAAATATCTTACGGTAACTTTAAAAGTGTCAATTTTTGAAGACACCGATAAAGTGAATGGGTAGTAAAGGATCAGATTAGGTAATTTTTTAGTTAGTTTACAATTACTTATTGTTAGACACCCTTTTATCTGCTTGAATGCTTCAAAAAGTTCAAATCTATCATAAACATTGGGTTATCTTCTAGATGTTTGTAATTTTTTACACAAATTAATACATACATTTATATTTTTAAGTTGAATTGTATATTATATATTAAAAAGAAAGCTGTCATATACTATTCACACAGTGCTAAAAGTTACGTAAAGATCACTTTAAAGTTGTGCGAAAATATTTTTAAACATGCTTTAAAAGGTTCTAGGAAGCTTCTTTAGATATTAATGAAAGCTGTAAACCTATTTTAAAAATAATTTAATTTAAAAGTTTTATTACTAACATATCTGAAAATCAGTTGCATGACAATTTTTATAATTGAAGATCCTACAATTATTAAAATATTAAATAAAAAATTTCAACGCTGGTTTCCAATATTCTTGCATAAAGTTGTCGCAACCTTTACCAAAATGTTGATGCATGCAGCTTTAAATAAATATTATAACATACCACTGCTTTCTCTTAGTTTCTTACATTCCACGTAAATGTAGTATGAACATTCAAAATATTTGGAAAACTGTTTGAAATTCCAATCCTGAGGTAGTAATGTTAATAACTGAATTTTTTCATTGATTGTTTTTGTACTTATATATTTAGTTTGCAAATAAGTTATTATATCCTTGAGTGCGGAACTATCCTGTAGAATATTTTCTGTCACTGAATCTTCAAATAGTGTCATTTTTACATCATAAACTTTCGAAACTTTTTCAGTTAATTTGGGTAGGATATCAAGAACCAACTTTTCAGCCTCTCGTGTCAAACGTTGTTTTGATAATTTCTGTCGCTTTAAAGGAGGTATGTTGATATCCTTACAAATATTGTTTAGCATTTCTAACTCCTGACTTGAACTTTGATACAATGATGCAGTAGTATTAGTGTTTGATTCGCTAACTTAAGATAAAACACTACTTGGTTGAGATTGAGACTGATCCTCTTGCTTATTTTTGCATTCACTGTCTTCAACAGGTAAATCTTCATTCTGTTGTGACGTACTGGCTTTTATTATGAATAAATAAAGCCCGAACGTTACGGCGTTTCTCGCGTCGCGCCGAGCGGTTTGCACGCGCGAGATTGTTTGCGTGGCTAAGGCAGGAAAGGGAGGCTTGGAGAGGAGGCGGTTTAGTGATCAGACTCGAGAGTCTGTTGTAGGGTTTAAATAATGTTTTATTATTTACCTTATATCGGTGATTTTTATTGAAGTAAAGAGGTCCTAATACAATTTCTCCAATTGCGCTCGTCGTTCGTGGATACACGTGGGCGCGTCGCTGGTGCTTTACTTGCACGTCGATTTTGAGCACGTTGCCCGAACTTGATTTTAACACGCGGTTTACAGGAGTAGCGACGATCTACACTCGGTGACTTGCACGGCAAGAATGATCTTGCTGTGCGGCGGACCTCCCGAAAGTTAATTTATGCACTTTGGTATAGAGTCTTCGTCTCGGCTGACGGGCGACTTCTGGCCCCGAGTTCAAGAAAGAGGCGGCTTTTATTACGGGTCCGCCCGGAAAATGAACACCTGTGCATACAATAGGTTTTACTCTAGCATCACAATTGTATGGCGAAGTCCACTAAACTTTTCTCTTTTTATTATCTTCGGTGAATAAATTATAATTATAAACAATTTTTATTGGATAACTATATTATTTCTTCTTTATTTCGATTTTTCATATGAGTAGTGTGACTAATACACACTTTTTATAAGGAAGCAATTTCATGTAAGAAAAAATTCTACAAAGTTTAAGAAACATTTGTGCCTCGGAGTTATTTTTTAATAAATATAAATTCTAATTGTCAAAAATGTTATATTTTATTTTTCAAGACGGAAAGTTAAAAAGTTATGTGTATTTAGCTATACATATAATGTTTATAAATTATATAAAAATATATACTCACTCATTATACATTTGTACAAGGCAGTTCCAGAAAAAGGTAATTTACGGGGTATTTAATTCCCTTTGGCATCTTTAGACTTCCTCTTCCGTTTACGCTGTATTCAGTACATAATTCATTTGACATAAATTTTTTGAATATGTTATTATCAAATCGTGATTGTCAGCTCCACCAATAGATTTCATAAATTTAGCCTAGAAAATATACGTATAAATATTATAACTAAAAGAATGATTGTAATCACTATAAATTAACTCTAATTCATTTTCTACGCTGTAATAAATCGATGAACGGAGTGAAGAGATCAGGGAGAACCGGGAGCGTAAGAGAATAAAGAAAATTAATCTGGGTAGAGTGTGGTGTGTGAATGGGAAGGTGGAGAGGCGTAGGAATAAAAATTATTGTGAAATACACGTATGGTATATATCTATACCTGTATTCGAAGAGAAAGAAAGAGAGAATGGAAGGATTTTGAACGGAAGACAGGAAATACCGTACTCCTATAAGAAGGAATATGATGAATGGATGAGGTGGGTGGAATGAGAAGAGTTAGGGGAAGGGGGTTGTGGGGGCCATGGAGGGGAGGGGGGGCTGAAAGGGGAACAAAAAGAGAGCGTATGTGCAGAAGGAATTGCATGTACTCTGGTATAGTTATTGAGTAGGATTAAATGAATTGAATATGATCGAGGAAGGGGGCACTGTTGTATCCACATACACATACGCATGCGCAGTTGTGTGAATGTGCACTTAAGTACGCAGTAATGAATATGCATGCAGGTGTGCGCAATAGTGGATTCATTCACACCAGCTTGCGCAATAGTATCTCCCTGCACTTAGGCATGCTCGCACACAACATACATGCACATACATTACGGCGAGCATTTTGAGGAGTAACTTATGTAAACTCCCAAAGTCACGTAGTATATTTTTCCGTTAAAACATTGCAAATAATTAAGCTTGTTATCAAAAAAATTCTTGTTACGTTAATAGTAACTTATATAATTATTAAAAGTACCATAACTAATTATTTACAGCTGAAAAAGTGAATAAAAATTATGGTAGTTTACACTGAACGACATTTTTTATAAATTCCATAATCATAACTTTTGTAAGTTAATAGTTAATTACATTTCCTTAATCAATTTGAGTACAGGCCATTTTGTTCTTCTAAAAGGGAAGTTTAAGGTACAAATCTCTTTTGGAATTTTAATTTTCGTTCATTGAATCAAAAGTTACAGCCGAAATAGTTATACGTGTTCATACTGTACGACCTTACCCTACATATAATACCAATATATATATATATATTATAGGATGAATGCACCAGTGTCCGAACACTCATCAGTGAATGAACACTTATATAAAAAATAGCATATAATACATTTTATGTTGTTTATTTACTTTTAATATTAACATTTTTAGAATCCTAAAATAATATTCTACCATTCCATCTTACCATGCAACACTTTGGATGATATGTGTAAGAGTTGCAATAAAAATATGAATTAATCAACAGTCAAAGCATGGAGGTGATTACGCGGAACGCTGTAAGGGCTCACTCAAAATTATAACCAAACCTAAAGACTAAAAGTTCATGTTTAAACATTAATTTGAATAAAATAATTATTTATTTAAGTAATAATAAGGAGTTTATATACTGGCGCGCTTCTAGGTTCCATGTTTCAGTAAATAGACGAAATGTTTATTGACTGGAACGGAACTCTTGTCTATATCGATCCAGTAAATGATCGGTGTAGCTGTGATTCTATACTACACGGAGAGAAAAAGATATAGTAACGATTACTATACTGGTATAGTAAATTGGAAACGATGAGACGAGTGATCAGTAATCAGTACTATACAAATTAAGGATTCTATATACTGATTACTAACTTTTCTAGTACTGAGTCTCAATTTGTATAGTACTGATTACTCACTCATCTCATCGATTCCAATTTACTATACCAGTATAGTAATCATTACTATATTTTTCTCTCCGTGTAGTTGTAAAATTTTCAGTTTAAAGTATTGAGTACGACCTAATTTTTTACAATAAGTGTCAAAGGTTAAATTATTGTGTTAGTGCTTACAAAAGCTGAAAATGTAACTATACATTTTAGTTTTGTCGAATGATATATAGTACACTGCAAGATTTTGAGGTTCGAATTTTTATCGAAATTTTAAAAGTTAATTTTATATGTTTTCTACTATTAATTATTGTATTTTGTACTTTTAATGATTCATAAGCAATTGTGTAGTAATATAAAAATCGTATGTTCATTAACTGACTCACAGTGTTCATTCTCTACCACTGTGTGTTCATTCACTGGGTTTTCAGTGTTTTTGTTATATCTCATTATTTTTTAAATTAACTATTATACATAAATTAAAAAATACTTCACTGAACTAAAATTTAAGTATTTAAGAATCATATCCCAAAAGATTTTAACTTTTTATTTATTTTTTTTATTTTTAAAATCGAATGCTCAAATGGCGAATTCCTTAATCGTTCATTCACTGGTACATTCACTCTATATCGATCCAATCTTGTATAGATATTAAAAATTACATGTGCTTTGTTTACAAACACACCGCAGACCCCCGTCGTCGATTAGCACTACATGGGAGCACAAACATGGCGACGTTAATAAAAAAAAAAAAAAAAAAAATATGTTCTAAATTTAAGAAAATATTAATTACTTATTTTCAGAATGAAATTTAACTTATATTAAGAATAAATATGTTCTGAAATTAAGAAAAGAAATTTTACTTATTTTCAGAAAGGAAATTTACTTAAATGCAGTAAAAAAAGTTTCTTGTTTTAAGAAACTTTAGAGGTTACTTAATTTCAGAAACTAGTGTTACGTAAATTTGTTGCATCGCTTTTTCAGTATAGAATCTTTCTGAAAGTAAGTAAAATTTTCTGTAGTGAAGCTTAGAACTCGTAGTTTTCTCCACTGGGCCCTATTTCTCGAGATGTAAGTCATTATACCCTAGCTTCATATAATTTTAGTAAAAAGAAACACCTTTTCGTCTCAGCATAACTGTGCATGTTTCTACATGAAGAAAATGACACAAACAAACAGCAAAACTAGGCAAAAAGAGCTTTAATTTAAGCTTTGTTACATATAAAAATATTTTTCTGAGTAAAAGTTATTAACAATTTAAGATGGTCACTGAAAAGGTGAAAAATCGACAAATTTATATTAATTAAATTTCATCAGTTTATATTTTTGTGCGTAACAAAGCTTAAATTAAAGCTCTTTTTGCCTAGTTTCGGTGTTTGTTTGGATCATTTTTTTATGTAAAAATATGCAGAGTGATGTTGAGAAGAAGAGGTGTTTTTTTTTACTAAAATCTTTTGTACTTGGGGTATGACTTATATCACGTGAAAAAGAACCCATTGGAAAAACTGCAGGTGCTAGGTTTCATTTTTAGGTACCAGTAAACACTTCCCAAAGTTTTATCAAAATACATGACCTATTCTAATTACGACAAAATTATTTAATTTCTAGCTAATTTACTGCTTAGATTTCTACCAGGGATAGTATGTCAAAACAGGTGCCAACCAATTAGGATCGTAAAATCTATTTAACTATAAATGTATATCTATACATTATTTAATGATGATGAACAGTTTAACAATTATTATTAAGTGAATTTTTTCGTAAATAAAATGGAGTCAAAATTAATAATACTTCTTCTATACATAGTTCAGATGAAATAAATTAAATATATAAAAAGAATTATTAGAATTATTAATATATTATGAAGTTTTAAATTAACGTAATAATTACATATTATTAGTATAATAATACGTAATTGATAATGTTTATATATAACCCATCTCCTTTGTCATCATAAGAGTATGCGAAACGAGATCTCCATATTATTACTTTGTTAGAGAAAATTGCAGAAAAGCACAAAAAATCAGTAAAAATCCCAAAAAACAAACCAAAAAGTAAAGAATATAATTATCATCAGGCGAGCAACCACAAGGATAAAAAAGCGATTGCATATTTTATAATTACCTTATTACATTGTACGAAAATTGATGATAGCAATACTCACATCGGATTCGTAAATTTGCTGTTAAAGTAATATTTAAAAATTAAGTAATACTTTATGAAGATATAACGCTGACACAAATTTTTAGTCAAATTAAGAAAACTATAATATAAATTTTAAATTTCATACGAATTATGATTTATAATACGAATTTTAAAACATAAAGATTATTATACATATATTATAAATAATTATATTAAGGTTCTTACCAATTCGTTCATATATTTTTCATCGTTGAGTTTGATTTCAAAGTCATTGAAAGCCTTTTTAGTTTTCAATGGTATCCAGTTGTCCAGTTCATCGATAATATTCATATTATCATTTGTGGAATGATTCTGTTTTCATGAACCACTTTCCAGCGCTTGCAGTCATGTACTTAAATCTGTCATTTGCTGCCCAAGTCCATTCATTTTTTGAATGTTTTCTTTGCAATGCTCTGTAAATAAAAATCTTATTTTAGTTATTAAGGTAGTTGTATCACCACGACCTTTACTGTAAAAAACCTTCAAATTTTAACCAGATGTAGATAAAAGTACTATCTATATAGTGCTAAAGTTTTTAGGTAAACTTACCGCTCAAAAATGAACATAAATTGTATTTTAAGTTGTAGGATTTAACACGCACATAGAAAACGCGTCTGCTAGAGATACATTTTAGGTTGTAAGGTGAAAATGCCATTGTAAATTTGCTCAAAAAACTAAAGAGTCGTAAATGAATATAAATTGAGAGACCACCAACGAAAATTTATATAGGTCACCGTCCATTTTTTAATTTCCAGAGCATTTAAAACATCGAGTATATAAGTGCGAGAGATACAGAATGAGTACAATCTCGTCAAAAGTTTATATTATGTTAAAGAAAGCAGCTTTCAATTATTCTTAAAATCATTTATGATCGCTTCTGAACTTTAATAAAGTCATCTATTAATTATATATGTATTCCAAATAACATTAAAACCCAATTTTATCTGGTACTAACTTTTGAACAAGACTTTCGCGCTACAACAACCTTAAGGAATAATAGGTATACAACCAGTAATAAGATAATATTTTAACTATACCTATTATAGCTTCTAGCATCTTTATAGTCCTTGGTTGGTCCGAATCTGAAACTCCTTTAGCGATTTGAGAACTATTATCCTTATACAGTATACTATTATGAACAATAGGTTGTGATTTTTCTATACGAGCATCACCAGAATTTGAACCACCTGTAAAATAAACAAAGTAATATTAATAAGAAAAAAGTAAGAAAAAAACAGTATTGAAAAAACATGAAGTTTTAAAGTGAATGTACTTTGTTTCGGTGATTGATCATCCGCACTCATCCTCTTACTTTTACTCTTCTTCGGAGCAGTTTTCAACTTTTCTGGTTTGTCCAATTCATCTTGTTCTGCGAGACACTCATCTTCCGACTCAGAATGCAACCTCTTCTTATGACGAGAAGACCTTGTTTTTTTTAATATGTCTTCATCAATGTCCGATTCCTTATCAGAGGTCATTTCAATGATTTTTAAAACATCCTTAGCTTGGTTGTAGTCATCTTTTAAAAGAAAAACATTTTTTACAAATACAATTATAGTAATACAAATATGGGTGATTGTCAAGAAAACGGTAATTTTTAACCTAATTTTTGGACCAAACTAAAAATCTCTTTTTTACTGGCTATCTCAAGTTATCTAACGTTTTACTTGGTTCGTTGTACGAACGTTTCTGCACTCCATTAAGTTCATGTACATATGGAGGACAATTTAATATTTCAATACCTTTACTTTTAACAAAATCATAAATTCTTTTATTTAAGTACTCTTTACCATTATCACATCTTAATTTTTGTATGCATTTACCAAACTGGTTCTCTACCAAGTTTATAAATTCAATCAAACAATCAGCTGTCTCATCTTTACTTTTAATACAATATATTTTAGTACATTTGCTATAATCATCAATAAAACTTACAAAATATTTTTCTCCTTTATAACCAGGAGTTCTATGCGGCCCATTCAAATCTGTATGGATTAACTCTAATATTTCTTTTGCCCTTGTACGCTTATTTTCGAACGGTACATTAGCCATTTTACTTTGTTTACAATTTGCACATTGCATAAAATCTTTTTCCAATTTATCTGGTAGCCCTTCAATTAATTTGTCTTTAATCAATTTATCTAAATACCTAAAATTTATATGGCCAATTGCTCTGTGCCATTTTTCGATTATAAATTTTAACAAAATTACCATACGCTACTATTTTATTATTTTCAGTTATCTTTAATATACTTATTAAATTTCGTGTCAAACCTTCTACTAAGAAAACATTTTTTAATTCAACATTGGTATCATAATAATAATTTTTAAATACAGTGTTTACGCTTCCTATCTAAGTCGCTTTTAACATTTTGCCGTTAGGGAGAATAACATCGATTGGGTTTCTTAATTCTCTAATATTACAAAGGTATCTTTCGTTGTTTACAATATGATCCGTGCAACCACTATCAAGTAATCAGTCAATGACGTTTTTATTTTTGTTTTCACTTCTACTTAAATTATTAACGTTCACTTGTACAACTTGTGTTGCCCATGACTCGTGCGATGATTTCTGTTGCTGCTCGCTGTTCTCTGTTTGCTGGCCTTGTTGATATCCATAACCTCTGCCTCGACCTCTGAATGTTCTGCCTCTGCTGTGGCCTCTGCGTAATCCTCTTTGTCCTCTCGATGACTCTCGTTGTCTTTGTTGATTCTGCCAACAATCTTTTATGTGATGCCCAATTTTTCCACACTTGAAGCACTGTCCTTTCGATTTCACATTAAACGTACTAGCATTCGGTTTATTTTCTCTATCATATGTATTTATACTTTTCTCTTGAATTTTAGCTTTTATTAATTCTACTGTTCTTTGTGTTTCTGGCACTAAATCTATGAAATCACCAATATGAGCGTAACTAACTGGTAACGCTTTTAACATATGTCTCATTTTCTCTTCTTCTATTAATTTCCCACCAGCCTTTTTAAACTCATTACATGCTTTTTCGAATTCAATAAAAAATTCTTCTACTGTATTATAATTATTTAATTTAATTTGCTCTAACTTATTTCTATTAATTATCTGCGTTGATTTATTTGCATACAAACTTTCAAATTTATTCATCATTTCCAGTGCCGTCTCACACTCATTAATATATTCTAATTGTTTATCTGACACCGAACTTATTAACACTGTTCTTGCTTTCAAATCTAATTCTTTCCAATCTTCTTCCTTTTCTGTTTCTAGCCTTTCTCTTACTACAGGTTTCTCACACTTTTTATACTCTAATAATGTCAAAAGTCTAAATTTCCATGCACTATAATTAATTCCATCAAATATTGGAATTCTAACTTCATCAAGTTTATTATTATCAGCCATTTTCTCCTCTTTTCTTTCTATACTAGCTTTCAAAATTAATACCTTTTTTAATGTCACGAGAAAAACTTTCCTTACATAATTTTTCGTTTCAATATCGATTTCTTTATCTTCGAAATTTTCCACATTTTCTCTATTTTCACTTAAATTTTCATTATTTTCTTCTTCTTTGGTTAAGCTATTTAACCATTTATTTATCGTGAACATTTACTCATTAGTATTCAATCAAAACTTTTTCAAACTTTTCATTCACCATGTGCTTTTGGGGCCTGCGGCGGCTCAGTCGGTAGAGTGTCGGATTCCCACGCCGGTGACCCGGGTTCGAATCCTAGTCTCTGCCGATTGATACAAGCACCTCTGTAAAAATTACATGTGCTTTGTTTACAAACACACCGCAGACCCCCGTCGCCGATTAGCACCACATGGAAGCACAAACATGGCGACGTTAAATAATATAAAAAAAAAAAAAAAAAAAAACCATGTGCTTTTTTTTTAATCTTCTTCCATCCGCTCAATTTTCTATTATTTCTTTCAAATCTTTCTTTAATTATTTATTCAACACTGTTTTGTAAATTATTTGCACTATATTTTTCATTTATTTATATCTTTACTCTTCATATTACTTATGTATAACTTTAATCAATTCTCTCACTACAATTTTCGGAGCACATATTTTCATTTTCACTTTTTCACTCACTATAACATTTAACTACTCCCCAAAGGTTGCAATTAAATGCCAATTTTTAATAAACCATGCTCTGCTACCATGTTGATGTTAGGTTTTATAAATAAATAAATTATAGTGAGTGAATTTAGAAATATTTAAGTTTATTATAATATGAGAAAGGCTTATATATCAACTTGACCGGCGGACTGCTCTCTAGCAACTGAGAGCACGCAGGCTTTACATATAGAGCCGAGCTCTCTCCTATGCATACGCACTCTATACTCTGTAGCACACATGTACACTCTATTTTATAGTAACTCAGAACGGTAGGAAAGGAACCTCAAAGAAGGAACCTGACGAAAGGAACCTGAAAGGGAACTTGACGAAAGTAGTATAGTATAGAAGTATTATACTCAACAATTATAATCCAGATATACAATTGACTATAATTACTTATCTTATTTTCTATAGCAACTTTTATAGAAATTTGACTACGCCAATGTAAAAATTAACATAAATTTTGATAAAAAGATTCTAATAGAGACAGTGAAGTAACAACTATATTCGTAGCATATTGTTGACTAATGTAACAAGTAGCTGCCCAAAATTTCAGATGTGTGACTTCACTGCAGTAGAAATGGCATTATAATGACAGTTCTATAAAACATCATCAATGATTACTGAAAGTTATACACAATAAAATTAATAATATGAAGATGATTATAAATCAAATCAAAGGTTATATTCTTTTATTATAAAATTAACGTATAATAAGCTAATTCTTCAGCTTATTTGTCTACTAGAGAGAATCCTAACTTTAAACCACTTATAATTAGAAGTAACTGGTCATTTTTTTATGGAATATAACACGAGTATTTTTCCCATTTAAAATGTACACAACATTACTTTGTGTACATGAAACATGTCAACATTTAAAATGTCCATTTTCTGACTTAGTGCCTATTTTAAATAGGATTTTTCTACCAGGGTAGGAGTCGAAATGAAAAGTATTTTAGTTAAAGTTACTCAAAATATTGTATATTGTTTTACAATCACAAAAAAAAATATACGTGCAAAAAATCAAATCTCTAGCCCTATTAGTATTTGAAGGAGAGCAAAATCAAGAATTGGAAGACAGGCATCGTTTGCAAAATCTTTTATAACTCTTAAAAATAAATATTCTCACTAATGTATTCAGATAAAAATACACTGAAACCCTGAAATATAATGGGCTACAGTTAGTTGTTCTTCAATAACAATTCTTATAATAAATTACACACGCCAAATATAAAATTGACATATGTCTTAATAGAAAAATACAAATATAAACAGTTAAGTCAAAACTTGATCTTGATAATATAGTAAGATTTTTCACAAAATTTTAGATGCCTATCGTAACAATGCCACTCACGCCACTTTATAGTTACACAAAGATTTAACCTTAAAATTCCTTTTACTCTGGATATGTATAAAAATTTCAATGACCATAAAAATATTATTCTTCATTCACAGTAGATTATTTATGTCGAATAAGATTCTGCTGATCTACTTGGTCATTAAATAATACATAATTAACTTCATTTTATCAATTTTTGCTAACCAAATGCTATCAGTTTGCTTACGTTTCTACCATGGTTCTTAAAATTAATAAATGTTTCTTAAAATTAGCAAATTAATGTATTTTTTGTATTAAAAAAATTATTTCCTAGTTTAAGAACTTTTACCGTTTGGAAATTAGCAATATAATTCGACGAACGCAGAAATTCCCATAGGCCTGAACTGGCCAATGTTAATAGAGATAGTTAAGTTAAAACTGACCTATCAGCATGTTTTTAAATAATTTTTCAATATCTGCAAAACATTTCAATTGTCGAGATGTCTCTAGTACCAAGCATCAAATATAAACTTTTTTAAGCGGGAATTAAATTTTTATAAAAAGTACAAGACTTTCTGCGTATTATGCAATTAACTATGACCTATGAGTAGAATGTTATTCAAGTTATTATTTTACCTATATTTGTGTAGTCTTTAAACTAAGAACTTCTGACGTACACTTAATCTATTTTAAGAGTGCTGCAATGTTTTTGCAATTTAAATAAATTTATTTTTTTCAATAATAATTTTAAATGTAAACAAATTACTTTAATTACTCGGTATTATTGTTATTTATAGTTTATTAATATAGGTTAATCTAACCTAAACATCATATCCCAAGGATTTAAACAAAAATTTTTTTTCTAAATAACTTATTTTTTCACATATATTGTTTTACTTACTTCAATAATATAGTGCTCCAAAATTCTTAGTAATAATATTTTTCACTGAATGTTTTTCGCAGACTTATTACAGTCACAGCAGAAATACACATGTATTATACATATATTCCATCTATAAACTACAATTACTAATTATCTATTAGTCTAGAATCAAAGCTTTGACGTTAACCAAAGCATTAAATGCAAGGAATTTTATTAATTGTCAATTCGTCTCCAATCGATGCTTTGAAACCAAAGCATTAGGCCCGTTACACGCCAAAAGGAACAGCGAAAAGGAACAGATACAAGAAGATAACATTGGTTAGTATATATATATATATATATATATATATATATATATATATATATATATATATATATATATATATATATATATATATATATATATATATATATATATATATATATATATATATATATATATATATATATATATATATATATATATATATATATATATATATATATATATGTATGTGAGGAACAGCTACAGATACAAGGAACAACGCGCTGTTCCTCGTACATACAAGGAACAACACGCTGTTCCTCACATATATAGATATACTAACCAATGTTATCTTTTTATATCTGTTCCTGTAACTGTCCCTTTTAGCTGTTCCTTTTTGCGTGTAACGGGCCTTACAGTAAGCAATTTTATTAATCAAGGAAACAAAATAGTCTGTGTTGGACATCAAGGATTTTATCGTTTTATTATATATATATATATATATATATATATATATATATATATATATATATATATATATATATATATATATATATATATATATATATATATATATATATATATATATATATATATATATATATATATATATATATATATGTATATCGTACTGCTGCTGCTGCAGCATGTAATTGACCAGCACCTCAGTTTTTTCTTTTATTTTCCAGCACTTAGGCTTCTGCTCACGATACTTCAATTGTATATCTATTCTACATATAGGACATATGTTATGGGTCTATGGTGGCTCAGTCGGTAAAGTGGCGAATTTCCACGCTGCTGACCCGGGTTCGATACCTAGTCTCAGCCAATTGATACAAGCACCTCTGTATAAATTGCATGTGCTTTGTTTACAAACACGCCGCAGACCCACGTCGTCGATTAGCCCCATATGGGAGCACAAATAAGGTGATGTCAAAAATATGTGTGTGTATATATATAGGACATATATTTAGTTTACCAGAGCATTGAATACATGATGTTAGATGATTGCATGGAAGAAATACCATCGCTCGCATTGTTACATATTTTACATAAACTTGATATATATATATTTTTTGTTCCTCATAGTCTTGTGTTATCATATTTACTTTTTGTACATTTTTAAAAATATTTTTTCCCTTAATTAATTATAAATAACGACTATTCTAGGAGAATAGAAATATTTTTTATGGACCCACCACAACAGTGACAGAGAAAGTATTTTTTATTTTCTACATTAAAGAACCCAGCATCTGCTAGTCTCTCCTCCGTCTGTTTATTAAGGGTGCCTGTGATCGCGGTGCGTCTAAAACAGTCGAGACAAATTTTTTTTTAATTTTTATAAGTTTCTTTTCTATATGAACTCAAAAAATACTGAAGAAGTTGTCAAATTCCAAATTTTTTCAAAGTTTAAAAAAAAATTTACTTTTTTGAAAAAAAAATTCACCTTAAGTTGCAAAAAAAGTAGTTTAAATAATACTTTTGTCCAACTTTTTTAGTTCAAATAGAAGATAATTTAATACTGAAGCTAGATCAAATTGATTTTTTTCTATCGGACGTATATTCTTTTTGCTATCACCGGCACCGTTTTCTAAAAATCGTAAAAATGAAAACTCGAGAAAACGCGCTTTAAAGTTTTCGGTCCAAAGTTTTTGGGTACTTACAGTAATTAGAGGTTAATCAACTATCCCTGGGCCATACATTAGTCCTTCCTCTTCTTCAAAAAACTCGTTATGGCTGAGGGTTTCCAATCTTCGGGCTGTACGAGCCTTCTTGCTAGAAAATGATGCGCGCCGGTTCTCCCGCGTTATGCGCTCAGCATCGACGGCGTCAGCAAAATTTTTGCACTGCTGTCCGATGATGATATTGAGAAGCTGCATGGTGGAAAGTACAGCAGAGTAGCCCTCGTTAAAAATGCCTGCAGCCATATATGCTGCAATTTCGACGATTTTATAGCCGGAATTCAAATATTTCGGACTTAGGCGCCACGCAATCGAATTGAACGATTCGTTGGAATTTTGAGTGTGGCCGCCTAAGCACCACCTCATTAAATCGGCATTAGACAGCTCTTCATAAATTGGACGAATGTGCTTCTCCACCGTTTCATCGATTAATCTCGCCGGATGTTTGTAAGATGTAAGATTATTCGCCGCCATTCGCACCAACTCTCGGCGCCTTCTGGGACATTTTCATGACGACGATTTTCATCCGTGGAACAGTAGTGGTCTAATGTTGCTATAATATCTTTCTTCATACCTTTCACTGAATCAATATTTTGCCGAATTGCCAGACCGTAGTATATTGTCAATTTCTTGATTACACTCTCCGTTAGCCGCATCTTTCCTCCGAGTTTCTCGGTTTTTCTTTTATTACGTAAACGAGTACCCATACGCTTTTGCACGTGTCCAACACACTCATTTTTCGTCACTGTGCACTCGTCCCCGTAAGGATTACTATTTAATCGAAAATACTCTTTATTGAAAAAGGAGAGAGAAGATTTTGAAAAAGTTATTGGTAATACATTGAAACCAATCATTACATCACTCGATAAGCTCGTCGATTCGAAAGTCGAAAGCTTACCACCTTGTAACGTCTGAACGAACACACTTTTAAATTTGCAAATTATTTTCGGCTTACACTTGGTGTAATAGCCAGGCCCCTGATCTATTAATTAATAAATTATTTAAAAGGTATGGAAATATGAAAATAAAAGAAGAACTTAACATAAATTACTGATCCGGATTTACTCGGTTCATATAATTTATGAAATGTACGAGAAGAAAGGTCTGACCCAGGTTGGTCGATTCAAAATCTTTCTTTTCCTTTTTTTTTTCTAATCGAACCCGGGATTAATCGGATTCTGATTAGAAATAAATGTGAATGAAGAAATGTAAAAGTATTTGGTATTGATAGCAATTTTTTTTATTTACTTACTCTGATCTATTGTTTCAGGAACTGCCGATCTCTGTTTTTATTTTGAAAAATATTAAAATTTATGATGATGAATAAGAAAAAAGGTGTTAATTTGAAATAAATAAATATATATTGGATTTATATATATATTTATTCGCTAAATTTTATTTTGTTTGTAAATTTTACTGAGTACACGCTATTTTATTTGAAAAGTTATATAACACTAAAATATAAACACTGAATCGATTGTACAAAATTTAAGTTTGTTGTTAAGTGTTTGATGAGCGGAGTAGAATTTGTTTTATTTTGTCCTCGCTTGAAGGCTGAGGCTAGACTGACTGAAAATGGATACGCTTGGTCAGCTCATAGTTACCAAAATTTAAAAAAAAAAATGTAAAAAATATTTTTATTATTAGTGATTTTTATTAGTTATTTAATTAAATTGACCAGTAAAATTAAAATATTTATCTAGTAAATAAACTTTGTTGCTATTATTTTTATAAAGATTTTTACAGACAGTAATGTTTTGTTAGAAAGTAAAAAAATTTTGAATTTGTATTAAAAAATTTGAACTTAAATTCGTTACCAAGTTTCATAAAATTAATATTTTACCCAGTTGAAAGAAAAGTTTTATTTTTCATGTATTGTGTACCGAAAACTATCCTATATACTAATTTACATCGGACTCTTACACTCCATAAAATCCTTCGAAAAAAAAAAAATTATTTAAGACGTAATAACTCTACTGTATAGGCAATCAAGTAAAAAAAAATAAAAAAATTTTTAATTTCTGAGCACCAAGTTAAGGAATTTAGTTATTTTATAGAGAGAAAGTATGCAAAAACAAAACAATCTTTGACCGGACTGTCACGATTGTAAGTATATAAATAACAACAGAAAAAAGTTTAATTTTTATAAATATTTCTTCATCGTTCAAATAAAGGAACTATATTTACCGTAAATAAATACTTGGCCTTCCTCAATATTACAGTATAATTATTTATGGCCAATATAAATAACGGGTTTGTATACTAAGAATTCTCTATATTATTCGTTTGAACGATTCTCCGTATTTAATATCAATATTATAACCGTTAACTAGCACATCTCATGTTTATTATTACTCTAGGTAATGTTCGGTAATAACTGTTTTTCGCAGTATATTTATTTGCTTCCTTGCGGCGGGGCTATATGTGCTTGACGCTAGTCCGATGGGCAGCTTTGGAAGTTCAACGAGAGTGCTAGGCGCAGTCGTATTGTTAACTGACTTTTCCCTTCTCCTCTCTAGTACGTTTAGATGTCCCGTGTAACTTATTGCAAATTTGCCTTGTATTTGGCTATTATTCATTTTCATTGCTATTACTGTACTAAATTCTTTTGCCCGGACTTTGAACTCTATTCTCTAGTGGGAGGAGAAGGAAAACATCTTTCCGTAGTACGGAGTTTCTCTAGTGAGCAGCTGCTCGCGCCTTATACACGCCGTCCGACGGACGGTGACTACGCCTTCTGCCTCGCTTGCTTGGGTTTTGCCATTCGCGCGTGCGACGCAGCGTTGCAATTCTTTCCCGATGCCTACTAAGAGTTTCTCTTAAACGCGGAGAGTCGTGGGGTCTCGACGGTTACCGTTCCTTTTTTTCTTTCTTTCAACTTCAAACACGAAAACATTTGCGAAGCTTGTTCAGACAGACACACATAGGACTGAGGTAACACACAAAAAATAAAATAGTATGATCTTTATATATAGATTTAAAATGAATGCAGTGCCTTTTATTTCACTGAGAACATATCTGAGTGGGACGATAAGCTGTAAATTTTACACAATAAAGTTTTCCCGAGTCTCTCACGAGACACAAAGTTGAAAATAACAGAGTTTTAGGGAATTTTACTTATACTGTCAGTTAACAAAATTCCAATTTTGAACAAAGGTACAATTTTACAAAAGTTCACCAACGAAATTATCGCTACATTCACCTTAATTCTGAATCTTACTCTTTATCTCTAAACCGTAATAAATTTACTACCTTTCTCATTTAACGTTTTCTTAAAACTAGTATTAATCCAAATTTAATTAATTGCATAAAAAATTATCAAAAAAATTGTATAGATAAAAAAAGTCTATCACACGCCCGGGACTGAAAAGGCAACCCGGCATCGAGTTACTAACCCATATTAGGCACAAAAACGTGGTGACTTAGCTTAGTGTCCTTCTCCTCGCTGGAGTGGAGGCTGAAGCGAGTAGCGCAATTACACGAAGAGGTTCGGCGAAAGTTATACAAAAGAACTAAATGAAAATTTCAACAAAAAAAATTAATTCGTATTAACAATTAAAAATTATACGACTGAACAAAAAAAGTCCAGAAAAAAATTAAAAGTCCAGAAGGGACTCACGGCGCGGATGTTGGAATAAAAAAAATTAATAGAAAAATGATTGTACGATATTATTCTTTCACAAAATATCAATTTAAAATTAAAATACAATAGATAAAAATCTGTAGCAAACACAGGGTATATGTGGGTGATCCTACTACTGCAGATATTTTACAAGACCGAGAAAACGAACTTTTTTTATAAATCTGACCATAAAATATGATTGATAAAGCATTAATCAGTATAAAGTTTTGTTCATCAGAAAGATAATATACCTACCAAATATTTGTTTAATACATGTTTTAGCCGCAGTAATTGGCACATCAGATGAATATGACGTATGTGTGTATTTCTGTGGATCTTTAACGACTTAAATATAACCTCAAATTTGCGTTAACATGTAAGTTATTCAAAAGTTATTCAAAATTTCGTTCTTAAGGTGTCTGTACGTGACCATCTAGTTAATATACACACACACACACATATATATATATATATATATATATATATATATATATATATATATATATATATATATATATATCATAACGGGGTGCTCAATCATTAATAACAATTAAATTAGTAACTGAGTTAGTATCGTGCAGACGTGCGCCACACGCAACACGTGTGCGCGGCTTATCGCAGCTCTTACCTTTGAGGCGTCCCGCGGCGACTCGCCACTGTAGCCTTACTCCGATGTAGCTGTGCAGGCTTTTCCCACGTATACACCGAATTCACGAGGATTCGGCTTCGTGCGGAGTTTTCTCGACGCACTTGGTTTTTGCAACTTGTAAGGTGCGCGAAAACGCGAAGACTAATGCTATCGTATACGCACAGCAATGTAGTCTTATTTTGGCCTAACTCGGTGCGAGGAGCAGGCGGGTTCGGGTTTATTAAGGCACACTGATTTGATAACAATAAATTAAGCTATATTCTGAAATATGAACAAATAAATCTACAGTTACGTTATATATAAAACCGAGTTGATAATAATAAATAATAAACGCGTAGGTCGAGCGTCGCTCGCGTGTTCAACACGACCGTCGGGTTTCGTGAGGGCCTCTCAATCTGATGCCATGCCGTCTTGCAGGTCTCACAGCCCTGCAGGGTCGTGGCAGTCCGCCCACACCCATAGCAAAATCTTCGCCTCCTTTCGGGACAAGCCCCGTACTCGTGCGAGCAGGACCAACAGTTCCAGCAGGCCTGCTTGTGAGGGGGATATTTCCCCGGTGGGGGGTAGGGAAGCGCGATGACCTCGGGCTAGTCGAGGCGGTTTCTGAGTGCTGAAGCGGGCGGCGCGGCGTCGCTTCCCTAGGGGCTCCGCGAGGGCCGGCTGAGTTGCTTTCGCGGCCGGAGGCGCCGACTCCAGTTCGACGCATATGGGCCCGGCTTCGTAAAGAGCCGGGGCCGATGATGCCGCGACTCGGACTTCGATGATGTTGTCGTCGCTGTTGGAAGTAGCGGCGGCACGTTCTCGGTTATTAGACCTGGAGTCGGAGCCGGCAACGGGATCGGCGAGGACCTGGCCAACTGTGGGGCATTGCCCCGAGGGTGTTGGCGAGGTTCTATCGCCGCGAGCGTTGATGGCACCGGGGGCGAGACCACTGACGATGATTCCGTCGCCGGGGTCAGGCCGTTGTTGAATTCCATGAGGCTCACCCCCGTACGAGGATTGGCGGGTCGTGTGAGGACCAGCTCCACCTCGTCCAAGGTGAACCCGCGGATGCTGATTCCCAGCTGTCGGACTTCGAGGCGGATCGTCCTCCGCTCCATCGTCGGTTGCCTGTGGGAGGGGGGAGCGATAGGGTTTGATATCCTGTGAGCTTACCTTAGCTACTACCTTTCCGGAGACATTGGCCAACACGTACGTGTCCGGTGATAGGATTTGTGCAATCCAGTAATCCCCTCGGAATCGCTTCGGTAAACTACCGCTTATACCCGGCGCGTCCGAGGACAACACGTGTTGTCGACGCCATACGTGATCACCAAGTGCGAAGACACGTTCCCGTCGACCTTGGTTATAATACACGGCTTGACGATTGGAAGCCTCCTAGATATATTTCGCGACTGAATCGCGTAAAGCCGACATTTTTACCATCCGATCTCGCCAATTTTCCACGGGATTCGGCACGAGTTCCGCGTCGACGTTTTGACTTAGAGAGTTTTCGGGCATGCGGGGCTCGCGCCCGAAATTGAAGAACGCTGGCGAGATTTTAGTAGAATTGTGGGTGGCGGAGTTTATAGCTAATTGAAACTTGGTGATATGTTCATCCCAGTCCCTGTGGTGGTCCTGGATAGACGATATAATCATATTTTTAATCATATTCTTAACCCGCTCTACAGGATTGGCCTGCGGGTGGTAGGCCGGGGGTTGTGGAATGCTGTATCCCATATTGCTTAAGCTTCCCAGCCAAAACCCTATTAACGAATTCAGTGCCGTTGTCAGTATGAAAAACCTGAGGCGCGCCATAACGAAAGATGATCCGCTCCTCGAAACCTTTCACGACCGACTTGGCGTTAGCGCGCCGCAGAGGTACGAGCTCCACCCAACGCGAATACAAATCCTCGAAAACCAGCAAATAGGGAAAACCGGCCTTGCAAGTCGGCAAGGGTCCCACCATATCGGCGGCTACAACTAACCAGGGTTGCTCGATAACTCGCTGTCCCATAAGGCCAGTAGGTGCGGTTTGTTCGACCTTGACTGATTGGCACACTAAGCAGTGTTTTACAAATTTGGACATGTCTTCGTAGTACCCTGGCCAATAGAAGTTAGAAGCTATGTGGCGGAAAGTTTTATAGGTGCCAAGGTGACCTGCAGAAGGCACCGAGTTCGCTTCTTCCAGTGCTCTCGTGCGAAGCCGGCTAGACAAAACTAGCTTCCACGCTTGTAGGTCTCCCACTATGTCCGCTATAATGGGGTCAGGATGGTGTTTATAAATTTTCCCGTTTTCAACCTTCCAATTAGGATATTTGTGGGCTTGAGTTTCGATCCTATGGATGCGGCTCTCATACCACTTATCCGCCTCCTCATCTACTGCGGCTAAGGCGTTATCCTCGTCGAGGAACATACGCGAGAGCGCGTCCGGCACATGATGATAGGCCCCCTTACGATGGATAATTTCCATGTCGTATTGGGCCATTTTCATGGCTCAGCGGGCGAGACGGCCAGTGGGATCTTTAAGGTTTTGCAACCACGTCAAGGAACTATGATCAGTAATGACCGTAAAGTGTGTGGCTTCCAGGTATTGTCGGAACTTCTCGACAGACCAGAGCACCGCCAGGCACTCCCGTTCCGTGACGGTATAATTGCGTTCGGCTTTGGACAGGGCTCTGGACGCGTAGGCTATGACTCGCTCCGCTCCATCGATAAATTGCGTAAAAACTGACCCAATTCCGGTGGAGCTAGCATCTGTTTGCAGTGAGAAGGGTAGTTCCACATGTGGATAGGCTAGAGTGGGTGCGGTAGTCAAGACAGCTTTTACAGCCTCGAAGGCATTTCCCTGATCTTCGCCCCAAACAAAGCGTGAGTTTTTGCGAAAAAGGCGAGTGAAAGGTTCGACATCGTCCGAAAAATTCTCGATAAACCTCCGTTACCATGATGTCATGCCCAACAGCCTACGGAGCTGTTTTAAATTTTTAGGGGCAGGGTAGTTAAGGATAGGCTCGATCTTTTCCGCGTCAGGTTTCAAACCTTCTTCATCGACACGGTAACCAATTTACCGAACGCTTTGTCGGCAAAACTGTCTCTCCTCCATCAACTAAAATACTGTACATTTTGCTTCGTAAACCTATAAATTCCATCATGATCTTGCCACAGCATTCGTCTTTCATTAATCCTGGGATTTTTTTATTGACACGTGGAATGTTAAACTGATTATTCTCATCATAATCAGAAGTATCAAACCTGTGAATGTCTTCATTCATTATTTTATACATATCAATGTCCTCAACTTCATATATCAAACTATCAGTATCTGTATAAAGAAGTTTACATTTTTCTTCTACTCGCTGTTTCATATACGAGTAATGGAAATCATAAACTAATGTCTTGGACAAATCAAGGATATAAAGACCAACGTATATCGGTTTCTTGATTGTGATACTTGTTCTCTTTAGCTGAATAGTAACTAAATTTTCATCAAAGATTGCACAGCTGTGAAAATGTGGTTGAGCTATGCGTGCTTCTGCCCCATATCTGCCTGTGAATTTATTTACTAATCGTACATCAACACGAGACCGCTCTCGCTCGATACACTTTCCATAGACAGCGTTAATTAATAATTAATTTATAGAAGAGTTTTTCAAACTCATTCTTCGCTTGCTTTCTCTTCTCAGTATTTAATTCGACATAAGGTTTAAGCCAGGCCTTCTGAAACTCAGAATTCTATGCACCTTTTTCAAACGTCCATTATCCAGCGCCTGTTTAAGTGTTCGATAGTGAATTTTCAATTATAATATACGTAATAAAGAGATTTGTGGTGTGGAATTGCTTTAGAAGAATGGTAACAAAACTTACACGTGTTAGAACGTACAACATATCAAAAAGCCCATTTTTTCAGTGGTATTTAATTAATTTTATTGTATAAATGTTCATATTATTTCTAAAACATACTCATTTCTAGACCTGCACCACAAATTTGTTTGTATTGTTCTAACGAACAACCACAAAAAATTCACATGGATTCGTTGCATATTTCATCGCCTGGAACACTTTGAAGACTGATCGGTAATAAAAATATTAATTTGAAGACAATAGGTATTTCGTAAATTATATATATATTTATTGTGTAGAATAATATATATATATATATATATATATATATATATATATATATATATATATATATATATATATATATATATATGTGACACAGAATGTCCATGTGTCTTTATTCTACTCTACACTAGCTTCTGTGTATTTTCTGTATATTTTCAAAGAAGTATGTTTTCTCAATTTAAAGAAAACTGCTTTACCGACTGTATACCTCTTTAAACCTACTATGACATTGAATCACATACTTTTTCTTATCGTTCAGAATAGTGAGAAGTTTGTTCTGCTTTGAGCCAGGTGGTGCACGGTGCTCTGCGCAGAAAGGGAAGTCTCGATATTCATCATGTATTTCCTCAGGATACTCCAAGTCTACTTCAGCAATGTAACCTATATCTGAATCTGGTGGTGTATTGAAGAAGCTTGGATTTGCCTCAAAGTCAATCCATTTGAATTTTCCAATCGGTAAATGCTGTACCATCGCCCACCCATACAGATTATTTATATCAAAATATAAGAGTGTCTTCGTTTTCTGTTTCTCATCGTATGAAGAACCCATGTATGGATTGTTTGCCTTAGCATTTCGATTACAACACTGGCTTATTCCTCCCCGAATGCCTGCTTCAATAAACATTAGCATGTCAATATCTGTAAGAAGCTCTAATTCTACCTTTGTCATTTTAAGAGCTGCTGAAAATGTTAACCCTGGCGTCGTGTAAAAGTGAGCAGGACATAAATCATAAGCTTTAAGAGATGTCTCTCGAAAACTTTCGAAAACGTCAGCCAATAGTAGAACATCTGTTTTTAAGTAAAGATCTGAATACTCTCCCAATGTTTTTATATTGAACTTATCCCAGACTCGAACAGCATGCTTGTAGTCTTCTTCAGCAATATGGGAATCTGTTAGTTTATTATAAAACTCATTCTTTTCTGGCAATTTTGTAGATGATAGCTTATCAAATGCGTCTACATAATCATATGGAAATATACCTTTCCGTCTGAGAAGATTTATCATTTCATCTGTGAATCCATCTGATCGAAACTCTTTCACCGCTATAGGCACGTTTTGTAGATATGATGCGAGCTTTTCCAATGATGATGGTAGAAAACGCCAAGAATCTATGAACCTAAAGCTGATGTCGCAGTCATCTATGTATTTCGTGAACGAAATATATTTCTCCTTATTATGAGGTATTACACTAACTCGTCCTTTCATCAATGTAGAAGTAGCGATCTATTTCAAAATGAAGTGAGTAGCATAATTGAGGTTATGAAAAACAACGGGAATGAATCTTGAGTTCTTATAATTCAAATTACATGAATTGTGAGCTGCACCTCTGAAACTAAAGAGAAAAAAATTCATTTTTTTTTTCTTTGGGAATTACCAAAAATTTATTTTAAATATAACTAAACTAATAACATACCGTCCTGTAAAATGACAATGGTCTCGCACTGCTAGTTCTTCATCACGGATTGATTTTCAACATATATGACAAACGGTTGACCTCTGGAAAGATAATTCTTCTAGAGCTGTGAGTTTCATTGGTTTAGGATTCTTGTAGAGATGATCTATCTTCTCACTTATTGATTTTAGTTCTCGAACAAACCATTCTACAGGTGTCTCTTGATCTCCAAATTTTTGTCTGTAAGATTTATAGACAGATAATCTGTCATCAAAGCTGCATTTTGTGTAGTAACCTATGCTGTATGCTTCATGAAGTTGAAAAGCATTCTCATTCTCAGTAGGCTTCAATAAACATTCAAAATCAGCATAAATAACGAAAGGAACTTTTTCTCTCTTTTTGTAATCTTCTAATTTGAGAATGTTGTTCTTTGAGCCTAGCAGATTGATTCGGCAATTATTCATATTTTTACAATGATTTTCATGAATTTCCAATCTTTTTTCATTATAGAAAACTTGTAAACACCTTTCACAGTGGTATGATTTTCTATTAGTTTTAGACAGTTGAGAACTCAGAAGACGAGACATGCTTTTGATCCAAACGTAATGGTATTTAGGCATGCTTTCATCGCCATCAGCAAAATTATTTTCTTCATGCTCATCAATGTAAAAATCTTGAATGATAAGTAGATTTACATGTCTACCCTTCTTTTCTGGTTGATTATTATTTTCTGGTAGATTTACATGTTGATCTTCCTCTTCTGGTAGATTTACACGTTGATCTTCCTCTTCTGCTTGATTTTCTTGTTCAGCCTTCTTTTTTGACGTAACGTGACAAGGCGATACTTCAAATTTTGAACCATACTTTCTGAGCATGTATACATTTACTGAAATATTATTCAATTTTTCGAATTTTGAAATATCTTTCAGTTTTACTGGGAACTGTATATCACTAAAGATCAACTCGTGCTCATGTACACGATATTGATTAACTCTGTTGGAATTATATTTGCTGGGATATAATGCTAGAAGAATAGCATACTTGAAACACTGATTGTCATTGTTATGAACATTAACACATGCTTTTTTGTTTTCTATAAACTTTGGGAGAGGAATGTAAGAACTGCCCTTGAATAGAGAATATTTTTTCATATTTATACACAAACTTTTAATACTCTTCAATGTCCAGCCGGAATCCTTTTCCTGAAATTCTTCTAGTTGTGTGAGAATGGGCTCTTTGATATAGTCTTTAAACCATTCCTCTAAATTTGTTGACATGTATACTGTAGCACTTTCACTCGTGAAATATTTAATATCGGTCGTTTCTTCTCCATTTTTCTGCATAGAAAATACCGAGATAAAATCTGAATTTATTTTCACAGCATTGTATTCTTCTAAGCATTCTTGTGCCTTAACTTTGAAGAGCTTTTGTGCATCACTTAAGAAACTCAGAATATGTGTTTTATATTTACAACTACGCCAGTCTTTATTCGATTTTGGAATGCCGACTGCACATCTCGCCACTCTACACTAGCTTCTGTTTTCTCAGATTATAGATTACCTCCTCGTTGAAGATGTTGTTCAAATTCAACTTGCACACACGAAAGATGAGTCATGCAAGTTTGACATTTCTGTTTCTCTCCTCTTGTAAGTTTAGATTTTGCAATTTTTTCATTTAATTCTTTTATGGTTGAATTACACATGTCCAACCAATAATGAATATCGTTATTACTTAAATAATTTATACTTTGTAAAGTATCACGAAGAAGCTGAACAAGGCGTTCAAAAAGATCGATGGATGCCATATTTGCTTTTTTCTCACTGTAATAGCAGTAGAATAGCACTAGAATAGGACTTCACAAATGTGCACGATAGTCAAGACTAAAACTCGTTGACCGCGATAGATGAACTATGCTTGTCCAAGAAACTGCTTCCCTTTTTGTAGGCAATGTTGACGTAAGTAGAGGTAGAAAATTCAAACAACTGATCAAGGATAAAATGAAGAGGAGGGAGATTTTCTTAGGTAGGGATGAATTATCTTTCATTTGAACCAACTAAAATAGTTCTTTTTGGGAAGAGGAGGGAGATTTTCTAAGGGAGGTATGAATTTTCTTCCGTTTGAACCAACCAAAAAGCGGCTTTTCATCCCTCCAATCAAGAATATACTTTCTTTTTTGAATAACCAATCCTAAAAGAGCATGAGACGGAGTTTCTTGTTATAAAATCAGGATGAGAGAATTTTCCTATTCATTCTCCGAGTTCACTTCGTACTGAACTATCAACTACAGAGCTGTAAGATGGCTAGAACACGTGACTACGACTTGATGTTCAGAAATGCCATACTGCAATTTCAAGAAGAGAATGTTTATATTTGTGACATTCAAGGATTCCAAAGAATAGCAGAGGATTCTTTCATTTTCAAAGAAGTATGTTTTCTCAATTTATATGCGCTGTATATAACGTTATCTCAATACGAGCATGGCTACTGGATTATTTGGATGCTAAATTTGGCCAAGATGAAGTAGATATCATTTCTAAAAGGAATACATACTCATGTGTATATTGGAAATAAATTTTTATTACATATTCTGTAAAAAAAGAGAAGCATGATGATTGAATAAAAAAAATTAAAAGAAAAATCATTGTTCGATATTATTCTTTCACAAATATAATATTAAAATATGATAGATAAAATCTATAGCAAACATAGGGTATGTGTGGGTGTTACTGCGAATATTTTACATTAATTAGAATAAAGCATTGTTCATCAGATAGACAATACACAATATCAATGTGCAAAACACTATTTTTCTTAGACTATTTTTTCTTAGACGGTTTTTTCATTAAATATATCAGCCGTATTTCATTTAAAAAAAGAAAAAAAGAACATTTGTTGTATTTACAAAGATTTACATTGCTTTGAAATTTACTTACATTTACCTTATACGGAAAACGAAGGAAAATGGAGGAAATGACAAGCGGAATAAAGGGGAGTAAACGAAAACAAGTTGAAAAAATATTTTTTCATTATTTTCAAAAAACACTTATTACATTAAAATTAATATATAATAAAATAATTATTATATATATATATATATATATATATATATATATATATATATATATATATATATATATATATATATATATATATATATATATATATATATATATTGTAAGAGGTGGGACAATTGTTTATAACAATTGTCCGTGGCTAATAAGCCGTCGGCCGAGCTGCTGTCGTGCATTAGCTTGCGCAGCACGCGACGCGTCCTGGCGTCCACTATTGCTCCTACCTGGAGTAAGCCAGCGGCGCAACGCCGCTGAGCTTCTGCCTTGCTGCCGCTGCTCTGGCCGTCCTGCTGCAAAGTTCACTGAACCCCGGTGGATTCAGCTCCGTGCGGAGTCACCTCGACGCACGGGTTTTCGCGATCTGCAAGGAGCACAAAAGTGCGGAAAGCTAATTGTCGCAACGCGCCAATGTAACGGCTTTTCGCGTTTGCCTAACTCGGTCGTGGAGCAGGCGGGTCGTGGGGAAAATTGACTCACGCGAGTTTAACTTTTAATAACAAAATAGACTATATTCAACAATAAATAAATTAACAATATTAGATTAACAAATAGTGATAACGAGTTTAACAATAATTGATTAACAATAATAACAACGAATTTAACAATACGCGCAGACCAAGCGACGGTGCGCGCCCAGCTCGTTCGCCACTGGACGCGTTGCCCTCACGATGGGCCGTACGCGCGCCTGGTGTCACGGCACCACGGCGTACTCTAGGGCGCGGTGCCCACGGTGAGCAGCCCTGTACACCGCTCGCGGTTTATATGATATCTAAACGCGCGGGCTAGCCTTTACCTTATTTAGATGTGCCTCGAGGACGATCACTCTATCTCTGTCTCTGTCTCTCTCTCTCTCCCTCTCTCTCTCTCTATCTTCTTCTCCGCTTCGCTTCTCTTTCTCCTCCACTCTACTCTGGCTGCTCGTGGGACGCGCCTCCACACTCACAGCTCAGTGGGGAGATATCTGTGTACGCACTCCACTCCAAATGCGGCGTCGCGGCAACAGGTCGCTCAGCGTGCACTCGTTTCTACGCGGGAAAATACCGGCGAGACTGAAACGGCGTTGACGCGAGCGGATCGAACTCCGAATCGATAGTGACGCGCTCGAGGCGTCAGCGCGGCCGGCATACATGGCCCTCATTTCGTTACAATATATATATATATATATATATATATATATATATATATATATATATTATTACATAATAACTAATCGATGAATGTCACATCTTCTACGATGCGAGGTTTTACTATTGATGGTCGTGGTGGTGGAGGTGATGGTAGTGATGGTGGTGGGGGTGCTACTGCTGCTGCTGCTTACTTTGAAGCGAAGCTTTGTCGTCCTTCACTAGATCTGTAAAAATAAAAATGGCAACAAAAAAAAATAGTTTTAAAATATAATATAATATAAATATTAAAATAAAATGAAATTTTAAATTTTTGTATTTCTTACCAATCTTTGTCGACCTGGAAGGTGACTTCATCGTATGCAAATGGGGTGGCGTGGAAGGCGTTTTCGGCCTTGGCTGGTTTTCAGCTTCATCTATAAAAGAAAAGAAAAAAAACAAATTATTAGATTATTATTTATTAAGGTAAAGTAGGTAGTACTTGGACACTTTTTGAAACGAAAATACGGAATCAGTGTTTATAGAGCCGAAACTCAATATTTTTCCCAAATCTTTAATCTAATCGTTAATTCGGCATGTTTTACTATTATTAGTACAAGAAAAAATACGCTTACATACTTTTTTATACTAATAAAGTAAGTTTAAAAATTCAACTATACGTCACAGTAGTTGGACATCATATGCCAAGCTGGTCCCAGTACTTGGACATAGTTAGGACCCAGTAGTTGGACATATGAATTAAATGTGTCCAACTCCTGGGTTCAGAAAAAGCAGTGGACGTAAACTTGGACAATACATTCGGCATATTACAGTTCTCGACATAACCTCAAAATGTTATATTTACATTTATAACAAATTTAAGACGTAAATTAAGATAATTTTGGTTAAATTATATACTACACATCATAAACTATCCGAATGAATGCCAACGAATACATATTTTTATCATCTTTATCAGTAATTACAATTTTTGTCACGGTCCAAGTACTGGTCACAATTTTCGTTTTGTCCAAGTACTGGGCACTTTACCTTATTTAAGTTTTACATAAAAAAAAAATTAATAAAAAAATAGTTACCTTCAGCTTTCCTCTTTCGCTCGTTGTTGCTGTTGCCGCTGCTGCTGCTCGGCGATGAAATTTTTGGAATCCGACCAACATCCTGTATATTTTTTCCTTTCGCAGCCTTTAAGCTGCCCCTTGAGCTCGAGCTAGAGCTGGAACTAGAGCTCGAGCTGGAACTCGAGCTGGAACTCGAGCTGGATCTCGAGCTCGACCTTGATCTCGGCGAGCGAGCAACCGGTGCGCTCTCTTGAGGTACTATTCCCTCGTATAACTGTTGCATAGCAGCAACAGGGGGTAGTGGTGGTACTGAAAAATAAATAAACATTTAACATGATATTATTTTAATTATTATTAATAAAATTCTATAAAATGATACTTACATGAATGTATCGCATCCATTGCCCACGACACATGGTCAAGCATCATGAGCAATGTGGGCCCGTTAGAAATAAGCCACCGGATACGATCCCGCATCATTTGCAAATTCGTCTTGCTATTTGCCATCTCGAATTTTTTTTTCAAATTTCAAGTTCGTATAATTTTTTGAAATTTGAAAGTTTACTAAGTCAGAAGAGCTTACCCCTTCTTTCACTTATTCAAGAAATTCTGCGATTGGTTAAAAATTCTCCTCCCTTAATTAGAAAAACGCCTGCCTTGCAGAAATTTTCCTCCCAGAATTTTTTAAGAACCACCTCCCTGTCGGTCACATCCACGCCTACACATTTTTTTCGTGAAAGTTTCTACAATCTTGATGACGAGAAAGTGCATCTCTAGAAGCTGGCGTCAAAGTTGTTGGGAAAAGTGCGACCTGCGCGAAGTCCTTCAACGTGTACCAAGCCTTGCTGTAATAAATCGTTTCTCGCCAAAAAACTGGCAGCGTATAGGCCTATAAAAAGCAAGCGTGCGCGCAGTAAGCCTTTCTCTAAGGGTCGTGTATTGCTGGGGGACAATTTACCACTACCTGCACAAGGGCATTCAACACGCGCTATGCCTTACTGTAATAAATCGTTTCTCGCCGAAAAACTGTCAGTGTTTTGGCTCAAAAATTGACTTTTTGAATCCATGCGCGCAGTACGCCTTTCTCAAAAGGTTGTTTATTGCTGGGAAAAGTGCCACCTGCGCAAAGTCCTTCAACCTGTACCAAGCCTTACTGTAATAAATCGTTTCTCGCCGAAAAACTGACAGCGTATAGACCTATAAAAAGTAAGCGTGCGCGCAGTAAGCCTTTCTCTAAGGGTCGTGTATTGCTGGGGACAATTTACTACTACCTGCACAAGGACCTTTAACACGCGCTATGCCTTACTGTTTAGCGTGTATTGCGGAGAAAAACTGACAGTGTTTTGGCTCGAAAATAGACTTTTCGAATGTATGCGCGCAGTATACCTTTCTCAAAAGGTTATTTATTGCTGGAAAGTAATTTACTACTACCTGCGCGAGGACCTTCAAACTTGCGTCATGCCTTACTGTAATAAATTCGTTTCTAGCAGAAAAAAACTAGCAGCGTATCGGCCTGAAGAAAAATAAATTTCCTAATGCCTGCGCACAGTAAGTTCTCGAAGGCCGTTTACTGATGCAATCTTCCTGCTATATGCGCGCACCTACAGCGCATACCTGCGACGAAGACGTTTATTGCTACCAAAGTCAGTGAGCAACGTTCTATCTATTTTTAAAAGCAGAGGAAAGAAAGGCTGACCCTTTCTTTTCATTAATTTTCGGCTACTTTCCATTTCCTACGCATGCCATCTGTTTCTTCGAAAAGAGGAGCAAAGAGGCTGCTTTTTTCCCTGTCTTCGGGTGGGAGTAAAACGCTTACGTATTTGGGCCTACAGAGTGGGGATAAAAAAAGTTAGATACGAATTCTACATCACTTTAAGAGGGAACAGTTCAGAGGCGGGGCTTAAAACACGCACAATACGAATCCGGAAAAAATTGGAGAAGAGACCTGGCATAGGCCTTATACACACTACAGATTCTGTATCACTTTGAGAGGGGGTAAATCCAGGGGAGGGGCTTAAAACATACAATACAAATGCTGAAAAATTAGAGAAGGGACCAGGCATAGGCCTTATACACACTACCGATTCTGTATCACTTTGAGAGAGGGTAAACCCAGGGAAGGGGCTTAAAACATACAATACGAATGCTGAAAAATTGGAGAAGGGGACAAAGAGGGATAAGGCTTATACACACTATGAATACTGGATCACTTTGGCAGGGAAGGGGGTGATACAGAACCCGCATGAGCCAGTATGTCTACAGCCTATCTACTCATTTCTTTTAAACTTATAGAATAGTCTATTTATAATGTTGATCCGATTTATAAATTATAATCGTAAGCTGCAAGATTTAATAGCTTATTAACTTCAGCATAAAATTCTATATCAAAATCAAAACTATCTACAGGAGCAGAATTCTCTTTACAAACCGAATCATCCTCAGGATAGAAACTCTGTAGCTATACATTTTCTACAACTTTTTAAAACATAGTAATATACCAACAACTGCTTACATATTTTTCATAATCGATGAGTATTGGCGACAATCAAGACCCAATAATTTTACGTATATAAATTTATTATCAATACGCTAGTTTCACGCAAAATTATAATTTCCTTCTTGTCTATGCAGAAACTTTATGCATTCATTACATTAATTAAATAATAAATTTATTACTATTTAAATAAAATAAAATCAAATACTTTATTAAATAATAATTATATATTTTTCTTACTTGTACATAAATAAAACAGTAAAATAATGATATGAGTCTAGAAATATTAAAAAATATAAAATCAATGACTTTTGTGGTGATTTGAGAACATTTAAATAGACCAACTTTAGATTCCATTACGTATACATTATTTTAACCCTTTACAGTAAAATAGGTATAGTTGTTAGTGCGCAATAAGTAATAATCAATCTATTTAAATAATAATTAAATTATATAATTTGAGAAAATACAATTTGAAATTAAATTAATGTATAAATTATTTTTACCCCAATAGTTAAATGTTAATTTCTATATCAAAATTTGTAACGATATATTTTATAAAGTAACTTATGGAGAAAAATTTTCCCTGATTCAAATTCTATTAATTAATTCAACCCATAATGATTTCGAAATTAAATGTATGATGTTATATGTTTCTTAGACCAAAAAACGATAAAATTATTTTGATTATGTGAGAAATAAATAAAAAACTATATTCAATTTTTGCAGTTTTTTATTTAATATTCACCTTATCAGAAATGACCATTGACATCAAACTAACTGATTAATTATGGACAAAAAAATTTATATATCGAGTACTATAATCATATAAAAGTTAAGGGACGATAAAAATATAAAGTTAAAAATATTTAGTCAGCCAGTAAAATTGGAGCAGCAAATAGCAAATTGAAATGAATAATAACATCTTACTTAAGACATAATATGAAACCGTAATAGAAAATGTTGGCTCCATTGACATTTAAAATCAATTTCGAAAAGTATACTTTCATTGGAAACTCGATTGATTACATGGTTAAAACACTTGACGTGAAAGTCTGTAAGGCTTCGGCCAAGATTCTGAAACAGAGTGTTAAACAATCTCATAAGTCGCATAGCGAACCAGTGGAAAGAGCCGCGGACTAGTGACCAAGCTAGGCGGGGATCTACTACACTGTGTTAGCAGCAAAGTGACATCATACGTGATGACAAGGGAGTCGCGGACTAGGATAAGCCTAGGCGGGAAGCCCCGAAATCACAGTATAACAAAATAATTTTGCAAAAACGAATATGAGACATATTTCCATAAACTAGTACATTAGTGATAGTGTGATGAGAAGGGAATCGCGGACTAGGGTAAGCCTAGGCGGGAAGCCCCGAAGTCACGGTAATAGAAAAAAAAGAATAACAGAAAAGTATATGGAAGATATTGTCATAGTTCACCATATTAATGGTAATGTGATGAGAAGGGAGTCGCGGACTAGGGTAAGCCTAGGCGGGAAGCCCCGAAGTCACAGGAATAAAAAACAGAATCACCAAAACATACATGGAAGTTATATGCATGATTCACCAAATCAGTAGTAATGTGATGAGAAGGGAGTCGCGGACTAGGTTAAGCCTAGGCGGGAATCCCTGAAGTCACAGTACGAAAATAACCAGAATCACAAAAATTATGTTACCAAAATGTATCTTTAGAAATTGGTATAAAATGTGAATGATGAGCAATATGTTCAAATCTGAAAACCCTATAATATTACTCACAATAATACTCATTGTATTGAGAAATTAACTGTTTGAACAAAATAAAATAAGACTGCATTCAGCCATAATTACAAAACATTCAGAAATCGCTTATCATTTATGATTTGATGTCAATGAAATTCAAATAAAAATTTTGTAAAACACAAAGAAATGAAGAAAAAAAAATAACTTATACTTAATAGAGACATGTACTGGCCCAAGAATATTTTAGTTACATCATATATTATTTTAAAAACATTAAGTATCAGCCATATATTGCAGAAATGTTCTTGTAATTTTCCAATAATAATCTTAATGATCAATTTTTTTATTATTCAAAATTGTATCTATTATTACTTATTGCTGTGATAACAGATGATAGCATAGTTGTAGCGGGTCTACTCACTTTGTTTAATATTAGTCGGCTTGATTGAAGTTAATGACTGAAAAGCGTATAATTAAAGCGTATTATTAAAGAATATCTTTAGCAAAATAAACATTAATATTACAAAAGCACACGAATAATACTTATTTTAATACTCAAGTATTATTTATCGCATTTGGACGTAATGGACTTACATTATTTTTTTCAACAAATATAGAGATTATCTATAAATGTCGATTCTTTTAAATCAAAAAAATAAATAATAAATAGAGATATAAGATCACAATGTTGATTCTTTTAAATAGAAAAATAAATGATTTCCATTCATCTACGAATAATACTCATTTTAATACTCAAGTATAATTTATCGCATTTGGACGTAATGGACTTACATTACTTTTTTTAACAAAAATAGAGATTATCTATAAATGTCGATTCTTTTAAATAAAAAAAATAAATAATTTTTACTTTACTAATACTTATTGTAACATTCAAGTATTATTTGTCGCGTTCAAACGCTATCATAACTTTTTTAAACAAAAATGTGGATTAAATCTATTAATAATTATATTGGTATATACTTTTGAACTTTCTTTAAGCGAACAATACATTAGTAGAATGTATACTTTTTAAACAAAACATATATACCAGTTTAAAGCGACTAATTGAATTATAATAATCCAAACACATCAAATCAAAACTTTAAGTCTTTTTAAGTCTCTTTAAGTCTTGTTAAAAATATAACTAATAATATATCTACTTTTTGGTCCCATTATTCATAAAAAGCATTTTTTAAATCTACTATTAAAAAGTAATGTTTTATAAAAAAATATAAAATGTATGTTATTAACAGTCATTACTGTTTGACGGAGACCAATCATGGTACTTTTCACTACCATTCATGCTTTCATCATAACTTACATTTGATCGGGTATCATCTGAAAGGTTCTCCAGATCCAAAAAAAGTGGATCAAGTGGAACCCCACTTGATTGGTGATTCTTTCTCTGTTGATTTATTAGTGTATAAGCCGGCCTCTTCCTGATATTCGTTTTCAAATCCCAGTTCTGCTGACTTACCAGCATGGTTATCGTATCCATACTTGGTCGTCGTCTTTTTGCGAAACAGCTTTTACTTCCCCATCAGTTTCATCTTCCCCATCAGTTTTCTTTTCTCCATCAGATTTATCTACGTCATCATCAGTTTTCTTTTCTCATTCAGATTTCTCTTTCCCATCAGATTTCTCATCCCCATCAGATTTACCTTCCTCATCAGTTTTTTCTTCAGAATTCTTGGTTGAAATTTTAGGTTTGTTTCTGGATCTTTTAGTGGTTAGGTTCCTGGATTTTCTAGTACATCATTTGTATTATCATGCTCTGCAGGTGACAGTCTTCGTTTTCTTGAAACTCGCTGTCTCGATGGCCTCTTCAATTCAGCTATTTTCTTTCCAGAATAAATGTGAAATCGTATTATGTCACTTTGAAATTCCTTTTGCTCTTGTTTAGTTGGCTTGTATATGTTCTTCATCCAATAAATATAGAAATCTAAAAAAAATGCATATCAAAATAAATATAAATATTCAGCTTGAATATTTTTGATATATAATGCAATATAATACCTTCACATGCTCCTAATTTGACTTCATCAAGTTTATTACACTGTATTGCTTTACCTCCACGTCTTTTGCTCATAACACCGATTTTGGTACTCGTCATAAGTTCTTGTACGTCGAAAACTAAAGTTACAATGTATCCTGCTATTAAGCTTGGTGTTTTGCAAGAATTAATCAATCCATTAAATTCTTTCTCAGTTATCCATATGCCTCGTCCAATATGGTACTGAAAAATAAAACTATATGTTTATTACGTAAGTGAAATCGATAATGAAATTATTTTAAGATCAAAATGTTGAAAAGAACGATTTTTTTACCATTTTTCCATTTTCTGTTGCTTTTAAAAAGCCAATCGCTGGGAAATTCAGTTCCATGTTTACACTTTGTTGGGCAGCAAGGACTTTTTCAAACATATCTGGTACAAAAATCAAAGAATCCGAAATAAATTATTAAAAATCGTGATGATAAAATAATGAATTAGTTTTTTTATATATATTAATTACCATTTTTTTCTTTTGCGTTATCAATCATTGTAACTTGTAGTTTCTGATTTATTTTATTCAATTTTTCATACTGTGTAGACTTTTCCATGTATTTTCTTTTGTAAGTTTCTTTTTTTTTCGTAACGACTCATTTTCTTCTGTTAATTCTTTAACTTTTGAATTCAAGGCTTCAATTTTCTTCGCATTATATTTGTGAGATGGCTTTAAGTTATACAGTACATCTGACAAGATCTAAAAAAATATTCATTATAAGGTATATATATGCTTTTTTCCAATTATTAAATTAGTTTTCACGTGATTGATTGTTACGTAAAAGTAATTTTTCACCTTGACATCATTATTTGATGCCTTTTTCTTAGTTGGTTGTGTAGCACTGATATTTTCATCTTTCCTTGAAACAGAATCGTTTGTTTTGCATATATTCTGAAAAAATAAACAGTTATTTATAATAATGGTTTAGAATGCTATATATGTTGTCGAAGCTTTAAAAAGAACGAGTGAGATCATGAAAATAAAATTATCAACCTTGTTGTCAGGCTGCACATCATCAAGAAGAGTTTGGTTTTCGAGAGACTTTGCACCAGGCTGAAAATATATATTGTAGAATTAAAAATGTGAAAATTAGAAACCTATTGTAAAACCTATTGTAAAACTCAAATCAGTCATAAGAAGCAGCGAACAACTAATTCTTGTTTAAAAATTATATAATGTAACAGGGTGAACAATTGTTAATAATAATTGTCCGTGGCTAATAAGCTGTCGGCCGAGCTGCCGTTGTGCGTTAGCTTGCGCAGCACGCGACGCGTGCTGGCGTCCACTATTGCTCCTACCTGGAGTAAGCCAGCGGCGTAACGCCGCTGAGCTTCTGCCTTGCTGCCGCTGCTCTGGCCATTCTGCTGCAAAGTTCGCTGAACCCCGGTGGATTCAGCTCCGTGCGGAGTCACCTCGACGCACGAGTTTTCGCGATCTGCAAGGAGCGCGAAAGTGCGGAAAGCTAATTGTCGCAACGCGCCAATGTAACGGCTTTTCGCGTTTGCCTAACTCGGTCGTGGAGCAGGCGGGTCGTGGGGAAAATTGACTCACGCGAGTTTAACTTTTAATAACAAAATAGACTATATTCAACAATAAATAAATTAACAATATTAGATTGTAAATTAGTATTAAATTGAAGAATTAATGCGTAATAATGTTATAAATTAATTTAATTGTTATTTAATGCATATAGTACATTGAATAACAGGAGATAAGGTATAAATAATCGTAAAATATTGACAATTTCATTAAATTTACATAATTTACAGAATTTATTTCTTCTGAAACTTGATTGTATGTAATTCTTCATGCCTTCTTTTGGAATCGTTCGTAATTTTCCATTCAAAACGTCGTCGCCGATAATGCAAGTTTCGGCCTCTTGCTCCATTGTTAAAATTTAAATGTTAAAGTAAAGTTTGCTAAGTAAATATATGAGTGTGTATATAACGTAACATAAATTGAGTACAAATCTGTAACCCTCCTGGCCTAAATGCAAATATTTGCATTTGTGATGCTCACAAATAGAACCATCTGTAATCGTTCCAAAATTATCTACTCTATATGAAAGAGTCAAGAGATCATTTTGATCAAGGCTTGATAGTTCATATAAATTTTTTGTTGTTGCGTAACTTCCCGAATCACAGTTTTCATTTAGCAGATGAGCAATTGAACAGAGGTATTTATCAGACGAACTCATGATTTTTTATAACCATGAGCAGAACACACAAAATGATAAACCAAACACAAAAGTGACAGTATATATAGTAAATATTATACATAGGAATTGTAAGGTTATAACCTTAGGGCCTCAGGACGCTAAAAACTTAAGTTGAGGGGAATAGGAAATAAGGAGGAATAAGACAGAATAAGATCCTTATTCCACCGTATTCCCCCTTGTTCCCGCTTATTTGCAAGCGCGACGTAACCTAACCTGTTTTGTAAATAGTAAAAAGTATCATTATTACCATAAAATTTTCTTGCGTAACAAACTTTGATGAAATTTTTTAATTAACTTTTTAATAAATAAATGATATATTTACTTATAATTATTAGCTTTTTATATATGAGCCATTGCCTCTACGAAATACAATAAAATTAAAGTCCAATCCATTCAACAGTTGTTACTGTTACTGTTACTGACCACCCAATGGTACCAATGACCTTGACCTTGAACTTGATTTTCAAGATCATTTGAAGGTTACAATGTTTTTTTAAATGGGAACCCCTATTTTTGACCCCGGAATCGGGTAGAGCGGGAAAATTTACATCTGAAATGATATTTCAAGTTTGCTTTAGTGACCTTCAGAAGGTCATTTAAAAAAACACTGTAACCTTCCTTTCAGTGGTGTTGAATGGGTCGAACTTTGGGTCCGAGAAGTTCTCTATTGGTTTCTTTAACTCCTGCCTGGACCTTGAGCTTTCGACCATCAGTTTCTCGACCGCCTGTGTGACAGACTCTAAGTCTTGGTGCATGGCGCTGCTCATTGCTCCTACCGTATTAGCTGTCTTCACAGTAGCGTTAATGAGCTTCTCCATACCCATGCATAGCGTGGCTGTCGTGTCTTTATACGCCTTACTCATGTTGTCTATGAAGGCACACAGGCTCTCCAACTTGACGTACGTGGCAGCCATCCCCGAGTCGCTACCGTGGCTTGTGGGTCCTCTCAACACAGCCACGTTGTATTCTGCCTGGCCAAGGGAGGAGCAGAGTATGCTGGTCTCTTCAATGGTCAGCAGGATCTTGTCTGAAACATAAACATAAGCATAAACATAAACATAATAAACATGATTAAGATGATTTTACTGACGTGTCGATGATCTTTTTACTATACTTTCCCGCGAGTGTCATAACGCCGAAATGCGAAGTATGCCCACGTTTTTTCCACGTACCATCGCCGGAAGTTGTCAAATTCGTATCTGAACCTTCTTTTCCTAGAGTTTTTACTCTTTCTTCTTTTACAGCTTTATTCACCGACAATTTATAAACCGCTTCTGCAGCTGTCAAAACATTTTGAAAACATCCGATGAAAGTATTTGTGCAAAATATGGTCATATCCATCAAGCCACAAAAAAGATTCAGGCCCTCATGTCCGATTCCCAAAAGCCGCATCATAAGCACTATACGCCGATTAGTTTCGAATGCTTTGCCAATCCTAGGGCCAGAATTGAATGTTATATTTGTTTTGCAATCTTTGCAAACTACTAAATTGCTTATCGCAGTAAAAACAGCACAAAACTGAAGTATACGGTAAACGTGTGCTTGATCAACAATAATCTGCTCATCTTCGTTACGCAACAATTTTTCAGCAGTCGTACTGGTGAATTCGGTTGATTGCTCCAATGTGTCTTGATTTCCGCTGAACCAATCGGGCCGCCGATTTTTTGTGTGAAAGTACACTAGAAAACATGGCTATTGATAAATTTTCAGCCCCCTAGGTGCCCCCTAGCTCCCATAAAAAATTATTGAATTTTATAAATAGCGAAAAAATGGCTTTTTTAAAAAATTCGCACAGGGTTACCTAATCAATCTTTTTTAATTCCAAAAAAAGGGATTTTCTCGTCATAACGTCAGCTTTTCAGGAAAAATAAGCCGGAACGGAAAAGGTTGAAGCAACATTTTCTATGAGGTCGAACGCGAAGCACACATTTTCACGTTTTTTAGTGTGTATAAATTCGTCTGCCATTCAGCTATTTTAAAATATTTTTTACCAAAAAAATCTTAAAATTTTCTTTGTGAAAAGACCTTTATTTTCGTTTTTGAACGATCTAAAATGGTTGTTCCTAGCCAGAGTTACAGTCCTCGAAAGATAGCCTATTTTTCGAAAATCGCCATATTGGCACCCCTGTATCTCAGGTCTATCTGCCTCAATCTAGCTGAAATTTTCATGAAAAATAGTCAAAATATAGTAGAAAAAGATGTAATTATTTTGGTTTTGTTTATTTGGGATTTAGCATGTCTACGAAGTCCTCAAAGTTGGGGTTCAGGGCTTTTTTTACCATATTTCGCGTATAGGACGGACAGTTGCTTCTGACATCATTCCTGCCTTTTCTATTTGTAACTGCATATTTTACAAACCTGCAATGTATGCTCTCTATTATCGAGTGCACATCGTAAATCGTAATAAATAATAAAATAATGAAATAATAAAAATAATAAATACAAGCTTGTATATTTTTTTTTCGAAATTCTTGTTTTTTGCTTTATTTAATATATGTTAATCCAATTCAGTACTCGTCAAATTTCCAATCTTATATAATTTTTACTGTCTTCGATTCAGTGTCAAATGAAGCAATTTTTACATTAATAGTGGATTCATTTAATGGGATAAAGGCGTGATACTTTCTCGTGTTTGGAATTGTCTTTGCAGCTGTAAATCTTGCCTTTAATTTGCTTGTTCGTGCTTCAACCTCTTTTTCAGAAATCCAAACGAACCTTGAATAAAGCGTAAACATTAATTAATGTCTATATTCTATAAAAATTGACAATTCGCAGTATATTTTTTTGTATAAATTATATAAAAAATTTGAAACAAACAATGACTTATAAAATAGTTTATAAATATTATTTTATAGTAGTAGTAATTGAAAATATAGATAATTATAACCTAAAAATTTCTATATTTAAGCCTTGAATTATTAAAACAGCCTAAAATTATTAAGCTAAGTAATTCGTTTAATTATTAAACTAATAACTTTTCTGCCATAATACATTAATAATCTGCATTGCATACTTACTTTATTCCTTTCACAGGTTCATCTAAGTAATCAAACATCTCTTTTGGACTTAAAATTTGTTGGCTTGCATCTCTTTGCAATGTTGCTTTTCTGACTGCCCGTTTTGCTACTGCACCTATACCATCGCATGCATTTTTGCCATGACTTGTAGCAAAAAAGATGTACGAAGTAATTTTCATGTTTAGTTCAGTTTCATGGTAGCATAAATTGATAAAATGATTTCTGTAAAAATAAGACATGCATAATTTAGATTATATTAAAAAATAATTCGTACATTTATAATGATTGATAAATATACTAACTTATTTTTGTACTGAGTAGGTGCACCATCGGAAAAATATATCACGGTCGTTACCCATGGGCATTCCTCTTTAAATTTTTTAATTACTTTTTCTTGAAAAATGTTCACAGAATTAGCTGTGTGTTTCAAACTGTCACTTATTATACAGAAATTCATAATTTGCAATTCAGTTTTATTATTAGTTTTGTAATATATTACAATTGGATGTAACGTAGCTTGAGTAGAACTAAAGTAGAAGGCCTGACTAGAATCCTGACAAATGAAGGTATAATTTTCTGCAAAGTCCATAATAGCAATGCAAGTATTTAGTTGCAATGATTTTTTACAATGTGATAAATAATCTTTTTGAGCTTCGACTACAAAATGATGCTCGGTTATGTTCCATAAATCATTAATTAACTGATCGACAAATTTGTCAATTGGTTCAGTAAAACTGCTTAAAACAGCCCTAGATACTGAAGAATTTGAGTCTTTTTTCGTGGTATTAATTGAAGTCCAATTACTGAAAGTTACATCAGCTATTTTTTCATTTATAACTTTATTATTTTTTAAATAATCAAGAACTGCCTTTTTTCCAGGACACGCATTGCATTCATGTAACATGCATTCTTTATTGTCCACAGAACAAACAGAAATGCTTAATAGGTCTCTATAAGATACGTTACCACACACAGCACTTAATTTTAGTTTAAGATTCTGATGTTCACTACAAACACATATTGAATGAGTCCCAGGTGCTCCGGCAAGTACGCACTCTTTTGGCCTTAAACTGGCGAATAATGAAAAACTTGGTATTTTAATATAATTACAGTCTTTAATAAAATTTCTATAAAGGTCACGAACATCATACAGTAGAAGTCTTTTCTGGAGCAAAATTGATTTTTCATCGTTAAGTAAATAAATAGAGAATATGAATTTAATTACAATAATAATGATCCATTTTATTTACTCGACTATCGAGGGTGTTACAAGCTTTGGTATATCTTAAGTGGTCATCCACAAATGCAATTATAAATCTATTTTCTTCTGGAAAAGATGCTGGTGAAATCTTTCCCATCGTATTTGTGTGTAAAGTGTATAATGGTCTATCTGACCTTCCTCTTGAGTTTTTAAATGGGAGATTTTCCATTTTTGCTAGGACGCAGATCTCGTAATCGAGAATGTCTTTGTCGAATTTGACATTCTTTAATTTCTCTTCATAATTTTGCATCTGTTTTAAGTATTCTAGAGATATGTGTCCATGTCTTATATGCCACAACATCCCTTCACTTGGTTTGTACACTTTTCTCTGAACAATTTTTCTGAATATTTTCTTGGAGTTTTACTATGTCAGATTCTAGTGGTATTTTATTTAGATCTAGAATTTTCCTTTTTAGTTCCTCTTCATTAATACCATAATCTGTACTAATATTTTCTTCATTCTCTGTATTTACTATAGAGATTTTTTGTTCTTTCTCCCTCTCAATCTCTGACGGTTTCTCGTTACGACTCGTTAACGTATCTATATTCGTTTGAGATTGTGTCAGGAAATCTTCTAACACCAGGTTTGCCGTGACACTGTATGTGTTGTATTCATCCTCTGTATTGATGGTACTCTGGACGTTGAAATCTATTAACCAGTTTGGTTTTTGATAATATCCTGTTATGTGATTTTTATCAGTTACTTTGTCAAAAATTCTTAATTCAATGTTATCTAGATATATCCCATATCCAGCATCAGCAAATTTTCTCAGTGATAGCAGATTATCTACTATATTAGGTGCTGATATAACATTTGACAAATGAATTATCTCCTCTTTAGCATTTGATTTTAAATACAAGTTGCCTTTTCCATCATTTTGATATTGGCACTCTTACTTTTGTTTGCACTCTTAATTTCCTGCCCTCTAGTTATAGTATAATTTTTCAGTACAGTCTTTAGCTTCAATTTTAATGATACCTACTCCTTTTAGTATCTAACGTGCTTTTATCATTTGCACATTTGATTGATTGTTTATTGAACTCATTTAAGCTACTAAAAATTAATTTCACCTTACTTAGATGTTCTGTCACTCCAGAATCAGCTATGAATTTAATTATTTTATTTTTATTCTTATTATACATAGTTTCTCTCTTTACTTTACCTATATTTTCAATATTATAGGGAGATGTTTTATCTTCACCTGAGTAATTATCCGTTCTCTCCTCCATGGCCGAAGTACCGGCTAAGCTGTAGTGAGCAGCTGACTGCTGACTTCCGCCACGGGCCCTGTTCGAGCCTCTGTAAGCGCCTTTGTCTCGGCCACCTCCTCTACCATGGTTGCCTCCTCTGCCTCGACTCCCGAAGCCTCTCCGAGGTCTCCCCGATCCTCTGACGTTGGAAGCTTGCTCTCTTGGCTTCTGCTGGTCATGAGGTTTAAATTTTTTGGTCGGTTGGCTACTAGCCGGCCATTCAGCTCTCCGCTTTGGGCAATCTTTGGCTATATGGCCTGCAACTTCCTTGCATGCAAAACAGAACGTTTGACCAGGATTCGGGCAGTCGCTCCCTATGTGGCCTCTCACACCACAAGAGAAACATCTTCTCTCTGTTTGTCGAGAGGAGCTTAGGCTACTCACGCCTCCGCCCGTATCGCTGCCTGCTCGAGTAAACAGAGCCACTCTGGGCAGATCCCTCTTTGGCCAAGTAGATTCTACCTGCAAAACAAATTCTTTTAGTTGCACGTATGTCATTTCGTTGCCACTTTGTTTGGCAACACAGTCAGCAATGTTGATTCCAGGTATTTTATCTACAACTTGCAAGAAAACATCTCTCTTTTCTATTTCCTTCAATTTCTCCACTCCTGGAATGCTATCGAAAATTCTGATTTTTTCTTCAAATTTATCCCAAAACTGTGAATCAGTTTCTATGGCTGGGTTAAATTTTAAGCTATACAATGTTCCTGCCTCACCCAGTGCAGGGGCAGCAGCTGCAGGAGCTGCACAGCAGAACCATCCAGCGTCCAGGTAGTTCGCTCCGACAACCCCTTGAATAGTTGGTGAACAAAATCTGTATTTTGTTCTGCTTGTTTCTGCAGAAATTTCTCCTGGATCTTCTCCAGTTTGCGAAACATTTCATCGTTGTTCCTGCTAATCATATTGCTGACCATCTCTGTAGTCACTTATGACATGGCGACTGTGCATGGAGCTGCAGGCGGGTGGTAAACCAAGGTGCGTCAGTTTTAGGCCATGTTATGACAGCGGTTTCTTTCTCTAGCTGCGTCATAAACTGGTCCACCTTTAAAAACAGTAGAGGCGGAATAATAATGTATAAAGATGTTGCCAGTGTCTCCTCTGGACGCAAACACCCTCGTTGGGTTGGGGCACTTTTTGGCCGCTGTTAGTAGCCACACCCTGTCCAGAAATCTCTGCAGTGCTGAATCAGGTTCTGTAATTGAGAAAATATTGTTTAGTTTATTTTGTTATTATTAATTTTTATTTTGAGGAGATTTTTGAGAGATATAAATATAAAGACTAATTAGTCCATCTTTTTGTGAGTTTATTTTAGAATTCTATTTTATTTTTCTGCTTTCACTCTGTGGGATCCCTGAAAGCCTTTTTTTGGTAATAACATATTTCTTTTAATTTATATTGTGGGTAATAATGAAATTTATACTTGCCAAAATTTTACTTTTTAGAAAGTTATGTGTTACTTTCAAATAAATAAATGTTTGTGTATGGGTAACTTGAAAGTTTCATTGACTCCATTTTCTTTTAAACTACTTGAAGTAATCTTTTGCAATTTTACCTAAACCATTACGTAGCCCTATTTGATTATGAAAATTAACTTAAAATAAATTTAAATAAAATTCCTTCGAAAGAACCTTATAGTATTCTCATGTTTTATTCAGATATAAAGTTAACGCTGGTTGAAAAGAGTATTTTTAATGTAATTATAAAACTGAGCTTGAAACAGTTGATTAATTATAGTTTTATAATTTCATTAACATGACCCTCTGAGCCACCGTTGACTTTATATCTGGATAGAACATGAGTATATTATGTGTTACTTTCAAATAATCCTTTAAACACAAAAAGTACTTACACGAGTACAAAGATTCACAAAGACCCTCGCCAATAACAAAAATTTGGGTTAAAAAACAGTACATCTATTGGAGTATTAAATATTTAAGAGATGCTTCTGCGACGCATCAACTTGATTGGAGAACTTGATTTGTATTACATTTACACCATGACAACATTAGAGCGGATATTCAATTACTGCATCCCCATGATTGTGTGGTATTTTTCTGGTGCATAGTGGCTTATGCCCTGTATGCTTATGGTCAATCAGCAGATGACTTCATATATCCCCGATGATGATTACGCACGAGCACATAAATACTTGTTACTAAGAAATAACATACCACAAGTATAACAAATGTATTGAACAACCAAGAAATCGTTGTCGATATACCTACAAAAAAACTAATTGCTTTATTGTTTTATCTAATAATTCTTTGTTGAATGCAATTATCACAGGTAATTGCTGTATATGTATTTTAACAATGACTTTACCTATAAGCGTGACACAAAAGAAATTCCAACCATATTTCTGAGCAAAACACGTTTACTTGATGACTTCATGATTTCAATAATGCTCGTTTCATCTTGTTTATTCCTTGCGAGTTTCAAGGGGACAACATACTCAAAGGCAGAGAAGACGTCCTTAATTGTTCCTTTTTGTGTACTATACTATTCTACCTCTTCTTTTACTAGTCTTCTTTACTTGCAATGCTAGACATTCCCTGCTCTTTCTTTCCAAGTTCCTGACCCTCTTTAAATCCATACTTTGTCACGATTTTTGCTGCAACAAAAGACGTTGTGTATACTTGATAATTTAGATTCTGTCAAGAAAGTGGTCTCGGTACAACTTCTGGTGTAGCTTCCTGCAGAAAGGCAATGGAGCGATGGTAACACCTTATCTAGTACTCCTGAATATTGTGCGTTCTTCATCTCTTTCGACAGAATTCATTGTTAGTCTTTTTCTTTATCTCTCTTACCATGTAAAACAGCAGCTTTTATCAACTACACTTGGGATTACAATAATTTTATTCCAGATGACCGTCTTGCCACTTTTTCGGACGTACGATATTTTTCGAAATCGTCGTACAGGGATTTCATCACGTAATAAAAACAAATCACGTAAAAAAAACCCGTTTTATTTTAATAATACAAATGACACAAACGCATCCTTCATCCTTCAACATTTGATTTTGAATAATAGGTTAGATTTTGTGGTTGTCGTCTGCACTGTCTGCAGACACTATATATATATATATATATATATATATATGTATACGAAGTCTGTCCCAAAAGTATCCGACCTACCTCGATTTCTCGGCGCTTGATTTATTCTTCGTCATCCGGGGGGTGGCATCCTTCAAAGTAGTCCCCATTTGATTGAACAAGACGCTCATATCGATGTTTCCACTTATTAAAGCACTCTTGAAAGTCAGACTTCGGAATCGCCTTTAGTGCATTCGTCGGCATTTTCAATCGAGGAAACAGCCAGTCGCCTGAGTCTCTCCGCGCGAAGATATGAACGTAGGTCGGATACTTTTGGGACAGACCTCGTATATATATATATATATATATATATATATATATATATATATATATATATATATATATATATATATATATATATATATATATATATATATATATATATATATATATATATATATATATATATAACTAACTACTATATATAACTATTTCCGTCGCGAGAACGGAAGTGACGTAGCTAAAGAAAAAGAAATTTAGTGAGCAATATTTCAATCTCCTTTATTTCATTTGTAACAAAATAATTAAATTTAATTTTTCTTGTAAAGCTTTTCTGAAATAAATTTCTTTATCTCAAAGTAATATAGTGCTCTATTTTTCTAGAAATTGAATTGCTTAAAACAAAGTCGTAAAAACGATAACAAAATCACGCAATTCAATTTCCAGACAACCAGAGGGAACACGACTTTTCTCGCTATGGGCCTAACCTTAATAGACGCGATAAGCGGCGATGCGTATACAGCATCAGCCGAAATGTTCCCCATCGATGTTTTAGAGAAGATATAAGCTAAGTGTGGTCCATGCAAGACTGGTCAGTTGTATTCTAACTCACGTATTGTGCGAAAGCTCTCACGATTATAAAATTTATATGTTATAAAGTATATTGTATGCCATTGCGGGGCAAGTTATAAAACCAAACTAAAAAATAAAATTCTTCTTAAAAACTATAAAACATAATATATACATCAATAAATAAAACCTTATAAAATTTCTATAATATACCAGAGTACGTTGGATTTTAATGTGAGTGTATTTATTTAGCTTGTTTCCATTTGATTTTACAACTTACTCTTTTATATAAAATATTAACAGTTTTAAGCTTAAGGTTTTACGTAAGTTAATTTAGCAAAAAATGATAAGCCTATAAATTTTCCCTATTCATAATTGTCACTACAATTACATTCATATCAGGCGGGCGAGCGAATCACGGTAAAAAATTTCCGGTAACATTACACTGCTGAGCATGGGCAACAATCGGGACCTACGCTCAGCGTGGTAAATGTAGCAAATAAATAATATGTGTAGAACTTAAGTTAAGTTTAGTTATTTTTTAAGTTATTTTTAAGTTAAGTTAAGTTATTTTTTAAGTTAGTTTTTTTAAGTTTATTACATTTATTTAAGGTAAATGTACAGCTTCGAACGGTAATTGACAGTATTGTGGTAAATGTACATGAAAGAATATTGTTCTGTATACATATTACCGAAATAAGGTAAAAGCACCAATACCGGGACAGACCAAAAATCGGGACCTATAGTGGGACACAGACGAAAGATTCATGTTTTCGTAAAAAGTAGAGCCATAAATCGTTACAGGAAGAATTTTTATTTATTGTCTAGGGTATCAATTATTCAAATAAACCTTTTATTGTACCAAATTTAAAGCCGAAATTATATTATGAAGGTTTTTCAAAAATGTGTTTTGAGGATAACGGAAGGCGGTCCCGAATCATGCAGATTTGACTGATTCACGAGGATTGAATTTTGGGTCTAAAAGATATATTTTGCTCTACCAGCTCTAAAGTAATGTTTTTTATTGATAGATAACACACTAATGAATATAATTAGCGTTGTCTTTAGTGAAAATAATAATTATTTTGTTTAAAACTAAGTGTCCAAGTATACCTCCCATATTTTTCGGTAGGGACCAGCACTGGGACACTAAAAAATACACGAATTATAATAATATTTAGCAATTAAACCGACATTAGACATACTAAATAATTTTTTAAATAACAAATAATAATGTCAAATCGAATATATCTTGGAAAAACTCAAATTTATAAGTTCATAAGTTTCTTCATTTGACTTGTAATTCTAACCTCAAAAAGTAAGGTTACGCGTCCGTGTTTATCACTTTTAGAAATTTTTAATTTAACGGTTCAAATTAACTGTAAAAGTATGTAGATCGATTAGTATTGTCAAATAAAGCGAAAAAATAAGCTTCTATGTGATTGTTAATAAAATACTAACGAAAAATAACATTTAATAGTTGTCCCACTATTGGTGCCAAGTGCCTGTCCCAGTACTATGGTCAACTCAAAACATCTGTCCCACTACTGCAGCCGGCACCTCTTTTATTAAAACTATTATTTATTATCATAGGAAAGACTTAAAATACAATCTTTTTTTTCAATCGATAGGAAATTTCCCGGACTACACGATAGTACTACACTTTTTTTTCAATTTTGCCATCGGATCTCATAATTTGCGTCTGTTCCAAAGGGCTATCCCAAAAGTGTCCCAGTACTGGTGCTTTTACCTTACTGTAATTTTACTTGACACACAATAAAAGTACAGTAATAACATAGTAATAACAAATTATTCTATAAACGTACGTATGTGTTCCTAACAGAACATAACCTATTATCTACATCCCGTTACAAAGTACATACTTTTATTTTAAACTGAACTATTTTACATTTTTTTCGCTGTCAGAATAGGACTAGGAGCCCTATTCTAAAATCTACTTAGTAACGATATATCTTTACAAATCAATCTCTTTTATGTCTATTTTCTTATTTTTTTTTTTATATACGTCTGAACTCTTCTTTTGTTGATGAGTCCGGGCGCATGCCGCGTCCTGTAAGAAATTGGCTTCGGGAAAGTTCCAACTTTCAGGTGTTTTACCGAGGGGTCTAGAGACTGCGCGCAGCATACTCAGATAAATCACGCACGCTGCGCCTGCGCTGCTCGCTGCCGATACGCCTCTTCTTGCCGCCGCTGCGGCCTGGTGGCGCTGCTGTTGGTCTGCTGCTGCTGACTTTTCGTCTCTGGCCCGGAGCAATGGCGGGAAGAGTGGGGGGCGCAATAATCGCGCATAAACTGTAGAATAATAGTCGTAAGACTTTAGTTTTTTATAAATAAATAAACAGTAATAAAAAATATGCTCATACGCTACGGAGCGTGTGAGGTGTAACATCGTAATCAGCGACCCCGAAAACTCATATGTAAGTTATTTTAGCCAAAAATGATGAGTCTGTGAATTTTGCGGTGCTCTATTCGCCATATTGAATCCGCCATCTTGAATTTCGGAAACCTGAGGCCAGATTCGTAATCAGCGACCCCTTAAAACAGTTAATACTAATAAGTGAACTAATACGGTGTCTTTTTTTATAAGATTTTCAGGATTGAGTGCAATTTTTTACCTTTGACAGTTAGATCCTAACCTAAAACCATCTCGAAAAAATCTGAAAAAATTGGGTTATATTCTAAACATCCAATACAAACTTTTCAGGGGGGTCCAAGCTTAAAAAGTTCATTAGAAAATTTTCGCTCCACCCTAATATATATATATATATTATGACGAACATCTCTCGCCTCCGGGCGAAAACTAATTTCTTTTTGAATAATATTGCGTTTTCCGCCCCTCTTGCTACGGAGGGGTCGAGAGTTGCTCGCGCACAGAAATGAGTGGGCTCCGGCTAGGCTCAGTTTATTTGATCGCGGAGAGTGGCGGGGCCCACGAGTCCGAAGGCTATACAAACAAGGATAGCATGCAAGAGTAATAAAGGACTCGAAATAATTTCGGGTGACGACAGAATGATATTTAATAATCTCATAGATACTTATTTATTTCTAAGATACTTAAAACTAATATTTACAATGATTTACAAGAAGGTAGCCATGCTGGCTCATCGCGGAAACGGGAACGCGCGTAGTCGCCTCGCGACTCGAACAAATAATCTTCTCCGGAACTCGCCGGCTCATTTGCCGGGCTCGCGCATCGCTTCAGTCATGCGACCCTTTGGCCGTGGTTCGCATCGGCTCAGAGATCGAGAGTTTAGAGAGAGAAAGATAAGCTTGCCGAACATGTCGGCCCGTCGCGTCTCGGGTTCGGCGGCAATCGCATACTATAATTGATGTGTACTCACTCGTCTACCAATCATCCCTCCACACTTACGGACAAATTCGCCTCGCGGTTCCCCAGCTGCGGCGCCTCGCATCGGCCCGCTTACAGGTGCTGGTAGGCTAGCGCGCTTTGCTCTCGTTCGGCTTTCCAGGGCTGGCTGCTTCCGCGCTCGCGGCTCTCATTCTACCCGCGCGTAGACTCGCGACATCGGCCGGTCTCGGTGACGAACGGTAGCCGAATCTCTCTGTCCTCTCTTTCGCGCCTCGCGCGTCCCTTCGGCAGTCGGCTCCTTGCTCCCCTCTCTTATTCTCTCTCCCTCTTTCTCTCTAGCGGCACGCTGGGATGCCGCGTTGCCGAACTTCGTAGGCCACGCGCGGCTACTTTTGCAAGAAGCATCAAAGAGAGAAATATGTGGAAGGCTTCGGAATGGCTTTCTTGGCTTCTTTTCTATTCTTTAATTTGTTTAGATGGCATATTAGAGAAGAAATATTTTAATAATCAAGCAACATTTGTGACATCAATGAACATTCTTTTAGAAGATTCAATTACTCCTGTTATGTTATAACGTACTCGAATGTTATTAATTCATTTCGTAGTTAACTTTGAAATGCTGTTCGGGAAAAAATATTGCCATTACAATGTACATTATGACAATAATTTTGGCTAGTTTAACCAATATTATTGCGCCGCACATGCGGGCTTTAACATTATATTTATTCGAGGGTTAAAAGAAATGATACACGGGATTTAGGATAAAACTGTGAACACTTGTGGTTTATTCTATTAATTTTACAAAGGTTGAGCGCCAGCTGCTCGAATTCGCAGCACGATTTTACAATTATTATCCGAACGATACAATAAGGTTACTTATACGATACACTAGCCACGGTGAGCACGCGGTACGGTGGGAATGGTAAAAGGGTGGAATGGGAAGAAGCTACTCCTCAGGGACGCGAATTCATTTAATTTCCGGCGACGAAACACAAGATGAAAAGGCGGCGACGCGACGCTCGACACGCCCGCGGCGCAAGCTTGATGAAATTATTATCGGGGTATATATATATACACACTGGGCTTGAACCAGAGATGGGTTGCTTTAAAATGACAAAGAAAACTGGAAGTGGCATTCGATTCCTTATTGTTTTCTGATAAAAAAACCGTTGGAATTGAAATCGTAGCTGATCCTGTTTCGAAAATATGCATACTTTTCACTTTTTACGTAGTTTATCTCTTCATAAGATATAGTATAGATATAATATATAGATATTATTTCCACACCATCTATGAGATAAATATCACGGCGCGTTTTTTTTAAAGTGGTCTCCCCTGTAGGCCTAATCCACTGTACATACACACATATAACAAAATTATCTCATTTAGTAATAAATTTTTACAAGTGCTGGGAAGAAAACGTAACCACTGCTTTAAATAAACGCTCTACGAAAGATGGATCATTAATAACGTTTATTTTAAATCTTTCCCAATACATTGAGAATTCTCGGTGAACGGATTCCCCCGCTTGATCAGACCATATGCCCAAGCCATCATTGCTTAAGTCCAGAAGGCCATCCTTCAAATGATCTAAAAGAACATGGATTTTTAATGTCTTTGATACTCCCGTACTATCAAAAGCTGTGCGTAATTCTCTTAAATTTTTATCCAGTTCGCTCGTATCAGCCTTTTTTGTAGAAAAGCAAGTTTCTACAATCTTATTCATTGCCTTAAACGTGGCAATGAAAGGCTGCAATCGAAAAGGTCCAGCTTCTTTATAAATTTCAGGGTCGTTTAATCCATCAGCATTTTTTATGAGCATTCTGCATGCATTACCCTCGAAAATTTCACCATCGTAGTTTTTAGCAACTAGTTTTAAATTTTTTCGGCCAAAGCAGAGCATTTTCACGACCTACAGCCGGAAGTACACCCTTCCAAAACAAGTGATTCACCAATCCTTGCAATAAATGCAATTCCGGAAGAGGGCACTTCTCAAGAACGTACATATTGGCGTCTTCTTCATCTCCTTCTGCTACCAAAAGAGGGTAATTAACCATACTGTGAAATTCCCTTGCTAGTTTTTTTTTCTATACGCTTTTGAATTTTAAATAGTCTTGTGTCAAATCATTGAATGTTTTTAATATAATAACATCATCACTCAAATCACTGTTGAATTCTTCGCTATTTAATTGCTTCGAATTGTGTGGTTGTAGTTCACTTAAAGTAATGTAGCAATATGGACAAGGATTATTCAAACTGGGCGCACTCATAGCTTCAACACCATTGCATGGATCGATTTGCAATTTTTACAGTAGCTTCACAAATATATTCTCCATCGAAGTACGCAGCCGTTTTTTGATATTTTGAAAATTACTTGTTTTATTAACAATTTACTACTCTTTTTTTAGTCGAAAATTCATACGTTTTGTTCAGAAGTGCACAGTTTCTACAAAAATTGGAATAAAAAAATCCTACGTACTTCGATAGCTATTAGTATGTAGCTTCAGAGAATTTTTGGTTTTTTGTTCCAGCTCTCACGGTTTTCGAGGAATTGGTGCGCCCGCGGAGAACCTTCAAAAAAATCTTTTTCCGCAGATCTGCTGTAGCGCCGCCATTTTGTACAAAAATCATAATAAAAAATTTTTTTTTCATACATCAATATGTGTTAAATGAACCATCTAAATATGAATACTATTCCTTTTCCCATAATCTCAGAATAAATTGTCAAAATCAGGCCTTTTTTTCGGCCTCTAGAGTGGTGTTACCCCTTAATCACCGCAGATCACCCTTAAAAAATTGAATTATTGAAGTTTACCATTCTGAGAAACTTTCGATGTGAATGGCTGATTATTTTCAGCCATTTCCAATGAAGTATCAGATGTTGCACTTGCATTGTTAGATGCGAGTAATTCTTTTCTCGAACTGATGAATAGAAGGCTTTCTGGTGGTTGCAAATTACTATTTGCTTTAGTTTTTTTCTGCTCTTCTTGTGGATTACCTATTGGTGAAACACTTGTCGTTTTATTCGGAGATGCGGGTCGCGATGTTTCATCGCCAGAAGAATTGACTGGGCTCAATATATCACGTTTGTTTTTTTTCTTCTTGTTTGCTACTTCATAATCTTCATCTACGTGTCTCTTGGCTCTCTGGGATCTCGTCCGTCTTATTGCATCAGAGTCGCTCAAGTCAGAAACTTTATCTACGTAATTTTTTAGATAAGACACTGCTTTATTATAATCATCTGTAAAATATAATTTTTTAAAATCAATAAAGGCTACTAACCTCAAAATTGTAATCATACCAAACTTTTACTAATAACTTTTTTTAATGTAATTTTACAGTAAGATTTAGAGCTGAGCACCGTAGTGCTTACTATAATGAACCGATCTGTACAAGATAAAGTCAGTTGGACTTGTAGTTTTTACAAATTGGAAATACAAAATAGGTCGTACAGCAAAAGGAGAGGGGGGGGGGGAGGCGTGGCTCCGCTATCCCCCTAAGATTCTGTTAGATTATTTGGAAGGTAGTAAAGTAACACACGATTGTCGATCACAGAATGCTTTATTTGGCTGTTGCACTCCTTACTCTACAACGCGTGCGTTCGGTTCTGAGCACAGCGGAGAACTAACTATCTCTTGCGTGCCTGCCTGTATTAGGCCGCTCTCGTCAGAGGGCGCATAAGTAGCTCATTGCTTACATCTAATACTCCCTCTCAATCTAGCTACTTATAATTAATTAGGAAACGTATAAATATTTCTTAACTCGCTAATTATAATTAATTTAATTTGAACTACAACATTTTACTCTTAGAACTAATATCATTTTAGAATAACTAAGGTCACTTGTCATCAATCTTCTGCCATGACTAGACATAGGACGTCTTGGGTGGTTTTCCCTTGTAATCAGCACCGTAAACCAAATATCACCTCTTTCTATCGATTTTGCCTCGATCAATCCCAGCTCTCTTCATTCTCATTATCTCCTGAAATGATACACAAAAATATTATTACTCATTCATGTTTAGTATTTTCACGGTAAGCTAATTATGCAACTCTCTAGGGAGGGATTTAGTGAAAATATCAGCTAATTGTTCTTTAGAACTGACCCACTCTATTTTAACACAATTTCTATCCACACATTCTTTTACATAATGTTCCTTTCTCTCTACCATGTGTCTCAATCTATTTGACCCACTCGTCACAGCACAAGATTTGGCAGCTAAATTATCACAAAATAATGTCATAGGATGAAGATCCTTTCCCAGAATAAATTGTATCGAATTGTGCATGGACATCAATTCTTGGCTTGTCTCACTCATTGCCACATATTCAGCCTGACATGTTGACAGAGCTACATTACTCTGTTTGTGAGTTTTCCAAGCTATTGAATCTCCGAACAATTTAATAACCAAGTCACATGTTGTTAGCGAGTTCTTGCAGTCTGATAGACTCGCATCCGAAAACACAATTAAATTGTTAGTCTCCCCTTTAAAAGTCAATTTATAGTTTCTTGACCCAGATAGGTATTTAAACACTCTAATTACCATTTCCCATTCGTTGTTAGTCGGATTAACCTGGTGTCTACTAAGTACATTTGTAGTGTAGGATATATCGGGTCGGGTAGCATTTGCTAGGTATAGCAGAGATCCTATTGCCTCGCGATATTGACGATTCGGTATCACTTCTTTAGTATACTCATTTTCCTCTCTATTTTTCCTCTCTCGGTTAGTGACTTGACTAGTTTGCATTGGGGTTGAAACAGGCCTAGTTTTCTCAAATCCAAATTTATCCAGCATTTTGACTATAAATTTCTCCTGACTAAGACTTATAGTTCTAGCATGACTGTCTCTGTCTATTTTTATGCCTAAGAACTCCTTTGGTTCTCCTAAGTCTTTAATTGTAAATTCTTTACTTAAGGACATTTTTATAGTATCTAGATTTTTGCTGTCTCTGCCAGCCATTAAGATGTCATCTACGTATAATAGAGCTAAGATAGACTCATCTTTGCTTCTTTTGACAAACAAACAGGGATCAAAGTCATGTGAAGTAAATCCTAATTTATTCATACTCTGTGTGAATTTATCATTCCACTTCTTTGGACTAATTTTTAAACCATATAAGGATTTTTCTAACTTCCACACAAAGTCTTTCCTTGTTTCTAAGTCAATGACTATCCCTTCTGGAATTTCCATGTAAATCTCTTCAGTTAAGTCCCCATATAAAAAGGCAGTTTCTACATCTAGCTGTTTCAAATTTAAATCGTATTTATTTGCTATTGCTAGAAATGCTCTGACTAACGAGAGTCTGGAAACGGGTGTATACGTCTCTCGTAGTTCGTACTCGTTTCTATCCTGGGAAAACCTCTAATGACTAATCTAGCTTTAAGCCTTTCATTTCCTACACTGTCTACCTTTCTTTTAAAGATCCACCTAGAGCTAATTATATTAGGCTGTGAGTTTTTGTCATTAAATTTTGGTCTTTCTACTACTCTGTAAACTTGTTTATCTTTGAGGGCGTTAAGTTCATTTTCTATTGCTACTTTCCAATCTTCCCCATTTGCGGAATGTACTGCCTTTCTGTATGTTTGCAGATCCCCTTGTATCTTAGCTAATAGTGCGTGAAATTTCACGTCGCTATTGTCCTCATCAACTAAAATGTCGTCAGCCTTTTCTCCTATAGCAAAGTAAATTATTGGGTCTACACTTTCTTTACTCTGTTTACCTTCTGTTACCTTTGAATTTTGAGTCACTACTTCACCCTCTGATACTAACGACTTATCCTCAGTAAAGACTGATTCACCACACTGCTCCATGGGTGTTTGTATACTCAGCTGTTGACCCGTGACCTCAGATTTCTTATTGTAAAGGTCTTTGTGTCGGACTGAGCCGGATGAAAGTGGCCGGTCGGGAGACGCTTGTAAATGAGTAACACCGAATTTACAGAAAAACACTGTGCACTTGCGCTTTATTGAATTATACTCTGAATTAAACAATATTAATAATGATACTTGTAGAAAACTTTAAGTACAAAATAAACTAGGAACTCTATATAATAAGAACACAAAAGCTGAATAGCAGAGATCAAAAACGATGCAGCTGCCTCGGTGCGGTTTCGAGCGGTTCTGGCGATAGCGCGCCCACCGGCAACCGTCAGTAAGAGGGAGGAGAGAGAGAGAGAGAGAGAGAGAGAGAGAGAGAGAGAGAGAGAGAGAGAGTAAGGGAGCGCCCTCTCCCTGCAGCTTACGCTGCGAGGCACGGAGCCTGCTGAGGACTCAGCCGACACTCCCTCCCTTCGTGGCTCCTAGTCTTTACGGGATCCTGGAACATAAAAGAAAAAAAAAACAACCATTAGTGGACTCTGAATTATTAATTATTCTCTAGTGTTGTGCAAATTATTTTATTTCTTAAGTATTTGTGTGTGTGCGTGGGAAGAGGTTTTGTCATGATATCGGCTTGATTTTCTTTCGTATCAATCCAGTGTACTGTGACTTTGTCTTCAAGTACACACCTCTTTATGTAATCCCCATGCGTCTCTGCAATATGACTTTTACTCCCACTCGTTTCTCTTTCAGTTAATTTTCTCTGAATTTCTGAGACATCCTCATCAAAATTTTTCAATTTGTGTGAGCCATCCATTTGAGTGCATTTACCAGCTGATTTGTTATCACACCAAATTGAAACTGGATAGCAGGTTTTTCCAGTGATGTCTCTTAGGGCCTTGTCCAAGGATATGAGTTCTTGACATGCTTCACTCATGGCAAGGTATTCAGCTTGACAGGTTGAGAGTGATACGTAGTCTTGCTTGTAACTTCTCCAGGCTACAGCATTTCCATACAGCTTGATTACGTATCCTCCTGTCGAGACTGACCCTTCACAGTCCCTAAAACTAGAGTCTGTGAAAGCCTCCAGACTGTATCCTTGATCTCTGAATGTTAATCCCAACTGAGTGGTTCCTCTCAAATATCTGAAGATTCTCTTCACTTCTGTCCAGTCGTTTTCTGTAGGTGTCTGTTGTTTGCGAGACATGTAGTTTACTGCGTATACTATGTCAGGTCTAGTTACTCCTGACAAATAAAGTAAACTGCCTATAGCTTCTTTGTATGGAGCTCTGTATATTTTATCTTCCTCTTGAGATTTTTCTGAATCTTTCAATTCTCTGTTTTTCACCTGTCTTGTTATCATAGGTGTACTTTGCGCCTTACTTTCATGCATATGAAATCTTTCTAATATTTTCTCTGTATACTCTGCTTGATTCAGTGTCATCACTCGATTTTTCCTGTCCTTTATTTGTGTTGTATTTTTGTGTTATGTATTTTTATTATGGATGTTTTTATTTTCATACCTGTGTACTGCGTTTGGACAGTCGTCACCCTTGTGACTCTCGACCTTGTTGCAGTAGTAGCAGAACTGTACTCCTGTACTCCTTGAGCGGGCAATTCGACTTATAATGCCCCATCTTGTTACATCTGAAGCATTTGATATCTGCCAACTCTGGAACGGCTTCTTCCTTCCTCTCCTTCTGAGGTTCTCTGGATTGGTGTACCTGTCTCAGTGTGAAGTTTGCCCTGGCGTTCTCTGTATTGTTGTTGGCCTTCTGTGCTTCGAGCTGTAATAGACAATTTTTCATGTCATCGATGGACATAGACGAGCCCGTTTGTTCTCTTATCATGTGTGTCGATCTTAGCTCATGGCTAGTGTCGGACACAGCATGATAAAATGCTCCTTTTATTTCATCTGAAGTTAAAGGGGTGGTCGCATTACAACTGTCATATTCTCTTACTATGTTATCAAACCTATCACAAAAATCTGTAACCTTTTCTTTATTTGACTTTTTGATAGAATATAATTTTTGTCTAACTGATATTTCTGTTGTGTTTGATTCTATTATTCTTATTTCTTTTATTTTTAATAAAATGTTATGTGGTTCTTTCAGATGTACAATCTTTTTATGATAGTTAGCATCCAAATGATTTATTATGATGTCTCTAACTAAATTTTTCATTTTAACAATTTTCTCTGTATTATCATTTTTATATGCTTCTTCATTGATTAAAACATCTAGTAAATCATTTGCTGCTAACTCTGAATTCAACGAATCTAGCCATAGATCTAAGTTACCTTTGGACGTTAATTTATAATCTCTCTTTATGTGAATTCTACTCTGTAGGTTTGACGCTAATGTTTTATTTAATTGTTCAAAGGTCTTATTCATATCTTCAAGAGATTGTTTGTTTACCGTGTTCTCAACTTGTGCTTCTGTATTTTTTTGTGTATTTAATTGTGTGTTATCTATAGCGGTAGAGTTGCTAAGGGAAGTTGTATTGGGATTTTCGGTTACCTCAGTGATTTTCTCTGAAATGACCCTTATTTCAGCCAGGCAGGTTTTGGTTGCCCCCAACAACTCCTTCTGTTGCTCCTGTGCCTTAGTGATGGCATCTGCCAATTTTTCGTTCGTGATGCAGAGGGATTTGAACGCCTCTGTCTGGCTCTTCATCACCTTTATGAGCTCAGACAAAACAGACTGGCCGTGGGCTGGTTGAGATGTGGACTCTGTATTTCCATTTGACTCAGTAGACTCTGTAAAAATTCGTTCATTATTAATTAATTATGTTTGGACTTAATTCGCGTACATGCTATCTCTACGTATAGAGTATAAACACATACTTATGGATCCATATTCTGCTCTCTGTCATTTATTTAGTTTTATTTTATTTTAAAAAATAATGAAAAATTGTGTGTAAAAAAAAATTATTTATCTATTTATTTATGTAATACTCCATATATTTATTACCTGGACGTAAATCAGTCTCTCGTGTTCCTTCTGAAGTTGCGATTTCCTGGACAGGAACGGTAGCATCTGGCTGGGTGGACTGCCCTGCTACAGTCTCCTGTTCCACATTATCCACATGAATAATCCTGTTAATTTCTGAATTATTCATTTCGTTTTGTCCAGACATCTTTATCCTCTTTCCTCTTCTTCTGAATTTTTAGGTGGTGAAACCTGCCAAACATATTCTTTTTACTTTTGTGCCACACACATGAATATTAATTTGTACGACAAACTAACATTCGGATCATTTGTATCGATGTCTTATGTTCATATACTCCCTCCCAAACCGGCTAGTCGTACCACGATTTTGCCGTTACTATATGGGAAGGGGCGATCGCATACATGAACACAATTCACCCATACAGATCCAAGATTTCAAAAAATTGAGTTTAAATTATTTTATAGGTTATGGTGCGTACATATGAGATGCATTGCGCGCCATTGTGTTTGTCATAAACCACTTGACGTACGACGTCTTGTGTCTCTCTGACGCACAGCGTCCCGTTTGTCAGCGAGAGACTTACACATTTATGTGCGCTGCACCTCATTTCGTAGCAACGCACTATACCTATATACATGTACTTTCTATCTGTCTCTCTCTCTTTCTCGCGCGCGCGACAATACCGCGCGGCGCCGAGAGTGACAGGTCGGGTGCATAGGGGAGTTGACTCGCGCGCCGCTCAGGCACGCGTCCGGAGAATAAGGGAGTGGAGGAAGAAAGAACCTTCCTCGCGCGCGCGTTCTTTCTCACTCTCTCTGTCTCTCTCTCTGTTGCTCGCGACGCACCATGCATCGCGCGAGAGAGAAAGAAGAAAAAAAATGGCCGCCGCGCACGCCTGCACGTTCCCGCCAAGACCGGTCCGCGCACGTTTTTGTCCCCCTCTCCATTCTCCGAATTTCAAACTCTTATGTCAAAGAAAAAGATTTCCGTGATTTTCCTCTTTATTCTCTAAGTGTCATATTCCCGTGACATAGGTAGACCAGAAAAAAAATTTCAAACAATAAAAAATTTTTTAACGCGCGTAAATTCTCCGAATCCATTGTTCGTCCACGACAAAGAAAAAAATGTCGGTTAACAAATATTCACACGCGACTCTAATTTTCTCTTAACCCTTTCAGTCACAGAAGCCGATATATCGGCTCCCTATTGTTTTTAGTCACAAAATTTGATTTCTATTGTTATCGCAGTACAAATATACGTTTTCTATGTATTTTTGATCGTAGAATACGAATCTGATATCAATAATTTTATAAATATAAAAACAACCCTTCAAATGGGGTGAAAACCACCCTTTTAGTCATGAAATTGAATTCGTTTGGTTATGAAAGTAAAAAAACCCCCTCCTCATTAGAACACGGGCTTGGGACCGTCTGTGGCAGAGTTATGTTTTTTTCTTTTTTTTTTTGTTTTTCTTTTTTTCTTTTTTTCTTTTTTTTTTCTTTTTCTCTTTTTTTCTTTTTTTCTTTTTTATTTTTTTTTTCGTTTTTTTTTCTTTTTTTTTTTATAATTTTTTTTTTATTTTCTAAATCTTTTTCAGGTAGATATTTATTCATTTTCTTTTATCTTATATACATTTACGTTTTGTGATATATTTCATAACAATTTTGTTTTTCTTTTATGCATAATGGAACATTGCAAGTTGTGCACATGTAGGAAGTTCTAACTCGATTTGTTTTAGAACTACAACAAGTGCAATTTCTTTGTATTTTGAGTTTAGTTGGAATGCGCGGGGCTTGAGAAAATCTTATTTCATTTGAAATTTGAGGCTTACGCTTACTAGGAGTAAATTGTTTTGTCTTGGTACCTCTTTTTTTAGGTGATGCAAACCCAATAAGCTCAGTTACCAGCTTTAGTCGAAAATCTATCAAATTCATTTTAGTAGTAGGGGTATTTTGCTTGTAAATGATGAAAGAATTTACAACGGTTACATCGATAAAATGCCAGAATATTCGAAGCCACCACTTTTTACTTTTTCTACTAATCTCGTATGTAGATTTCAACTGATCTGCTTTGTCAACACAGTTCATATAATTATTATAGTCTCGAGTGGCTTGTGGACAATTGATTTGAATGCTAGTACCATCTTTTTGTCGTCTACTTACAGTAGTTTTGATTGAAGGATCGTGAAAATTAGATAAAAACTGGACAGGTTTGTTATCATTCCATTTTATCCAACTGATACCCTTGTATGAAGTCCGAGATTCATAATCTCCCCTTTTCATTGTTTTATCGTTTATTTGTTTTTTTGGCAAACCTTTCCGATTTTTTCGTACTGTTCCACAGGCTAATATATTTTTACTTTTGAATTCAATCATCAAATTAACACTAGTAAAGTAATTATCGAAATAAACTTGATAATTTTTTGAAATAATTTGATGGGTTAAATCGATTACAACTCTTTCGCCCAATTGTTTTTCAACCAAGTTAGCAGTTTTTCCAGTATATACCTGAAACTCACATACAAAACCATGTTCATCTGCTCTAACCCAAATTTTAAAACCTCTTTTTATAGGTTTCTGTGGATTGTACTGTTTTAGAGTACTTCTACCTTTGAATTTGACCATACTTTCATCAACAGCTTGTTTTTCAGATGGTTTGTAGAATTTTATAAAATTTTCTGAAAGCATATCAAGTAAGGGTCTTAGTTTATATAGCTTATCATAATTGGGTTCACCTTTTTGTGGCATTGATAAGTTATCATTCAAATGTATATGAGACAGGATAGCAAAAAACCTATTGAGAGGCATAACAGGGCTTATATAAGAGTTGTGTAATTGAGAATTAGATGACCAATAGCACCGAATGGCGGGTAACCTACTTATTCCCATCATGATATTCATGCCAATAAATTTCAATATTTCTGCTTTATTTACTTCTTCAAATGGCTTGTCTGATTGCTGCCCGTAAAGATTAGTCTGTTCGACAATTCTTTCGATCAAAACTTCTGAAAATAAGCAAAGGAAAATTTGTGAAGGTGAACGAATATCTGAAGGAACCATTGGACCGCAATCTTCGGAAAAAATTATTTCGTCGAATTTTCTTCTTTTATTATCCCAAATACCATCTAAAGCAGCTAATCTGTCACTCAACGGAGTATCACTATCACTTTCATATTCAATCACGTTAGAATTTTCACTATATGAAGTATTTTCTAACGAGGCTACTGCTTCATCAATTTGATTTTTGTCAATATCCGAATCATCATCACATTCAGAATCATATTCTGGATCATCATATTCATCTTCACTTTCATTATCACTGGTGATTTCAGCATATTCCATGATAAAAATTTTTTAGAATAAACCAAAACAAATTTCACAATGTTGTGAGATTACTGATAATTTAGAACGAATAATGATATTGAAATTTTTGATAGGAAAAATATAGAAATTTTATGTAACTACCTAATAAACTTAGATTTGATCCTTTGAAGTTCTTGCAAACAATTTTTTTTATTATTATTAATATTCTTTTTTCAAAATATAGTTTGGATTGAAATCATTCACTCGAGGGGATTGTAACAAGGGGTGTTTTAGAAAATTTATATGGCTTTCAGAGATTTTCAATATATTTTTTGAGCTCTAAATTCTATTTATATATTCTTAGGTCCTATCGAGTGCTTTGACGTTGAGTATTCACATTTTCGTAGTAATCCAATTAGAATTTTAGAGATCGTTTTTACGATTACTGAATTTTTTTCCATTGGATTCAAATTTAGCGTTGAAAAATGTATCAGAAACTAATATTAGCAGTAACATAACAAAACAAACAGGGTTTCGTGACTGCAATGTTACTTTTTATTCCATTTTACGAGTTTTTTTATGTTTTCAAATTTGTGACATTGGATTTGCATCCGCGTTAAAATTTACATCGGAAACATATATTTTCTTCTATAGTGAAACGAATTGAATTGTACGTATAAAAGGGTGGTTTTCACCCTGTTTGAGGGATTTTTTGTATATTTATAAAACTTTCTGAAATCAGATTTGGATTCTGCATTCAAAAATACATTGTGAACATATAGTCTTCAAAGAATATATAGTCTTCAAAAGAATTAAATTGTATGACTAAAAGGGTAGTTTTTACCCCATTTGAGGGGTTGTTTTTATATTTATAAAATTTTTGACGTTACATTCGTATTCTGCATTCAAAAATAAATTGGAAACATATATTGCACTTCCATAACAAACGGATTGAATTTTATGACTATAAGGGTGGTTTTCACCCCATTTGAGGGGTTGTTTTTATATTTATTCAATTTTTGATATCAGATTCGTATTCTACGATCAAAAATACATTGGAAACATATATTGCACTTCCATAACAAACGGATTGAATTTTATGACTATAAGGGTGGTTTTCACCCCATTTGAGGGGTTGTTTTTATATGTATAAAATTATTGATATCAGATTTGGATTCTGCATTCAAAAATGCATTGTGGACATATATTGCACTTCCATTACCAAACAAATTGCATTTTTTAACTAAAAGGGTGGTTTTCACCCCATTTGAGGGGTTGTTTTTATATTTATTCAATTTTTGACACTTGATTTGGATTCTTCGTTCAAAAATACATTGGAAACATATATTTGCACTTCCATAACCAAATGAATTGAATTGCGTGACTGAAAGGGTTAAAAGCGTCTCCCGACCCGCCACTTTCATCCGGCCACTCAGTCCGACAGGTTACGGGCCTCAGCTCGCGGAGGTCGAGGAACGGCTTCAGAGAAGAACATCTACAGAGTAAGTATAATAAAAATAGCAAAGGAGAATAAAAACAGTCGAGAGTGCGGTGTCTCGAAAACGTCGCGGGCGTGTTTCTTTAATATACAAAAAATCCCTCAAACAGGGTGAAAACCACCCTTTTATACGTACAATTCAATTCGTTTCACTATAGAAGAAAATATATGTTTCCGATGTAAATTTTAACGCGGATGCAAATCCAATGTCACAAATTTGAAAACATAAAAAAACTCGTAAAATGGAATAAAAAGTAACATTGCAGTCACGAAACCCTGTTTGTTTTGTTATGTTACTGCTAATATTAGTTTCTGATACATTTTTCAACGCTAAATTTGAATCCAATGGAAAAAAATTCAGTAATCGTAAAAACGATCTCTAAAATTCTAATTGGATTACTACGAAAATGTGAATACTCAACGTCAAAGCACTCGATAGGACCTAAGAATATATAAATAGAATTTAGAGCTCAAAAAATATATTGAAAATCTCTGAAAGCCATATAAATTTTCTAAAACACCCCTTGTTACAATCCCCTCGAGTGAATGATTTCAATCCAAACTATATTTTGAAAAAAGAATATTAATAATAATAAAAAAAATTGTTTGCAAGAACTTCAAAGGATCAAATCTAAGTTTATTAGGTAGTTACATAAAATTTCTATATTTTTCCTATCAAAAATTTCAATATCATTATTCGTTCTAAATTATCAGTAATCTCACAACATTGTGAAATTTGTTTTGGTTTATTCTAAAAAATTTTTATCATGGAATATGCTGAAATCACCAGTGATAATGAAAGTGAAGATGAATATGATGATCCAGAATATGATTCTGAATGTGATGATGATTCGGATATTGACAAAAATCAAATTGATGAAGCAGTAGCCTCGTTAGAAAATACTTCATATAGTGAAAATTCTAACGTGATTGAATATGAAAGTGATAGTGATACTCCGTTGAGTGACAGATTAGCTGCTTTAGATGGTATTTGGGATAATAAAAGAAGAAAATTCGACGAAATAATTTTTTCCGAAGATTGCGGTCCAATGGTTCCTTCAGATATTCGTTCACCTTCACAAATTTTCCTTTGCTTATTTTCAGAAGTTTTGATCGAAAGAATTGTCGAACAGACTAATCTTTACGGGCAGCAATCAGACAAGCCATTTGAAGAAGTAAATAAAGCAGAAATATTGAAATTTATTGGCATGAATATCATGATGGGAATAAGTAGGTTACCCGCCATTCGGTGCTATTGGTCATCTAATTCTCAATTACACAACTCTTATATAAGCCCTGTTATGCCTCTCAATAGGTTTTTTGCTATCCTGTCTCATATACATTTGAATGATAACTTATCAATGCCACAAAAAGGTGAACCCAATTATGATAAGCTATATAAACTAAGACCCTTACTTGATATGCTTTCAGAAAATTTTATAAAATTCTACAAACCATCTGAAAAACAAGCTGTTGATGAAAGTATGGTCAAATTCAAAGGTAGAAGTACTCTAAAACAGTACAATCCACAGAAACCTATAAAAAGAGGTTTTAAAATTTGGGTTAGAGCAGATGAACATGGTTTTGTATGTGAGTTTCAGGTATATACTGGAAAAACTGCTAACTTGGTTGAAAAACAATTGGGCGAAAGAGTTGTAATCGATTTAACCCATCAAATTATTTCAAAAAATTATCAAGTTTATTTCGATAATTACTTTACTAGTGTTAATTTGATGATTGAACTCAAAAGTAAAAATATATTAGCCTGTGGAACAGTACGAAAAAATCGGAAAGGTTTGCCAAAAAAACAAATAAACGATAAAACAATGAAAAGGGGAGATTATGAATCTCGGACTTCATACAAGGGTATCAGTTGGATAAAATGGAATGATAACAAACCTGTCCAGTTTTTATCTAATTTTCACGATCCTTCAATCAAAACTACTGTAAGTAGACGACAAAAAGATGGTACTAGCATTCAAATCAATTGTCCACAAGCCACTCGAGACTATAATAATTATATGAACTGTGTTGACAAAGCAGATCAGTTGAAATCTACATACAAGATTAGTAGAAAAAGTAAAAAGTGGTGGCTTCGAATATTCTGGCATTTTATCGATGTAACCGTTGTAAATTCTTTCATCATTTACAAGCAAAATACCCCTACTACTAAAATGAATTTGATAGATTTTCGACTAAAGCTGGTAACTGAGCTTATTGGGTTTGCATCACCTAAAAAAAGAGGTACCAAGACAAAACAATTTACTCCTAGTAAGCGTAAGCCTCAAATTTCAAATGAAATAAGATTTTCTCAAGCCCCGCGCATTCCAACTAAACTCAAAATACAAAGAAATTGCACTTGTTGTAGTTCTAAAACAAATCGAGTTAGAACTTCCTACATGTGCACAACTTGCAATGTTCCATTATGCATAAAAGAAAAACAAAATTGTTATGAAATATATCACAAAACGTAAATGTATATAAGATAAAAGAAAATGAATAAATATCTACCTGAAAAAGATTTAGAAAATAAAAAAAAAATTATAAAAAAAAAAAGAAAAAAAAACGAAAAAAAAAATAAAAAAGAAAAAAAGAAAAAAAGAGAAAAAGAAAAAAAAAAGAAAAAAAGAAAAAAAGAAAAACAAAAAAAAAAAGAAAAAAACATAACTCTGCCACAGACGGTCCCAAGCCCGTGTTCTAATGAGGAGGGGGTTTTTTTACTTTCATAACCAAACGAATTCAATTTCATGACTAAAAGGGTGGTTTTCACCCCATTTGAAGGGTTGTTTTTATATTTATAAAATTATTGATATCAGATTCGTATTCTACGATCAAAAATACATAGAAAACGTATATTTGTACTGCGATAACAATAGAAATCAAATTTTGTGACTAAAAACAATAGGGAGCCGATATATCGGCTTCTGTGACTGAAAGGGTTAAATGAGTAACACCGAATTTACAGAAAAACACTGCGCACTCGCGCTTTACTGAATTATACTCTGAATGAAACAATATTAATAATAGAATAATAGAATAGAATAGAATAATAGTTTATTTTCGATCAGTCAAAAAAGTAAATGTACATAGTTATCGTATGGCTTGTTAACGCAGCTCTTATATCACAATTGTATTGAAAAATACATATAGCTGAGCGCAGCTGTCATATCACATATGCCCAATCAGGTACACGTCAAGTATATAAATATACTAGCGTCCCCCGTCGCGGCTTCGCCCGCGATTTGAGTGTCTGGAATTCATTTGTTAATAGAATTCATTCAATCATATAATTATGATTTTCTGTTTCATTTGTAATAATAAATCAATAAAAAATGTCTTAGTCTAAAACTTCTCTGTAAACTACGTTAGCGACGTTGCCTTTTGGAGCTAATATTACCAGATTACTGGCGGAGCCTACCCTAGAACATCCCACATAAAACTGTCCGTGAGAGAAACAGTTTTCTATCAAGTCGATGCCAGCCATTTTCAATGACTGCCCTTGAGATTTGTTGATGGTCATGGCAAAGCACAACTTGATTGGAAACTGTATTCTCTTAAACTCAAACGGATAGTCTGATGGGATTAGAGGAATTCGCGGAATAAGAACTGATTCCCCGCGAGCACTTCCAGTGATTATTGTAGCTTCTATAACATTTTTACGAAGAGTTTTTATTTGTAGTCTAGTTCCGTTACACAATTTAGGAGGACAAAGATTTCTCAGCAACATTATAGGCGCTCCAACTTTGAGGTTCAATATATAAGGTGGAAACCCGGGTGGAATCAAACTATTTAAAAATTCAACATGGTAGTGGACAGCATCATCGGTTTCAATAACAGAATCAAATGATTTATATTCAGCAATCTGTTCTTCAAAAGCATTCAAGACTAGCTCATTAATGGTAGCTGCTTTATCATTTTTTGGCGTTAAAATAGCTCGCTTGCACAACCAATCTATGGGTTTATCTTTTATATTATTCACATCAGGATATATCTTGGAAATAAGTTCTGATAATGTGGTGACTACCGTACATAAATTTGATGGAATAACAATCTCATCTTCTACGGACGGGAAAGTTCCGTTGCCTATTTGGAGTAGTGTTTCTGCGAAAATTCCGGCAGATTCATCATTTTTAAATAAACTCTCATATTTGTGTGCAGAGAAAGTTTTTGAATATGAGGCCATAAATATGACTTCTTTATGCAAGAATTCACTTCATCCGCACGTGTACCTCTAGGTACAACAGGCAATGTTTGCCGGAAATCTCCAGCTAATAGAATAGTGACTCCCCCTATCAATCTATCATTTCCCCTTATATCTTGCAATGTTCTATTGAGAGCCTCAAATCCACCTTTATGGGCCATTGTGCATTCATCCCAAACTATTAACTTACACTCTTTCAAAACTTGTGCCATATTAGACTGTTTTGAAATGTTACAAATTGGTGTCTGGAGTTTATTTAAGTTCAAAGGTAATTTAAAAGTAGAATGAGCCGTTTTACATCCTTGCAGCAATGTAGCTGCAATTCCTGAAGAAGCAACAGCTAAGGCTATACGGTTGTGTTTTCTTATTTTCGAAAGTAAAAGATTAATGAGGAATGTTTTACCGGTTCCTCCAGAAGCATCAAGGAAAAACATTTGACCGCTACTTTTCTCGACGCTTTCTAAAATTATTCTGTGAACGTGAGACTGTTCATCGTTCAGTAAAATTTCGCTATCAGTTATAATTTGTTCCAGAGCATTCGTATCGTAACTGAAATAGTTCTCGAATATAGTCTCTGTTTTGTAGAGATAACTCATCTCTAGATGGCTGAGGCAGACCATATTGCTGCAGATATTGACCACCCATTGACAACAAACTATCTTCCAGACAAACTAAGCATTTATTATAAATTTTACTCAACATTGAGTTGATGATCCCATCTTGTAAGTGAGCTTCCATTTCACGCCGAATATCTTCTGAAAGATGATCTTTGTACTTTTCCCAAAGACTTGAAGCATCAGATAAATGACAAAATAATAACATAACCGCAAACAAATTTCGCAATCTGAGTGGAGAGTCACAAAGTACTGCTTCTTTCAAAGTTGCATCCCAGTGCTTTTCGTCTTCTAATAAACCTAAGGCTTTACACGCTGCCTGAAATGTAGGTTGTACAATGCCATCAACAGTTTTCAATTCCAAAAAAGATTTTGGACCTCGAACTTTGTGAAGCAAAAGGCGTAGATAATAACACTCCGAGTTATTAGGGTGGATGGTATATACTCTACCTAGAGCCGTATCTTTCTTTACTTCAGGCCAGCCACTGACATCATCCCCATGTTTTCTTCTTTCAAATTTATTTTTCTTCCATGTGTAATAAGATGGAACTTCAACGTAAAGAAGCGTTCTTGCAAAACTATCTACCTGGTATAATTCAAAAAATGCAAGAAGTGTAGTTTTAGGAGGATGATTTATGATATTCCTCAAGCGATTAGAATCTTTTTGATCGAAGTAGACGCGTTGACCATTTTCTAAATGAACAGCGAGGTGAAAGACTGTTGGAAATCTTTCATGAATAGGGAAACTTAAGATTCTCCATACTGCCTCGGAACTACTGATATATCGACCACTTTCATAAATTTTAACTTCGTCTTTTTTATCTTCTATAGCGAATACAGCCTGATCACTGCCTTTGGTGATATATTTACAAACATACTTTATCGATTTAACAGAGTTGCAGTATTCCACATTGATATGAGCTTCAAAAATCCGCGAAAGAACAGGATTGTATGGTACGACCCAACGGTTATCAATGGTGATGCCATTGATTTCAACAATAAAACCACCATCTTCCGGTTTCCTATTCAAAATGTCCGTTTGATAAGTCTAATGTGAAACGAAGTCTCTTAATGGGACTTCCTTCTACACCGAATCTTTCATACAGATGTCCATTGCGATATACCTCAAAAGTGAAACCAAATATTTGTGCAGCAGCTACTAACTCGCATAAACTTCCATAAGTGGAATGTTTTAACATATCGATCGAGTATTCCTCAGAATTTCTATAATTATTTCCTATATCATCATGAGACATGATCGAAAAATATTGCCAATTGTTAACAATATGATCTACAATCTGAATACGAATCTCCCGAGACAAAACTTGAGTGTCATACAGATGAAAAGATATTGCATTGAAGAGGCAAGCACCATCCGCCAACATGGGAACTACTTTATGTGGCGTCATAACGCCATTTATGCTCAATATTTCCACAATCATCGTGACAACGCAGGAAAACCGTGATATTACTCACAATAGGCTAGAGTTCTCAGACTCCTAATGCCTTTTCAAGGCTTCATCGCCTCTATATATAATGAGACTCGATTATTTCTCTTGTGGTTGAAGCTCAGCGTAGCCATCTAGAGGCTCTTTATCGGTATTACATACTTTAAAATTCATGAGAGATATCAACACTGCACGTTCCCTTCGTATTATCATTTCGAAAGTTACGACACGGAAACAGTCTCGTTCTGTTATACTAAAATTTTTTTCTCTGCAAAAATTTTTTTCTCTGCGAAAATTTTTTTCTCTGCGAAAATTTTTTTCTCTGCGAAAATTTTTTTCTCTGCGAAAATTTTTTTCTCTGCGTAAATTTTTTTCTCTGCAAAAATTTTTTTCTCTGCAAAAATTTTTTTCTCTGCGAAAATTTTTTTCTCTGGGAAAATTTTTTTCTCTGCAAAAATTTTTTTCTCTGCGAAAATTTTTTTCTCTGCGAAAATTTTTTTCTCTGCGAAAATTTTTTTCTCTGCGAAAATGTTGTAAGAAATGGAAATAGCGTTTCAACCGTTTGCACGCACGGAGGGTGTGATTTTTTCGAATTGTTTTTTTCCTAATGTCGTGCCAGATATGATGCCGCAAGAACCATCCTGAAATCTCTTTCCCCCACATAAATATAGTACAGCTGGAAAAAATGCACATTTGACGCATTTCACCCCCTGGGGGTGAAATTTAAAAAACTAAGAAATTTTTTTCTGAGTAATGATATTCTAGATATAATGCCGCAATAACCATCCTGAAATCTCTTTCCCCGCAGAAATATAGTGAAAAAACGAAAAATACATAGTCAACGCATTTCACCCCCTGGGGGTGAAATTCCGAAAAACCCAGAAATTGCTTTTTTCCTGATGCTATTCCAGACTTTTTGCCGCGAGAACCGTCTCGAAATCTCCTTTTCCCGCAGAAATATAGTAAAAAATCGAAAAAACACATTTTAACCCTTTCCATCCCCTGGGGGTGGAATTTAAAAAAACCGTTTCTTAGTGAACACCTACTATGTGGGTAGAAGGTACTCACAAAATTTCAAGTTAATCGGATGAGTGGTTTTGGCTGGGCATTGATGAATCAGTCAGTCAGTCAGTCAGGACAAGTATTTTTATATATAGAAATAGATAGATAGATAGAGATAGAGAAGATAATTATAAGATCGAAATCATTGCACATAACATTATACTTATTCTATCGCGTCAATATATAAAATAACGCAGAGTAGATATACACAAGTAGCCAAGCAATGCGAGTATAGCATTAGCCTGAAAGTGGTGTTACGAATTCACCGATTTAGCGAGAGAGTACCTACGCATTGCCGTTTTGAATTTGGATATGCGAAGGCAACGATCGCATATCTTGCGGAAGCGCGGTTCAAAGGCGCGTCCCTTGGGCAGTGAACGATTTTAAGCCCAGATCCGTACGCGATCCCGGGACCGAGATCTCCCTTGGTACCCTGCTAGATGTTCTACATTTATTCTTCTCAAAGAGGGCCTCAAGGTACGGTGGTTGTCTCATGCAATAGGCCTTATATACTATGACCGCCGCAAAGTACTCTCTTCTTTCGCTGACCTTTAGCCAGCCCAACCTCCTCCTGAAGGGAGTGACATGCTCGTTCCTCTTTATGCCACAGATGTACCTAACACATGAATTTTGTAACCTCTGTAGTCGCGTCTGAAGTTCAGCTGTTACGTCAAGGTACACTACGGAGCAGTAATCCATGTGAGAGATGGCAAGTGCGCCTGCCAGCTGCTTACACAACATCTCGGTGGTACAGGATCGAAAAGACCTGAGCCCATATAAAGCTCTATTAACTTTTCGGCTAATTGAATCTACCTGCGGTTTCCATGTTAATTTTGAATCCATGACCACTCCAAGGTTGGTTACTGTGTCGACGAAGGGAGCGAAGACACTCAACCCCGGGCAAGTTCATTCCCTGAATTTGATTGATGTTATATTCCGACCCAAAGATGATCGCTTTAGTTTTGCCGGTGTTAAGGTGCATTGTCCGTGCAGTGCGTTGTCCAAAGCCCAGCCCGACACAGCACGCGCCACAGCTGACATGCGATCCACACCCTCATGAATACTGTCTCTTGCAACCTGGGTGTACGTTTGTAAGTCGTTCGCGTAAAGTAGGTGTGCGACTATAGTGGCTGCCTGGTCTCCCGAGCCATTGATCTCCGCCAAAACTTCCTTGAGATCGTTAATGTAAAGACTGAAAAGAAGGGGGCCAAGTATTGAGCCCTGTGGGACGCCAAGGTTGGTTGTTAACCAATCCGAATCTCCGTTTAATTTAGTAACCACTCGCTGATTACGACCCACAATGTACGACTTGACCCACAGAACTACTGACCTGGAGAATCCCATTCTAATAATCTTGCGCAACAGTCTCGACGGAGATACCTTGTCAAATGCCTTACTAAAGTCGAACAGTAATAAGATGGTGAGTAACTGTTTCTCGCTATTAATGCCTGTCCTTATGTCCTCTGTCAATTTTAGTAGTGCTGTTTGCGTTGAATGGTGACGTCTAAAACCAGTCTGGAAAGGATCCAGAAAGGGAAGAATTGAATAGAGCCACCAGGTGGTGACCCAATACAGGAAGAGATTTCGCAATTACACTCTGAGGTATGCCATCCTCACCCTTGCTTGAGACGAGAAATGGGCAACAGCCAGTACTACGTCTGCGAAGGTGACCTCGCGGAAGGCGAAGCCATCGTCACTAGCGTCTGACAGGATGTCATCCAGATCTGCCTCGCGCTCAGAGTCAGATATGGACACCCCAGCAAAGTGGGTATTCAACTCATCCGTGTTGAAGCCATGTAGATCCTCCCTGGCCTTAGAGATAAGGCCCAGACTCCGTAACTCATTCCAAACGTTCTTGTTATTCTCAAGGGCTTCAAAGATTCTGGTATGAATAAAAGCCTCACGCGCCTGCTCGGTAAGCAGCTCGGCCTCAGCAGCGAGAGACTCATATGCATTCCTAAGGTCGGCTCGTCGAGTACGTTTGTGTCTTCTTTCTAAAGCGTCTCGTTTTTTGTAAAGATTCTGAAGATCTGCATCAACCCAAGGTGGAAAACCCTTTTTCTTTGGAGAGAATCATTACAAGGGAGCTAGTTGGTCAATGGCTCCCATAATGTTACGACTAAGGTGTTCAAGTCTGGCGTCCAGTCCGTTGTTAGGGCAATCAACTGAGGACCAATCACAAGCAGCAAGAAGGGATAATAGTTCTCCTGAATTAATTGATTTAAAATCCCTATAAGTGAAACTGTTGAGAGCAGGAGGTTCTACTGTCTGAAAGTTAATCTCAACATCAATGATATTATGCTTGCTTGGGAAGGTCGCCAGCGAATTGCCTGCATTCAGCACCACATTGTCATCGTCAGTATAGATCACATCAATCCATGTGTGCGAATCTCCGACATGGTGAGTCGCGCCATGTTCCACTAGCTTTAAGTTCAATTTACAGGCAAGATCTTTAATGAATTCTGCATCATGTGAGGTCGACAACATGTTCGCATTCAGATCTCCCATGACAAGTCTATAGTCAAAACCCACTGAATACCTTCTCAAGTTATTGGCTAGTTCTGAATCATCAGAAAACGAGATACCCGAATAATGATACTTGTAGAAAACTTTAAGTACAAAATAAACTAGGAACTCTATATAATAAGAACACAAAATCTGAATAGCGGAGATCAAAAACGATGCAGCTGCCTCGGTGCGGTTTCGAGCGGTTCTGGCGATAGCGCGCCCACCGGCAACCGTCAGTAAGAGGGAGGAGAGAGAGAGAGTAGGGGAGCGCCCTCTCCCTGCAGCTTACGCTGCGAGGCACGGAGCCTGCTGATGACTCAGCCGACACTTTGTAAGCCAAGCCCTCAACAAATCTCACATGCCTGCTCTCATATAATTTATTTTGTTCTGGGGCATAAATTATGTAACCTGTTTGCAAATAACCCACTATGAATCCTCTGATTCCCTGAACCGCAAATTTAGTACTTGTATTTCTCGGAATTCTTACAAAGGCTACCGACCCAAATCTCTTCATTTGTTCAGAGGAGTACTCATGTCAATTGATTTATGGGGCGTTCTGTTGTACGTATAAGTAGCTGCCCTCACGGCTAAGTCCTTCATACTTGGTGGCAGTCCTGAATCAAACATCATGGCTCTTATTCTCATCTCTAACGTTCTAATAAACCTTTCTGCCACTTCATTGTGCTCTGGAGTATCTGGGCAGGCTAATTGAAATTCAGCGCCTAACCTATTCAGTACTTCTACCGTTTCAGATCCTGTAAATTCTGTTCTTCTATCGCATCTCAGATAACAGAATTTTTCGTTGGATCCTATGAAATTTTGCATACTTTTTACAAATTCCTCTATGCATTTAGGAGCCTCATTTTTCCTACGCAAAGGATAAGCTAAAGCTACTCGTGAATAATCATCAACCAATACTAGCACAAACCTAAACTCTTTAGGGTGTGCTGTGGGACTTATTGGTCCCATCGGGTCAGCATGAACTATCTGTAATGGTTTAGTTGCTCTAGTTCTTATCTGATAAAAAATCTTTAATAATTCTGGATATTCCTTTGCCAAGTTTAGCAGATAAGCCCTAGAGGCATGGCCCAATCGCACGTGCCACAGCATTGCTTGGGAGAATCTCATTGGTTCACCGAATACATTATTTTCATACTCAACATCTAAATTTACCTCTATTTCAGAGTCATCTTCTAATTTATGTAATTTTCTATTAGCTAATGTATTTAATAAGCCATTGAGTTTATTAGGATGTTCCTTATCTAAACCACTTTCTTTTTCCAATTCAATTTCTTTGATATGAGAATTTTCTATTTCTTCCTTGCTTTTGTCTAATTTGTTGCTAACTGTTATGTTCTCATTATTGTTGTATCTATTCTCTTCATTATTTGTTTTAGAACTTCTAGTGTTATACGAAAGATAACACGCTTTTCCTTCAAACTCGTTAATGGACTCGTTTATTCTCTCATTATTTTTGTTATTGTTTCGTATTTTTAATTTAACTATCCAAAAAGGTGATTGATAAGTTCCCGTTATTATACTTTTCCTAGCTACTGGATCATAGATGTTAATACCTTTATTATCTAGATAAATTTGTAAACCTTTGTCTACAAATTGTCTCAAAGAAAGCAAATTTTCTGACAAATCTTTAGCATAAAGTACATCCTTTAAAATTAACTCATTACCGTCTTTGGTTTCAACTTGAATGATTCCTGCCCCTTTAGTATCTAACACGCTTTTATTGTTTGCACACTTAATCGATTGTTTATTTGACTCATTCAAGTTGCTAAATATCAATTTTACATTACTCAAATGTTCAGTTGCTCCTGAATCCGCGATGAATTTAACTACTTTGTTTTTATTCTCTATGTTGCACATGTCTCTCTCTGTACTGTTTAAATTTATATTATATTCAATTTTATGAGATAATATTTTGTTCTCACCTAAGTAGTTGTCCGACCTCGTCTCCAAGGCCGGAACATCAGTGGAGCTGTAGTGGGCTGTAGCCTGATAGCTTCCACCACGAGCTCGATTGGAGTTGGCCCCTCTGTAAGAGCCTCTGCCTCGGCCACCTCCTCTGGCCCAGTTTCCTCCTCTGCCTCGACTCCCGAAGCTTCTCTGAGGTCTGGTTGGGCCTCTTGCACCAGATACCTGTTGTCCAGATCTCTGCTGTTCAAACCTTTTAAACTTCTTCGGAGGTTGGCTGTTAGCCGGCCATTCGGTTCTCCTTTTGGGGCAATCCTTCGAGACATGCCCTGCTACCTCCTTGCACGAGAAGCAGAAGATTTGAAGTTCTCGGTTTCGGGCAATCACTGGCTACGTGGCCTCTCACGCCACAGGAGTAGCACCTCCTCTCAGTGGCTCGAGAGTTGCCTTGGCCACTCCTGCCTCCGCCTGTTTCTCCTCCTCCTCCTCGAACAAACAGGGCAGCCCTGGGCAGTTCCCGCTTAGGCCACGTCGACTCTACCTGTAAAATAAATTCCTTTAGCTGCGCATATGTCATGTCGATGCCATTTTGTCTGGCAACGCAATCCGCTATGTTTATTTCTGGGATTTTATCCACGACAGCTTGCAAGAAAACGTCTCGTTTTTCCTTATCTTTCAGTTTCCCTACTCCAGGGATATTATCAAAAGTTCTAACTTTCTCTTCAAATTTATCCCAAAACTGTGAAGCAGTTTCTGCTGCTGGATTAAATTTTAGACTGTATAGATCTTTTCTTGCTGAGATAGAATTTGTTCTCGATTCTAATCTCTTATATTCCTTTAGTTTTTCGAGTATTTCTATAGGCTCTTTTATCTCTACTATTTTGGTATAGTAAATAATATCAATATGATTTATCATTATATCTCTAACCTTTTCTTTATCATCTTTCAATTTCTCAGAATTTAGATTGTTACTCTTTTCAGGATTAAACACATAATTTAACTTCTTTATTTTTAACTCAGACATCAAATAGTCTTCAAAAATCTCAAACTTAGTAGACATATTTAATTTGTAATTTCTGTTCACTACTGAACTTCCATTATTTATCTCACTTTGTATTTTTTCTGTTAATTTAGTTATGCTATTTTCGTTTATTTGAGATTCTGTTTTCCTTTTTAACAACTCCTCTAGTTATCCACTAATATAATTTTCTAAATTCAATTCTAACTCTTTATTTTGAAGGTTATTTGGGATAGTATTTGACATTAATTTACTTACTCCAGACTGTCGCATTACCCCTGAATGATTGCTTGAGGTGGGCGACTCTGAGAGTTCTCCGTCCTCTCTCAACGGTCTCCGTCCCCGTGGAGATTCTTGCTCCCCCTGTCCAGCGCTTGCATTTACATGCACCTCCGGCTCATCTCTCTGGCCCTGCCTGGGCCCGGACATATCAGGCAATTTTTCCATTAGAAGTGCCTGAAACTCCGCTCGGGACGTGGTCTCGCAGGTGCCCTTGGTTACGTCTCCAAGATTTATCTTGGGATTTGGCGTTTCGACCATCAGCACCTTGGCCCTATTCCATCTCAGCAGCGAACTCAGGCAGATATAAGTAAGTAACGAACAATTAATTAAAATATTAAATGTTAATAAAAACAGTGAAAGGCTGGTTAAGTTCGGAAAATAAAAGGTGTAAAAATTAAGACTTGATAGAGTAGAGTAAAAGCACGGTAAAGTGAAAAACGCGCGGGAGTATAAAAGCGCGCGAAAAGGAAAAACCTCAAGATGGCCGCCGAGCGGACCACGTGGTGAACAGAGGGGGAAGACGCCGGAAGTGGGAGCGACTCGAGTATGAGCGGCGTCGTGGTGATGGACGCGAGACGCGGCTGTGCTCTGGGGATATATGCATGAGCGCGGAGCCGAGTGTGCATGCATATATCCCCAGAGCACAGCCGCGTCTCGCGTCCATCACCACGACGCCGCTCATACTCGAGTCGCTCCCACTCCTTCTCCGCGACGCACATGCACATACACGAGCAACCAGGCATACGCGGCTCCGCGCTCTCTCGCCGCTCCGTCGGCGCTCGCGTCAGCAACGGCACCGCTACATATATATACCTATATACTTGTGTATACTTGTGCGCGCTACCAAGTGCTGATAACACTATGTCGTCACGCGCACATGTTCACGCGACTAACTGCCAACTTCCGGCGTCTTCCCCCTCTGTTCACCACGTGGTCCGCTCGGCGGCCATCTTGAGGTTTTTCCTTTTCGCGCGCTTTTATACTCCCGCGCGTTTTCTCTTTCTCGCGCGTTTTTCACTTTACCGTGCTTTTACTCTACTCTATCAAGTCTTAATTTTTACACCTTTTATTTTCCGAACTTAACCAGCCTTTCACTGTTTTTATTAACATTTAATATTTTAATTAATTGTTCGTTACTTACTTATATCTGCCTGAGTTCGCTGCTGGGCTGGAATAGCCCCCTCGCCTCCTGTCGCCATCGGTGACACCCTCCTCCACTCCTTCGTTGCACCACCCGCCGCACTTCGGACACCACAAGGCGGAAAATAGCACCTCTCCCTGTACCCAGAGCACGTCGAACTCTCCTCTCCTCGCTCCTTTCGTCAATTCAGGAGTGCGCTTCTCCTCGCACCCTGAATGATACCACTGAGCTGTTTCTCTCCGCTCTTATCTCTTCTCGAGTTCTCGAGTGCGTTTCTCCTCGCACGCGAGATCAAGAGAAAAAAGCGGTTTTGAAAATGGCTGCTGAAACTCGTCTGATTAGTAGATGGATGACATCATTTCTTGGAAACGAATTATCTGAAAGCAAAAAACAAAACGGTTTCATGTTCTGTATCGAATTGGCTATGGCCTCAAGCAGAATGAAACATTTTCAATGAAAAAAAAACAAAATGGCGGACTTTTTAATTTTTTTACCCTTTCTTTCACTTTTAATTGTTTATAACTTTTTTAAATAAAAATGAATATTTCTGGTTCTGCTTGAGGATATAGCCAGACATCTAAAGAGTAAAATGTCGTTTGGTTCATGTCGATAAGTGCAATAGTTTTGAAATGAGAGTGATCCATCCATGCGAAAAAACGTGGTTCGGAGAAAAATCAGTTTAAAGTTTTTATTCGTGAAAAATCGTAAAAAAATTGAATTTTACTCACATATCCATTCCAGCTTCATACACAACTCCTTCCTGGTCTTCGTAAGCATCGTTCTGAAGAATTCTTGCATTTCTTAAAGCAGTTCTGTGTTCCTTAGACGCTTCAGTAGCTTCTAGCTCAGCTCGATCAACACGCCTGTTGTTGGCCCTATCAGCAAAGGGCCTTGCTTCCGGGCCGATTCTGACACCCATAACTTCCATTACTTTTAATATATTAATTATATATTATTATTGTGTCTTAAAATTAATATATTAATTATATATTATCATTGTGTCATCATGGCGTCGGGAGGAGGTGGACTACCTCCCGAACCTCCTGATATAAACTCAGAACCAGCATATACATGCCATCCAAAAAATAAAGTTACAACAGTGATTTGTGTAGTGTGTGATAATATTTATCATAAAAGTGACTTTGACAAATATAAAGACAAAATATACGTAGGGAAAGCACTTGTGGTTTGTCCTGCACACGTGGAGCTTGTTCTAACCTTAAAAGAGAATAAAATAAAATTAGATGAAAATGCTAGAATTTTAATTGCTCAGATAAAAAGTGCAAAAGAAGAGAAAATAAAGCACAAAATCTTAAATGAATTAAATGTTATATCTGAAAATACACAAAAATCTGGAACGAATGAAAAACTAGATGCCACGTTACTGTCAGAAAATTCTGAACTAGAAAATCTTAATATCAAAAATCAATTACTTAAACAATTAAATAGTGAATTAATGGACAAGAATACTTTGTTAAAAAGATTATTGAAAAAAGAGAAGAATGAAGATGAATTTGAAAAAGTGCAACTAAACCAAAAAACATATGCTGAGGTATTAATTAATAAATCAGTAAATAAAAAGAAAAGAGTTCCAGCAATAATTGTAGAAAATAAAAAAAAAGACAAAAATCCTAAAGATTTTTCAAAAAAAGTGTGCAATTATTTAATAGATGATAAAAATATTCAAACTAAATATGTGAAATCAATTAATGATAATGAATTATTGATTAAAAGCTTGGACGAAAGAAGTGCTAAAACTACTTTTGATGTTTTAACAAAAAAGTTATCTAATAATTATAATGTTGTGTATGAAAAAATTGAATCGCCAAAGATGAAAATAGTTGGAGTGGATCCCACACAAATGAACCAAGATGAACTCGAAAATGATATAAATCGAAGAAATTTTAGTGAATATCAAGACAAATGTAAGATATTACACATAAATGAAATTACGACTACTAACAAGTTAAGCCTAATAATAGAAGTACCAAGAGATTTATACAAACGTATAAGAGACAACCAAAATAAAATTTTTATTGGTTATCAAAGTTGCAGAGTCTGGGATTTAATAAATATCAAGCCCTGCAATAAGTGTGGAAGATTTGGGCATAATCCTCGTAACTGTGAAAATGAGCTTTGTTGCATAAATTGTGCTGGAACACACATATCTTCACAATGTGATAACCTGTCCAATAAAGTATGTATCAATTGTTTTTATAGCAATACTAAATATAAAACAAATTTAGAGGTTAACCATGTAGTTAATGATACGGAAAAATGTACAATATTTAAGAAAAAACTTAATAGATACATAAGTATGACAGATTATCCTATGAATCCTACTATACCAAGATACATGGGTAATGTAGAAAATTACAAAAAAAAACACTACGACAATGAACTCAACTAAACCAAGAATGAAGAGTGCAATACTCAGCAAAAATGCAACGCTCAGCAAGAATGCACCACTCAGCACTAGTATACTATCATTAACAAGCCCAAGCACAAGCAGAAATAAAAGTAAATAATGGGGCAACATCTAAATCTCATAGAAGAATTCCAAAAAGAAGTAATTCAAGAGGAAATATCATATCTTGATCTAAAAACTCTTAATAAAAATTTGAATATAAAAGTCAGCCTTATACTGTATGTTAATATTAGAAGTCTAAATGCTAACTATACAAAATTAGAAATTTTTATTAAGAGCTTGAGGATCAAACCTTATATAATTGTATGCTCAGAAACATGGTGCTTACATAACTGTCAATATTTTGCTATACAAGGTTATAATTTATATTATAATAATAGCAAAATAAATCAAAATGATGGAGTAGTTGTATATATAAAAGATTGCGTAACAGAAATAACCGAAACAATTGAAATTGGTAAATTGAAAATATTAAATACAAGAATAACACTAAATAGAGGTATTTCTCTTGAAATATCAACATTATATAGATGTCATAATCTATCATGTACTGAACTCATTTCCAACTTAAAATCATATATGAACGGCAAAAAAAATATAAAAAATCATTTAATTATTGGTGATTTTAACATTGACATTATGAAAGAAGATCATAACAGTCAGGAACTTATAAACTTATTTCAGAATTTATAAACTTATTTCTAATATTGAAATATATTTTTAATAAATGCATAGAGCAAGTTTATATTGCATTGAAGGCTGTTAGTGAAATAGTTTTTAAAAAAGCTGCTAAAGAAGAGCAAGAAAAGAATAAAGAGAGAGGATTACCCGAAGATAGGCTTACTGTTTCGGGCGATGGTTCCTGCTATTATGATCTCATGTGAAAGAAAAGGACAATTATATGTCAAAATGCGTAATGAACCTAATAACGAAAGAATAAAATTAGAATATAGGAATTACACAAAGAGTCTTGATAAAATTATTAAAGAAGCTAAAACTAAGCATGAAAGAAATTTAATAATAAAAAGTAGCAATAATTCCAAACAACTATGGAAACATATAAAAAGTAAACTGGGTACTAAATCGCAAAATAATAATACAATTAATAAAATAATAATGAATAACGATGAAATAATAGATGACCCTACAAAAATTGCCAATCAAATGAACTCATATTTTTGGAAAATAGGAATGAATTTAAGTAATAAAATTAATATTCCGCAGGGTAAGATATTAAAAGTACCACCCATGAATTGCAACTCTATTTTTATAAAACCAACTAATAATTTTGAAATTTTACAAATAATTGAAAATATGAAAATAAAAAATGGCGGTGTTGATAAAATCCCAACAAAAGCTTTGAAAATACTATCAAATCTAATCGTAAATGCATTAACTCATATATTTAATATATGTCTAGAAAAATCAATATGGCCTGAATCATTGAAAACAGCTGAGGTAGTACCTATCTTTAAAGCTGGAAACAAAATGGAAATATCAAATTATAGGCCCATATCCTTAATCTCAAATATAGCAAAAGTTCTAGAAAAAATTGTTTTTGTAAGATTACAAGAATTTTTTGATAAATTTAAACTATTAACTCACAATCAATATGGATTTGTAAAAAATAAAGGTACTAAAGATGCTCTTAGTTATATAACGAAAGAAATATATAGCAATTTAGACAAAAGCAAACCAATAGCAATCATATTCCTAGACTTAGCTAAGGCGTTTGATACTGTAAACCATTCTATCTTATTAGATAAATTATATAATTATGGTATAAGAGGTAAAGCACATAAACTAATAATGAATTATCTAAGCAATAGGAGACAAAAAGTTAGAATTGGAATAACAGAAAGTCAATATGAAACAATAGACACAGGTGTTCCCCAGGGTACTATACTAGGACCACTTCTATTCATAATTTACGTTAATGATTTATTAATAAATAGAACTGACAGCACTATCTCATATGCTGATGATACAGCAATTATAGCATCTGATGATACCTGGGAAAAAGTTGAAAATAAAATGAATAAGTACTTGGATGATATAGCTAATTGGTTAGCTCTGAACAAACTATCTTTAAATATAAATAAAACAACCTACATAACATTTGGCAATTACTGTGATAGTGTTCCTAAAGATATGAACATAAAAATACAGGGTACTAAAATTTGTAGGGTAGAATATTGTAAATATCTAGGTATTGTATTTGATTACAATCTAAAATGGGACAGACATATTGAATATATAATAAAGAAAACAAAATATATATTATTTATACTTTACAAAATGTCAAAATACATGCAATCTGATACACTTAAGATAATATACTATGCATTTTTTCATAGTATAATTACTTATGGAAATATAGCTTGGGGTGGTGCATACAGAAACAATCTGGAGTTACTTCAAAAGACTCAGAATAGAATCCTAAAAATTGTTAATAAAAATAGTTTCAATCAGGACAACCCATTAAATTTAAAACAAATTTTTGCTTATGAATGTGTATCGTATCATTATAATGAACTCAAGAATTTATACTTAACGTCTAAAAGCAAAACCAGAAATAAACTTATTATACCACCAAAATGTTCAAAAGCTGTAAGTGATAAGAGTAATCACATTAGAGCAATACAAGTTTATAACTGCTTACCAACAATTAATATAAATCTTAAAATACTAGACATACCAAAGATTTATAATAAGAAAAAATTAAAAAAATGGATAAGTACGAATATATTATAAACATCAACAAGTCACTGTTACTTTATCCAAGACAAATATGTACTTGGACACTTAGGTTTTAAGTTAGTTTTTAGTTTTACTTAGATTGTAAGTTAATTATTAAGTTATTATACACACCGGACCTATGTACAGGTAGCTCTGACTACCTCTATAGGATGTGGGTTACTCCAGATATAATTAATATATCTGGAGATTAACTACAACATGTATTACGATGTATTACTCTGGTTAAATAAATAAATAAATAAATAAATAAAATATATTAATAAAAGCCCTTCATTAAAAATGCAAGCAGCACTGAGAGCAGCAATTTCAAGCGTTTTTTTCCCAACAAACTTATGTTTAGGGGCTATGTTCCAGACACACGAGTTGTAACTTTCGTTATTGTTTTACGTGTTAGCCCCTAAACATCTCTCGAGCAACTTTTCGTCGGTTAGTTCTTCATAAATTGGCTGTAAAAGATCTTTAATTTCCTGATCGAAAGCTGGAGGATGGTTGTAATTCTGTTTTGTAGCTACTGCCTTTTGATAAGCGCACCATGAATCTGCTCCGGCTGGACAATACTGGTGTTATGGCTTAGCATCGGTGGAACACTTGTGATAAAATGAGGCCAGAATTGCATTCTTCATGTCTGGCACAGAATCGGGGTGAGTAAGCACAGCTTTTTAAAATAGCTAGATAAGAGCGACAGTTGCGCTTCAGTAAATTTTAAAGATTTTACGACAGGTTGTTCGCATTTTTTAGCCTTCTTCTTTTTGGGTACTTCTTCACCTCTTTCTAGTGCCTCTCTTTTTTCTTGCGCTTTCAGAGCTCTCTTTATTTTTGCATGGTTTTTTTGGCTTCTTTACCACGTCTATATATACTCTTACCTACGTGTAAAACACATGCTTTTTTCTTTACTTTGACAGCCTCGCCGTACGGTTCAGATTCTTCGAGTCTCTTGAAAGTTTTAGCGTCACCGTCGCCGACATAATATTCATACATAACACCGTACTGCTCCACAGACCTCCGAAACATCTCTTCCACTCCTTCAACTTCTATAAGACCGGCACTATCGTCATGATCCCTTGTGCAATTGCCTGCTTCACAATGTTCGGTAAACCAAGCATCAAACTCTGGCGTATTTTCGGGGAATTTTTTTGAATAGTTACTGCATGCTTGGCAAATCTTTGATTTTACTATAACATCTATGACTTTGTTCGTGTACTTGCCGATCAAACTAACAATACCGAGTAAAGCTGTGAATCCTCTTTTTGGCCAGGAACCATCGCCCGAAACAGTAAGCCTATCTTCGGGTAATCCTCTCTCTTTATTCTTTTCTTGCTCTTCTTTAGCAGCTTTTTTAAAAACTATTTCACTAACAGCCTTCAATGCAATATAAACTTGCTCTATGCATTTATTAAAAATATATTTCAATATTAGAAATAAGTTTATAAATTCTGAAATAAGTTTATAAGTTCCTGACTGTTATGGCCTGCTTCACAATGTTCGGTAAACCAAGCATCAAACTCTGGCGTATTTTCGGGGAATTTTTTTGAATAGTTACTGCATGCTTGGCAAATCTTTGATTTTACTATAACATCTATGACTTTGTTCGTGTACTTGCCGATCAAACTAACAATACCGAGTAAAGCTGTGAATCCTCTTTTTGGCCAGGAACCATCGCCCGAAACAGTAAGCCTATCTTCGGGTAATCCTCTCTCTTTATTCTTTTCTTGCTCTTCTTTAGCAGCTTTTTTAAAAACTATTTCACTAACAGCCTTCAATGCAATATAAACTTGCTCTATGCATTTATTAAAAATATATTTCAATATTAGAAATAAGTTTATAAATTCTGAAATAAGTTTATAAGTTCCTGACTGTTATGATCTTCTTTCATAATGTCAATGTTAAAATCACCAATAATTAAATGATTTTTTATATTTTTTTTGCCGTTCATATATGATTTTAAGTTGGAAATGAGTTCAGTACATGATAGATTATGACATCTATATAATGTTGATATTTCAAGAGAAATACCTCTATTTAGTGTTATTCTTGTATTTAATATTTTCAATTTACCAATTTCAATTGTTTCGGTTATTTCTGTTACGCAATCTTTTATATATACAACTACTCCATCATTTTGATTTATTTTGCTATTATTATAATATAAATTATAACCTTGTATAGCAAAATATTGACAGTTATGTAAGCACCATGTTTCTGAGCATACAATTATATAAGGTTTGATCCTCAAGCTCTTAATAAAAATTTCTAATTTTGTATAGTTAGCATTTAGACTTCTAATATTAACATACAGTATAAGGCTGACTTTTATATTCAAATTTTTATTAAGAGTTTTTAGATCAAGATATGATATTTCCTCTTGAATTACTTCTTTTTGGAATTCTTCTATGAGATTTAGATGTTGCCCCATTATTTACTTTTATTTCTGCTTGTGCTTGGGCTTGTTAATGATAGTATACTAGTGCTGAGTGGTGCATTCTTGCTGAGCGTTGCATTTTTGCTGAGTATTGCACTCTTCATTCTTGGTTTAGTTGAGTTCATTGTCGTAGTGTTTTTTTTTGTAATTTTCTACATTACCCATGTATCTTGGTATAGTAGGATTCATAGGATAATCTGTCATACTTATGTATCTATTAAGTTTTTTCTTAAATATTGTACATTTTTCCGTATCATTAACTACATGGTTAACCTCTAAATTTGTTTTATATTTAGTATTGCTATAAAAACAATTGATACATACTTTATTGGACAGGTTATCACATTGTGAAGATATGTGTGTTCCAGCACAATTTATGCAACAAAGCTCATTTTCACAGTTACGAGGATTATGCCCAAATCTTCCACACTTATTGCAGGGCTTGATATTTATTAAATCCCAGACTCTGCAACTTTGATAACCAATAAAAATTTTATTTTGGTTGTCTCTTATACGTTTGTATAAATCTCTTGGTACTTCTATTATTAGGCTTAACTTGTTAGTAGTCGTAATTTCATTTATGTGTAATATCTTACATTTGTCTTGATATTCACTAAAATTTCTTCGATTTATATCATTTTCGAGTTCATCTTGGTTCATTTGTGTGGGATCCACTCCAACTATTTTCATCTTTGGCGATTCAATTTTTTCATACACAACATTATAATTATTAGATAACTTTTTTGTTAAAACATCAAAAGTAGTTTTAGCACTTCTTTCGTCCAAGCTTTTAATCAATAATTCATTATCATTAATTGATTTCACATATTTAGTTTGAATATTTTTATCATCTATTAAATAATTGCACACTTTTTTTGAAAAATCTTTAGGATTTTTGTCTTTTTTTTTATTTTCTACAATTATTGCTGGAACTCTTTTCTTTTTATTTACTGATTTATTAATTAATACCTCAGCATATGTTTTTTGGTTTAGTTGCACTTTTTCAAATTCATCTTCATTCTTCTCTTTTTTCAATAATCTTTTTAACAAAGTATTCTTGTCCATTAATTCACTATTTAATTGTTTAAGTAATTGATTTTCGATATTAAGATTTTCTAGTTCAGAATTTTCTGACAGTAACGTGGCATCTAGTTTTTCATTCGTTCCAGATTTTTGTGTATTTTCAGATATAACATTTAATTCATTTAAGATTTTGTGCTTTATTTTCTCTTCTTTTGCACTTTTTATCTGAGCAATTAAAATTCTAGCATTTTCATCTAATTTTATTTTATTCTCTTTTAAGGTTAGAACAAGCTCCACGTGTGCAGGACAAACCACAAGTGCTTTCCCTACGTATATTTTGTCTTTATATTTGTCAAAGTCACTTTTATGATAAATATTATCACACACTACACAAATCACTGTTGTAACTTTATTTTTTGGATGGCATGTATATGCTGGTTCTGAGTTTATATCAGGAGGTTCGGGAGGTAGTCCACCTCCTCCCGACGCCATGATGACACAATGATAATATATAATTAATATATTAATTTTAAGACACAATAATAATATATAATTAATATATTAAAAGTAATGGAAGTTATGGGTGTCAGAATCGGCCCGGAAGCAAGGCCCTTTGCTGATAGGGCCAACAACAGGCGTGTTGATCGAGCTGAGCTAGAAGCTACTGAAGCGTCTAAGGAACACAGAACTGCTTTAAGAAATGCAAGAATTCTTCAGAATGATGCTTACGAAGACCAGGAAGGAGTTGTGTATGAAGCTGGAATGGATATGTGAGTAAAATTCAATTTTTTTACGATTTTTCACGAATAAAAACTTTAAACTGATTTTTCTCCGAACCACGTTTTTTCGCATGGATGGATCACTCTCATTTCAAAACTATTGCACTTATCGACATGAACCAAACGACATTTTACTCTTTAGATGTCTGGCTATATCCTCAAGCAGAACCAGAAATATTCATTTTTATTTAAAAAAGTTATAAACAATTAAAAGTGAAAGAAAGGGTAAAAAAATTAAAAAGTCCGCCATTTTGTTTTTTTTTCATTGAAAATGTTTCATTCTGCTTGAGGCCATAGCCAATTCGATACAGAACATGAAACCGTTTTGTTTTTTGCTTTCAGATAATTCGTTTCCAAGAAATGATGTCATCCATCTACTAATCAGACGAGTTTCAGCAGCCATTTTCAAAACCGCCATTTTGAACAAAAAAAATTTTTTTTTCAAGTAATTTAATATATGTGCTTTCATATGTAAAAAAATTGATTACTCAACATGTTTTGTACTATGAATAAAATTTATTGAAAAAAATCACGTTTTTTGGAGTAACCTGGCCTTAAAAGTGCTTATTGAAAAACAGTTTGAGTACGATACTAGTGATGACCGATTACCTCTCGTTCTATGCAGTAGTTGCAAAAGAGATTTATACAGAATTAGAAACGATGAAGATATAAGTGTGAATCTACCAAAATTTTCTGATCTTCAACCTTTGAAGAAATCTACTAGATCAAGCGACTATGTTTTATGTGCTTGTCATATTTGTGAGCTTGCGAGAAAACCCCCTCCTGGAAAATTTTCAAACTTTGCAAAGAATAATGTTATGCCTCAGCGACATGGAATACTTGTTGATGTGACAAATATAAAAGTTCCAAGTAAGCTATTAAACATATCTTTTTCTAGTTATAATAACTACAATATAATAATACAATTTTAATCTAGATAAAAGAAAATCGCCTTCCGTTGAAAACCGGTGTAGTTACTGCTTTTCTTTGTTGGGAAAAGGAAAATCTCATAAATGTAACTTTACGTACGCTTGGAGAATTTGACTGAAAACATTATGCAAACAAGCCCAAGAGCTACAGATCAAGTAATTTCGTCTTTGCTTAAACGCAAAATGATTACAGAAAATACACAAAATACTACAACTCTATCACTTTCTCAAACACGCAGTAAGCCTCTTAAAGTTGCTATTGGTTCACAAAATAACAAAGCTTTAAGCAAACCTGAGCTTTTTTCTGCAGACGATTTTTAAAAAATCCAGACGAGTTTACATTTGAGCCAAATGAAGACACTTGCGATTGCTACAGCTTTACGAGTAGCTACAAAAAATGCTAAGGTCGTGGAACCGCATTTGAAAAAAAAAAACTATCAATTAAGGGGGTATCCCTATATAGATCGATCAAAAAAAAAATTTTTTCCGTGTTTTATTTGTACTTGAAACTTTAAACGCGTTTTTCTCAAAACTACTTTTTCAAAGTCCGTGGACACGATTTCTCGAAAACTAATGTACCGATCGTTTTGAAATTTTGCACACTTCTTTAAAATTACATTGACTAGTGATTGAACAAAGGATTTTCGTTTCTTTCAATCACAATTTATTTTACAACCTATTTTGTGCTCAAAATTTTACCGAAAATCGAACTTTTTGCAAAATCTCTCCCAAAATTTCAAAACTTAATTTTTTTCTTATCCCTTCGTTCAATCACGAGCTATTACCATGTATTAACTGAAAAATATTTTTTTTTTATTTCAGATGAAACCAACATGAGTTATCATGTCCACCGCAACGACACTTGTTTTTTTGAGGCTTCGGAAATTTCGCTGTCTACGGCTCAATTTTCAATTTTTTTCATCACAATTTTTAAAAATGTTGTTGAAGATATATATTTTAATGTAGTAAAAAGTTGAATAAAAACAGTTTTTTATTGTACCTAAAAAAAATTCGTGAAAATTTGCTTATTTTGCCTCTGAAACCCATGTAACCCCTTAAGATGTGTCCAAGACATAATTGTTGGGTGATTTAGCTTACGTGTCAAAAATAGATGTTATGTTTACATATGTAAAGAGGTAATATAAAGTTGTATGATCTGACGTGTTATAGGAATGACCGGATTATTAAAAAAAGGAAACACAATATTTAAATGGTAAGATTGTCAGGTGAATTTATTATAATGTAATTAACAATGGACGATGACGGAGACACGACGATCCACTCCGCATGAGTGTAGACCTCGAAAAAACTCTCGTGTCAGGACTACAGGCACATTATATGCCCTCGACGCAAGCGGCCGCGCCGCCGCAAATACATGCGTATACTCGTCGTCGTCACAAGATTCATTCTTTCACACATATACTCATACAAACGCATTCATCCAAAATCACACTGGACCCAGCAACAAAGAGTCCGCGCCGACTGATTATCGAGACGGCGAATGTAAGCAATATCTCATTATATCCAAGAAACGAGGAAGCGGCCCAATGTTAAATGTGCAAAAATTAATATCCGGAAAAAAAAAATATGAGCGTGTAGGAAATTAAAATTCAGGATGAGTTTCTATTTCACGAGACTCGAGCCTGATTGCCGAACATAGCCTAAAAAATCGGCAAAGTTGCGAAAAGCGGTTTTTTGTTAATAACTAAAAAACTACAACTCCGATCGAAAAAAGTTAAATCAGGGAATTGTAGGTATTAAAAAGATCTATCATTTTGATGTACTATATTTTTCGATATCATGGATACTTTTCGAGTTATATGAGAAAAACCGTGAAAAATCGGGTTTTCTATAACTCGTTAACTATAACGTTTCCAAACTTGTTACTTGCTGTAAGTATAGCCTATAGCAAACCAAAAAAGTGCTTTTTTGAAAAATTTAAAAATTTTGATTATTTTTCAAGTTATATGGAGATTTCTCAAAAAAGATGCTCTCTTAAGTTGGTTATTTCTCGTCAGGGGATAGTGCTATGGTAACGATTCCGGGCTCATTTTTTTCTTTAAGAGTTGTACTTTCATGTTATTGAAAAAGTATATTGATTTTTTTAATTTTAAGGGTCAAAAAATGACTTTAAAAAAAATGCACTTTTTTTTGCATGTTTTTTTCGAATAAATTTTGTAATTTTGTTTTTATGAAAATGGCCGTTATAAAAATGGATTCCTGGCATTTTTTAACGAATTTAAAAAAAAAATTAATATTCTACGATCATTAGGAGCCGAGATAATTTTTTTATTTCAAAAAAATGTGGAAGGTGTAATAATCATCCTACAGCAGTCACCTTCCCGGATATTAAGGTTGAATACCTATATTTTCAATAAAAAAATACTAGGATATGTTTAATTCATTTGCAGTATTAGTAATTGATCAATAAAGTGAGGCGGAGCGCGGCAGCTGTGGCGGGCGGCGGAGTGGGGATAGCTCTGAGCGCTCGAACTGAAAACTTATTTCGTGCGTTCAAAGTGGCTGGCGCTTGAAAAATTTTCTATTTCTCGGCTTCTGGACCACGTACAAAAATCCTTTTGTACTTAATTTGGGGTAGCTCGTCGAGATAAACACGAATATCATGTTTATTTTCGTCTTAGAAGCGATATAGACTCGCAAATATTTATTTATTTTTTAGTCTATAATTTTTGCCCCTTTTTCATTACTTAAATTATTATTTATTATTATTTTTCATAATTGTTTCATTAAATAATACGTTATGATAGAAATGTGAATATATGCAACATATTAAGGTAAGTTTTAAATTTCATTTATTCACAAAGTAATTAAATAACTTCATTATGTACAAAATATGTATTAAATCATTACAATAAAAATACTCGTATATTACATTAAAAAAATCAAATTTTTCTTTTTTTTATTGGAGGATCATCTGCTGATTCATTTGGCTCTTCTTCTTCTTTTTCTTCTTCTTCTACTTCTTCTTCTTCTTCAATATTCTCTGTAAGCAGATCGTCGATAGAGTTTGGCAATTCTTCATCTATTTCGATGGTATGAGTTTCAAAGTTTTCGCATTGATTTGAATCACAATGTGTGCAAACACTCGTACATTTAAGAAAATTTTTTCTGCAGCCACATATTTTTGTCTTGCAACCACTTGCACAGCTGCATGAGATTTTTTTCATTATCTCAAATTTTATCGTTTCGTGATAAGATGCACAGAGTCCCAAATAAGATAAAGTATCTAAAAGACCTCTTGCAGCAAATTTCTTGTGTACAAAAGATGACAAGCCTAATAAAATTGACGACAGAAATGATCGAGGTCTGACAGAAGATATCAAAATATGCGCAATTGTTGAAACTCGTTTCGACCATTTATTATCCAACGTGCGTTCGGACTTCTTGTTGCTTTTAATAAGAGTGCCTAAAAATGTCTGCAAAGTGTTAGGTATATCTTTTTCAACGTCATTTAAGAAAGAGCTTGGTGCGTTATAACAATCGCTATCATAACGTTTACTTCTTATATCTTGACAGATAATATTGGCAGCCATTTCTACTACTCTAAGCCGTTCTTCCTGAGTCGTAGGGGCTTTTTTTTTCATACCATTGAGCATCAAGTATATTTCCTTGACTATTTATGAAACATATTATTGTATCATTATGAATTGAATACATAATTATATCATCTTCAAAATATTTTTTTAGATGATCTTTTATAATAGAAATACGCGGCAAGTCACGAAAATCTTGTAACATTTCTTTCAAAGAAAACTGTGAGTCATCGGAGTTCTCAAGTATATGATTAATCACGTGATTGACTATTCGAGATATGTGTTCATCCATTGGACGGCCAACTTTAGGCGTGCTTGGATTGTTTGTGTAAAATACGCTCATACACTTACTGTGGTAACGAGCCTTTTTTTCTATTAAATCATTAACGTGTTCTAATCGCAATTTCAACTTCTTATTCGAATCATCTAGTCGCTTTGCCAATAATTTTAAAATATTGTCCTTAGTTTCGTTACTGCTAACTAATTTAATTTTTTCTTTATAGGTATCAGTTCTTGCATCACAACCACAAAATAAGCACAAAGAACTGAAGTCGAATTGGCGAGTTTCCTTATTATCTTTTCTTAATTGCGCAATATTCTGTAGAATAGTTTTCTTTGCACTTTGAATATGACTCGGTCTGATGTATACAGTTCTGCAGTTTACATGAACATCTAAAAACGCTAAATGTTCCATTTTTAAGTGTTTCTTATCTCCTATCTCTTTACTCGCTTTTATAAGTAAATTTATAGCCTTTTCACTGAGGTGAACTTTATCATTCATCTCCATCGTTTTATCACATAATATACATACTTCTTCATTAGTCTCTGCCATTGTATGTCAATATCTAAAAATAAATAAATAAATAAATTAGAATAATTGAATAAACTTCAATTAAAAGCCGTTATGTTTAATAAAATGAGTACTCACCAAACGAAATAAAAAAAGTTGTTACTTGTTGTTCACGTACGTTTTCTCTTGCACTGTATACTGGCACTTGAAATTGAATAAATAAAGACTTATAAAATATTGTCAGCACGAAAGTGTCTGTAATTTAAACAGAATTTGTATATTCTTCACTGTATATTCACTGTACTTCGCTTCTAACCGTTGCTGCTTTCGATCTGCTCCGTTAAGGAACTAAGACGAACTGTTTGCGAAGGCCACCGAATACTAACCGGTCCCCCTTACTATACCCGGCTCCACCCCTCCCCTGCTCCACCCCTCCCCTTCTCCAAAACCATCATAATGCCGCAGTTGCGGAGCAGCTGTTTTGAAATGCTTATAGTAGGCCTACAGTTCCATGGGTCCACCTATCGCTTCATATTATACGTTATATATGTACCGTTATAATTACTTTCCACAGGTATATTGTATATTTGGACTAAACCGTTACTTCTGAGAAGTGTCCAAAATATTATGCTTTTGAAATTTACCATTATTTAAAATTATTTTAATTATCACAGCGTTTTTAGCAAACAATCAAAACGTCACTATTATAAGCAGCAAGTTAAGGTAAATAAATAATAATTTAAGTAATGAAAAAGGGGCACAAATTATAGACTAAAAAATAAATAAATATTTGTGAGTCTATATCGCTTCTAAGACGAAATTTTTCAAGCGCCAGCCACTTTGAACGCACGAAATAAGTTTTCAGTTCGAGCGCTCAGAGCTATCCCCACTCCGCCGCCCGCCACAGCTGCCGCGCTCCGCCTCACTTTATTGATCAATTACTAATACTGCAAATGAATTAAACATATCCTAGTATTTTTTTATTGAAAATATAGGTATTCAACCTTAATATCCGGGAAGGTGACTGCTGTAGGATGATTATTACACCTTCCACATTTTTTTGAAATAAAAAAATTATCTCGGCTCCTAATGATCGTAGAATATTAATTTTTTTTTTAAATTCGTTAAAAAATGCCAGGAATCCATTTTTATAACGGCCATTTTCATAAAAACAAAATTACAAAATTTATTCGAAAAAAACATGCAAAAAAAAGTGCATTTTTTTTAAAGTCATTTTTTGACCCTTAAAATTAAAAAAATCAATATACTTTTTCAATAACATGAAAGTACAACTCTTAAAGAAAAAAATGAGCCCGGAATCGTTACCATAGCAGTATCCCCTGACGAGAAATAACCAACTTAAGAGAGCATCTTTTTTGAGAAATCTCCATATAACTTGAAAAATAATCAAAATTTTTAAATTTTTCAAAAAAGCACTTTTTTGGTTTGCTATAGGCTATACTTACAGCAAGTAACAAGTTTGGAAACGTTATAGTTAACGAGTTATAGAAAACCCGATTTTTCACGGTTTTTCTCATATAACTCGAAAAGTATCCATGATATCGAAAAATATAGTACATCAAAATGATAGATCTTTTTAATACCTACAATTCCCTGATTTAACTTTTTTCGATCGGAGTTGTAGTTTTTTAGTTATTAACAAAAAACCGCTTTTCGCAACTTTGCCGATTTTTTAGGCTATGTTCGGCAATCAGGCTCGAGTCTCGTGAAATAGAAACTCATCCTGAATTTTAATTTCCTACACGCTCATATTTTTTTTCCGGATATTAATTTTTGCACGCTCTTTTCCCTATTGCTTGGACTATTACACAGCCGACGCCGATCGACGGTTGGTTTTCTGTTGAACTTGGCCAACTGATTACCTTCCGCGATTTCGGCGACAGTTACGTATTCGCAGAATACTTGTGTAATAACAATATTCTCTACAACTCGGCCATCCTGACATTTTAGCCGTCTCGGCTAACACACATCAATTTTCAGACTCTAAGTATAAATAAAAATTTTTCATTTTTCGAATTATTACACATATACATTTCTTAAAATTAACACTTATAACTTTTCTTAAAATAGCACTTATAACTTTTACTTAACATTAACACTTACTACAAATTTTAATTAGTTTTTTACATACGGTTTCATGTGATCTGGCGCTATTATGCCTTCATACGGAATTTGTGTAACCTGAAACCCGTCGATGTCGCCGACTACATATCGATCGCAATCTAGTACTTTTCTGACAACATATGGACCTTTAAATTCTGGTATTAATTTTTTATTAACACCCACCGTCGTATCTACATTGTCGATCATGACGTAATCGCCAACATCATAAAGAGTCGCATTTTTTCGCTTTTTGTTATAACTTTTCTCATTCACTGCTTGGTTTTTCGCGATATTTTCGGCCGCGTTTTCACGTAATGTTTCTAAATCTCTCTCATCACTTGCATTTAATATTAATCGCAGGCAATCATTAATTTCTCCTACTTGACTAACTCCGAACAATAATTTATTCGGCGTTTCGCCAGTCGATCTCGATACTGCATTGTTCAATGTAAACTCGGCGCGATGTAACACTTGATCCCATTTATTGGGAACCTCGCTTATCTTTGCGAGCATCGGCGTGATGTCACGATTGAAACGCTCAACTTGACCGTTCGCACGCGGCATACGAACAGCCACGAGTACATGCGCGATTTTTTCGCTTTCCATAAAATTACGAAACTCAGCTGAAGTGAACGCAGTTCCTCGATCAGTAATTAAACGTTGCGGTTGACTATACATTCTAAAGTATTCTTTCAAATATTTAATTGTCTCATTCGACTTAGTTGTTTTACTTGCAAATAATTTTACATATTTAGTAAACGCATCTACAACGACAAGGAGATATTTAAAACCCTTGCTAGTCTTATCTAACGGCCCTAAATGATCTGCATGCAACGTGTGAAAAGGCACATTTTCTTTCTTTATGCTATGCAAAAATCCTTCTTTTTTCCCACTTAATGGAGAAAATTCTATACATCGCAAGCAATTTGAAATATAATTACGAATTTTTTCACGCATCTGCGGAAACCAGTAAATTTTTATTATATTATTAAACACCTTTTCGAGCCCAAGGTGCCCTAAGTCGTCATGACAGGTACGAATAACATTCTGCTCCATTGAGCGAGGAACATAAAAAAGCAACTTTTTATTTTTATCCTTTCTGTACACTAAACCATCACGCAGTTCGTAAAATTTCAACTCTGATTTTTCTAACTGCCCGCGGATAACTAGAATTTCTTCGTCCCTGTCTTGACATAAAGTTAACGTTTGCTCGAACGTATTGCCCTCAATTACTAGCACGCTATGGCACCTACTCAGAGCATCGACATGACTCATGCGCGTGCCAGGTCGATGCTGCACTTCATAGTCATAGTCCTGCAGAAACATGGCCCATCTCGAAATTCTCGGATTAATATTCTTTTTACTTAGAGTAAGTCTAAAACTGTCACAATCAGTTATGATTTTAAAAATATACCCGACAAATAAACATGAAATCTTTTTACTGCATATACAACCGCTAGACACTCCAATTCAAAACTGTGATAACGCGATTCAGCTTGAGTGATTCTTTGGCTAAAATAGGAAACAGGTATAAATTTCCCATCTACAGTATAATATATAAATTTGAATCTATAATGAATTTACTTATTTATATATAGGGTATGTGGATTTATTGTCATTTAGCTATGACAGCAATATCTGTTAATCGTAACCCGGTTTTAATTGTCTACAGTCAATGGGATTTTCTGATAGTACGATAACAATTTTTATTAGAAGAAGACTTGGATCACCTGAAAGTGGTAATATTATTTTTACAGAAATCTATAAATTTACTATCATAAAATAATAAAATTAAATTTCTTTTTCTACAGTGGATAGGCGGATAAAATAGAGTGGATAAAATAGAAGTATTAAAAAACCATTATAAACTTCTGGAAATTCTGAAAAAATGTCTTGGAAAAATCATCAATTGTAAAGTTCGTAAATTACAGTTAAAACTATAATTACTAATTAGATGTGGGTTATTGCTTCTATATAATAACTGATAAGCTATATTTTATTTTTTTTATATTTTGTAATTATTAACTTTTTACAAAGTATTGTTTACATCATGCAAGAATTAATACTACATTTGTAGTAGTGCACTTTAATAAATACTTTAAAGTTTATTTAATTCTTTGTTCACATCATTCCATATATATCTGCTGGATAAACAAGAGGATTGCCATTCAGTCACAAAACAAAATTTTCTCAAAGACATTTTCGATGTACAATTTTCCGCTCTTTTCAATTCCGGGATAAAAATTAGGGGTTTCCATTTAAAAAAATCAAGTTGACCTTGAAATAACCTTGAAGATCAAGTTCAAGGTTAAGTTCAAGGTCACCAATGTTTGACCCCCTTTGCCCTTGTCAACTTTTGTCTCAACTTTTTTTGATACCACGCTTAGGAACAGAGAAATTTAGGTGCGGAGATTAAAATGGCCCACCCTGTATATGCGTGTGTATATTTATACATATATCCGACTACATGACTACAAACAAAATAACTAAAAATATTAATTTATTTGTGAAATTTACTTTATTACATTTAGTACAGATTAAAAATACAGATTTTATAAATATTTAATTTTGTCATAAACTTTTCTCGGTACATATAAAATTAGGTTATTACAAATAAATTATTTCTTATTTAAGTTAAGTTTATATTGAGTAATGTATTGAATAATATCTCTGGAGCATTTGTACTTTAATTCGATCGGAACTTGATCAAAACCAATTTTGATTATTTTCATGAATCGATTAATTGCTTGTAAATGTTTATCGTTGCCTCTACCCTGCTGATTTGCAATTTCTTTTTCAAATGATTTGATCGCCTTAATATTTGTTTCAATCATTTTTTCTAAAACTTCATAACATTCGTCTGGTTTTTTTTTTTCGTTGAAATTTGTTATTAGCATTTGATGACTTTGTGCTTAGCAAATCAGGTGTTAAATCACTCAAATGAAAATCATCAGTACTTATTTGAGGCAAGTGATCTAAATATGGCTGTAGCCAAAGCATTGCATCGTATAATTCAGAAGTACTTTCTTTTTTATTTTCAGATCCAGAAGAACAATAAGTTGGAACATTTTTAAATTCTCTTTTAAATTTTTTGATTAATTGAAACCATCTTTTTTGAACTGCTTCACCTACAATAAACGTAATATTTAGTTTTTATTTCATACGTTGTTATTCATAACAAAATTTGTGGATTGAATTTTACCAGATATATTCACTTGAAATATTTGATAAATTGCTTGGGAAATCACATCCAGACTTTCTATTCTTTCTTTTCTATATTGTTTATGGTACGATATTCTGTTTTATCGTAGAATAGATTTTTGCCTCTTATCATCTCTATAATTAATTCATCTATTTCTAATGAACATTCCTCAGATTCATCAGTCATTTTTCACGAAACAATTGTAGATCAACTCTATTAAGGGGTTACATGGGTTTCAGAGGCAAAAAAAGCAAATTTTCACGAATTTTTTTTAGGTACAATAAAAAAACTGTTTTTATTCAACTTTTTACTACATTAAAATATATATCTTCAACAACATTTTTAAAAATTGTGATAAAAAAAATTGAAAATTGAGCCGTAGACAGCGAAATTTCCGAAGCCCCAAAAAAACAAGTGTCGTTGCGGTGGACATGATAACTCATGTTGGTTTCATCTGAAATAAAAAAAAAATATTTTTCAGTTAATACATGGTAATAGCTCGTGATTGAACGAAGGGATAAGAAAAAAATTAAGTTTTGAAATTTTGGGAGAGATTTTGCAAAAAGTTCGATTTTCGGTAAAATTTTGAGCACAAAATAGGTTGTAAAATAAATTGTGATTGAAAGAAACGAAAATCCTTTGTTCAATCACTAGTCAATGTAATTTTAAAGAAGTGTGCAAAATTTCAAAACGATCGGTACATTAGTTTTCGAGAAATCGTGTCCACGGACTTTGAAAAAGTAGTTTTGAGAAAAACGCGTTTAAAGTTTCAAGTACAAATAAAACACGGAAAAAATTTTTTTTCCTACTTACATAGAGTCGTTGATTCCAGCCCCATAAAGCAAAGATCCTGCTGCAGCTGCAATGTCCAGGGCATCTTTTTGCTCTTGTCTGAGACGAATTCTGGCCTCTCGAGTCACAGACTCAGCTCTCTTGTTGGCTAGGAGTACGCGCTGCTCATCCTCTTTCCTATCATATTCATGAATAGTTCGTCCAAGTTTCACATCCATGCTGTGCAAAAAGTTCAACAAAGCTGAGATTCCTTCATTGAAAGTACAGGCAGCAACTGAGGAAGCAATTTCAACAACTTTTGAGCCAGCAGGAAGTATTTTTGGTGTGATTTTCCATATAAGCTGGTTCAGGCTCTCGTTGTTGTTCTGCGTGAATCCACCAACGCATCGTTCCAAAAGTGCATCCTTGCTGAATTCTTCATAAATTGGTTTGATAGCTAATCAGCGGCGCTGACTCGTGGTGCGATTGGCAGCGTGCTTCAGCTGAAAATGATTTGGAGTCATACGAACATGATTTTACTGCTTTGCCGAGTGATGTTCAATCGAGCAGTAAAATCATATTCGTATGACTCCAAATCATTTTCAGCTGAAGCACGCTGCCAATCGCACCACGAGTCAGCGCCGCTCGGGCATTTTTCGTGCTGAGGTTTTTCATCCGTTGAGCTATAGTGATTATAAGTTGCCCATATAGCATCCTTCATTTTTTGCACTGAATCGCAATTTCTTCGAATGGCCAGTCCGTAATAAACTGTTAATTTATCAATAAGTTTGCCTGTAAGCTTGCCTTTGCCAGACAGAGTTTTCTTTTTGATTGTTTTTCCTTTGATTTGCTTATCTTCAACAGTTTTTTTACCAAATCGCGTAAATGAGTGCCCATCCTTTTTTGAACGTGTCCAACTCATTCTTTTTTATTTATTTGACAATCTTCGCCGTAGGGTTTAGAACTAATAACTCCGGAATATGTTTTAGAGTATCCGTCACCGATATAATTTATATACTTCAAGTCATGTTTTTGTACCGAACGTTGAAACATTGCCACGATTGATCCAACTTCCATATTTCCAGCTGGTCCTTGGTGATTAGCACTGCATTCGTTCTTCTCTAATTGTCCTGTATACCATTCTTCAAACTCTGCCGTATCTAGTTTTTTCTTCCAAGTTTCACATAATTTCACAGAATAATATCCTATCAATGTAGCTGCACCATATAACGATGAAAATCCACGTTTTTTCCAAGTGCCATCGTCTGATACAGTGACTTCCGACGTATCATCAATATATTTTTCTTCACACGTCAAATTTCTCTCTTCTTTTGCAGCTAAAGAGAAGAGTGTTTCGGCAGCAGTCGTCACGCATTCGTGTATTTTTTTGATGTAAAAGAGGTACGTGGACTGGTTTAGAAAAGCACTACTTATATCCATCAAGCCACATAATTTCCTACATCCTGCTAGACCCAAGCCTAATAACCGCATCACAAAAATAAATCTACGATTCACTTCATTTAATTTTCCAATCTTGCGACACGATAAAATATATCGAGGATCACATCTTTCACACTTCACTCTAATTTTAAAACCAAGTCCTCCTTTGCACACTGTTTAAACTGTACTTTACTTTCACACACTTTTTCCACACCATTGTCATTTATAATATTCGAGCACTTGACTAAAGTAACAAGAGTATAAAAAACTAAGTAAAAATCCAAGATTCCAAACTGCAAAGTGGAGTCTTCTGGCACACATTACAAATCTTCGTCGTCTATTTCTGCCGTTTTTGGATTGAAACTTTGTTTCCTCTTTCTAGGTCTATCCTTCCTGGTATTTTTGGAGATTCGTTCATCTCTCGTAACTTTGTGAGGTTCCATTTCGCAAATAGAATTTAGATATTTTCACCGTACAAACGTACAACTGTGTGACTCGATAAACGAAGCCAAACTAAATCTACCTACGAATTCTCCCTACTTATATATACTTGTACATTCCATCCAAATTCTTACGGATCACAAAAGGCGAATCTGACGAATAATAGAAAAGTAGGAAAAGGGAGATAAACAATAGCTAGGCAGCTGCTCCGATGTACCTGCGACGCGCTGAAGCAGTAGAGCTAGATAGGCGGAGTTCCTTTTGCTCTATTTCCTAGAGTCTTAGTACGATCGACTTGTATCTTTCCGAGAATATTATTTAATGACTATACTTTCAAATACAACATTTAAGAATAATGAGGTATACGGAGAAATTGAGATTAACAATATCTAAGCAGATATTTCGAAACATTTACGAAGCAATAAGCTAAATGGGAGGTGATTCATATGGCTCTATCTTCTGAAGTTTTATTACATCCGACTTAAAACCGACTTAAAATTTTCTGGGAATATTCTCTATATAGTGTATATTCAAATAAGACAATTACGGAAAATGAGAAATACAGAGAATTACAGATTAACAGCGACCAAGCTGCTGCATCGGCACACCTGCGATGCGCTGCGCTAATCAAGCCAAATGGACGGTTATTAAAATAGCTGTAACTCCGAAAGTTTTACTCCGATTGACTTGAAATTTTAATGGGATATTCTTAATTTACTATACTTTCGAATAAGATAATAAAAAAGAATCGATATTTTAAAATTGCGAAACCCATGTAACCCCTTAACCCTTGGCCGACACACTTCTGGCGCCAATCATAGCCGACACTGGGGCGTTTTTGACCCCAGCCACATAATCGTCTATTCTAAGTGAACTAAGCTGTTTTTCATCGTAAAAAAATTCACAGGTGTACATTAACTACCCCTTTTTAAGACAATATGAGTGCGATGCAAAAAATTTCCAATATAATTTGTTAAAAAAAATATAGTTTGCAAAAAACTCCGAAAAATGACCAGTTTTACTTAAAAATTCATAACTTTTTCAATTTTGCGAATTGGACGCTCTAATTCCAGCAGTATTCTGTCGAAACATATTACTTTATATAAAAAAATATTGTGATAGTGCCCGATGAAAAAAAGGTATTTATTTTGAAGAATGAATATCAGAATTTCAGTCATTTTTCAAAAGTGCATTTTTTCATTACAAACCTCATTTAATACTGAAAATTCACAAAAATAAATCGAGGAATGAAGAAAAATAGTCAAGTTAATCGAAAAACATACTTTATTACAACTTAGCCGATGAAAATATTATTGATTACATGCCCGAACATGTTTTACAAAACATCAAACGGTGAACTTCGCAAATGGGGCGCTGACAACTTACGCAACCCTCATTTGTTTTTCTATCGGTTTTTCTCGAGCAGTCTGCACATCTCAGTCTTTTTGGTAATTTCACTCGTTCATATCCTCCTTCTTTGTGAACGTCGAGCCCCAGAATCCCGGCAATGCCGACTTTCAAGTCACGGCGCAAAGTGACCGTGTCGTTGTACTTTTTCAGTAGATACGGTCTGATCAGGTACAATGAAAGTTTCTCAAGGCAACTGATCGCAGTACACTTGTCATTGGAATTATCAGCTTTGAGTTTGCACTTCAAGAGAATGCGAGAGTTCACCGCAGCCTGTCAAGCATGCCGTAAAAAATTCTCATTGGCCAGCGATTCGTCCTTCTCGTCACCGTATACGAATGGCATAGCTGGTCAAAAGTGTCGGTTCCTCCTTTTGTTTTATTATAGTGATGAATAATTTTAGGCTTACTATTTGTAACTTCTGTTGTGTGCATATATGAAGAAAGTAGCAATACGATTTTATTTTTCTTTGGTGTAAAGCTGACCAGCGTACGATTATCTGCATGGTAGAACTTGGACTCTGGCGGTGACTCTGGCGGCAACTCTCATTTCAGCTGGTATTTATCTCTTATTCTTTCTCATCGTTCCAGTAATTGTCATGTAGTATGGTGCAGGCAGCATACGCTGGAGTAGAGGTACATACAGGAAACTATGCAGCTGGCAAGGAACTTTGCAAGCTCATAGTTACAACAAACTTGCTTTGTCTTGAATTTGCAAAATAAAATTATTTGCTTTATCTGATATAGAGAAAAAAGTTTTATTTAAATTACTTGTATATAAACCATGCTGAAAATTAGTAGATGGATACCCATGCAAATTACCAACATGGATATCCATGTTGATATCCATGTTTATGATGCCATCTCAACTGCAAGAAACAATAGGATCGTCTCCATTTTTACAGGTAAGAATTTGCCACAAAAAATGTTTTCTCGATAACCAGTTTTCTAATTTGAGTTCCTGAAACATAGAATAAATACATATTAATTTAATAAGAAGTGTATCATTAAAAATAACTTGAAGATATAGGTAATTTTATAGCTAATTCATTATATAACAATAACATTATAGCAATGAGTAAAGATTTAAATAACATTTCTTATCCAAAAATTGAATACAGTAGACTATATCAATTATAGTAGACAGTATAGTAACACATAATAAAATTTTTTCGCAGAAACAGAAATTATTTTAACGAGATGATTTTAAATAGATAAAGGGATAAATAAGATAAATAGGCAATGTTGCACCTTTGCGTTACTGAGATACATTTTAAGACCTAACAACATGAAAAAAGTCAGCATATGTTTTAAAAAATATCTCGGCATATTGGTAAAAATTGATCAATAAACTGTATTTAGTATTTTACAAATTTACTTGATAATATTTCGATGATTGCTTCTAACAGCAAATTGTAGACGAGATTTTTAGAGTGTCTCATACACTCTTTAATAAAAAATCTGCTATTTTTATTAGAACAACAGAAACAACTACTCTGCGGGCAAATACCCCTCCCAGCATTGAATTAAACTGTTAATTCATAAAATATGTAAATGTAATTAGTATTAAAAATTCAAATATTTTTCGTATTTATCCTGCAACGAGAACATAGCTTGAGCAAGTGGATTTTTATTGACAATTTTAGAAGAAAATTGTCTACATAAACGAATGTTATATTTACTGATAATTTATAAGAAAATTACAATATCCGGAACAAATGAATTTTTTATTGTCAATTTTAAAAGAAAATTGTGTACATTATCGTATTTTATATTTACTGTTAAATTTATAAGAAATAACAAAATTAACGAACAATTTATAAATTATTTATATTATACAAATAAGGCCTAAAAAAAAATAAAAAAATTTAAACTTTGGAAATAGATAAATTTTCACGATTACTATACAATCAGCCGCCCCATCCTCCATCTTCTCTATTCATCCCTTTTCCCTTTTTGTTATTATTGGTACAAGATAAAAGAATACATTGCATTTAATTAAAATTGATTTAAAATCTCCTCTTTTGTATTATAGTATTGTAAAGAAGGATGTCTTAACAATAACCATTATATATCATAATATAAATACCTTCCATTTATATACATTATTTTAATGCATGTTACACGCTTAGAATTCTACTAATATTTTGTACTATAGCATCTTATTTGCATGGTAAAGATAACCCTTTAATATAACCTCTAGAACTATAGTAAACAAGTGGAACTGTTTATATTATAATATATAAAAAAAATGTATTATATTTTAATTTTATTATTTAATAATGATAATAATAGATATTGTAATTAAAAATAAAATCATATAACTTTAATAATTTAGAACATACTTATATCCAAAATTAATTGTTTCAACTTAAAATATTATCCGTAAAGTGACTGTCTTATAGTCGCTGGAAAAGTGAAGAGGGACAAAAGGGCGCACACATGTGCGAAAGAGAATGGATGGGTTTTATGGGCCTTTTTATTTTTGTTTTGCTGCCGCGCGCGGACGACGAAGTCTTCGCCCTGACCATTCGTAGAGTGTTAAAATTTTACAAAAGTCACCTACCAATTTGACAGTTGTCTTTATTTTCAAGTCAAATTTAATAATTTGGTTTTTTATATGATTGTTGTTTGAATTTATCATTCTATTGTAATTATAAATTTTGCAGAAGAAAAATGTGGTGCTTGTGTTACGTTGATTCTACAAAACGTTACAGGTATGAAAAAAGTAATTAAATTTGGTTGTTATCTTTAATACACTGTTAAAATTTTTTTTATTAATATACGTGCGTCTATAATAGAGACTGCTTGATCATACTGATGAGGCCTACAGTCAGTCTTGAGGCCGAAACGCTTTTTAATCTTTACATTTATACGTTGGGCGCCACGTTGGGCGCCATCTATGACGAACATCTCTCGCTTCCAGGCGAAAACTAATTTCTTTTTGAATAATATTGCGTTTTCCGCCCCTCTTGCTACGGAGGGGTCGAGAGTTGCTCGCGCACAGAAATGAGTGGGCTCCGGCTAGGCTCAGTTTATTTGATCGCGGAGAGTGGCGGGGCCTACGAGTCCGAAGGCTATACAAGCAAGGATAGCATGCAAGAGTAATAAAAGACTCGAAATAATTTCGGGTGACGACAGAATGATATTTAATAATCTCATAGATACTTATTTATTTCTAAGATACTTAAAACTAATATTTACAATGATTTACAAGAAGGTAGCCATGATGGCTCATCGCGGAAACGGGATCGCGCGTAGTCGCCTCGCGACTCGAACAAATAATCTGTTCCGGAACTCGCCGGCTCATTTGCCGGGCTCGCGCATCGCTTCAGTCATGCGACCTTTTGGCCGTGGTTCGCATCGGCTCAGAGATAGAGAGTTTAGAGAGAGAAAGATAAGCTTGCCGAACATGTCGGCCCGTCGCGTCTCGGGTTCGGCGGCATTCGCATACTATAATTGATGTGTACTTACTCGTCTACCAATCATCCCTCCACACTTACGGACAAATTCGCCTCGCGGTTCCCTAGCTGCGGCGCCTCGCATCGGCCCGCTTACAGGTGCTGGTAGGCTAGCGCGCCTTGCTCTCGTTCGGCTTTCCAGGGCTGGCTGCTTCCGCGCCCGCGGCTCTCATTCTACCCGCGCGTAGACTCGCGACATCGGCCGGTCTCGGTGACGAACGGTAGCCGAATCTCTCTGTCCTCTCTTTCGCGCATCGCGCGTCCCTTCGGCAGTCAGCTCCTTGCTCCCCTATCTTATTCTCTCTCCCTCTTTCTCTCTAGCGGCACGCTGGGATGCCGCATTGCCGAACTTCGTAGGCCACGCGCGGCTACTTCTGCCCGCTTGTGTGTATGTATGTGTGTGTGCGAGCGCTGCGTCTCCTGACGCCTCGCTGGCTGTTCGCATCCTTGCTCGCGGGCGTGGGCTAACTGCCTCGCTTCGGCTGTCTATCAGCCGCGCGAGTGTTAGGTTGTAATGGGCTAATTTGCCCCGTTACAATATTAAAGGACCTATGTATTTCTTGCTTTGAAGAGGTAGACTCTTCTCTGTAAGAATGAGCCTTACATATAAATACAGTGAAAAACTAATAATACGATGTAATAGGTTTATCAGAAACCTACTTTAAAATGGTTTTCCCTTTATTGCTATACAAAAGGAAAAAAAAACTTCAATTTGCAGGATAAATACAAAAAATGTTTGGTTTTTTAATGTTAAAATATATCTACATATTTTATGAATTAACAGTTTAATTCAATGCTGGGAGGGGTATTTGCCCGCAGAGTAGTTGTTTCTGTTGTTCAAATGTATATAGTAGATTTTTTTATTAAAGAGTATATGAAACACTCTAAATACGTAACATGTTTTATTCGTTTAACAAGTTTACGATAAACTTGCAGGATAAATACGAAAAATATTTGAATTTTTAATACTAATTACATTTACATATTTTATGAATTAACAGTTTAATTCAATGCTGGGAGGGATATTTGCTCGCAGAGTAGTTGTTTCTGTTGTTCTAATAAATATAGTAGATTTTTTGTTAAAGAGTGTATGAGACACGCTAAAAATCTCGTCTACAATTTGCTGTTAGAAGCAATCATCGAAATTTTATCAAAGATAGACGTTCAAATCATTTTTAAGAAACGAGTGTTCGTATTAACATCATACAAACATTCCAATCATTTACTTGATAATTTTATCATATGCAAGCTTACTGTAAATATAAAGATGTAATTAATGTACACAAATGTAAAAAAATAAGAATATATAGGCTCAAGAGTTATGGGAGATGAAGAGGACAAAAGAGACTCCTATTTACTGCTGCTATAGAGCTTAACCCTTGCATTATTGTTATATGGCTTGTGGCAGATATCTTGACAGACATTGACATGTTTCTCGACATTCTAGAAAAAAAGTTATCTGGAGAAGAAATAAGACGAGGAAGAGTAGCTTACGAAGAGGAAAACTGAGGCCTGCACAAGAAGAACTGCCCTGTACGCAACACTTGCGGTTTTGTCCATGCGAAGATGATCATCCCAAGACCATCAATGCCACTTGTTGGCTTCCACTTATGCTGTTTTTTGATTCCTTTATTTCTTTTATTTTCCACACTGGTCTGGACATATTGAAGAAGTTTGTAATATGTATTACATAAAAATATAAATAAACAATATTAGTTTCATTATATACCAACTTACAATTCTTTAAAATTGACTTCAGTTCAAATTAACTGCATAAAACTCATTCGGAGCTAGCAAGCATAAAAGATGGCGGGCAAACACGCAAACTAAGATCAGAAGTCGGTTGTTCTCCTCGGCATTCGCTTAGAATCATATTTTTGCATCATATTTGTACAGCATAACTAGTTCGAAATAGATTCTGAAAATTATTAAAACGTATAAATTATTAATAATTATTAGTAATATTAGCATTAGTATTAATAACAATAATAGTAGTTTCATTACTTACTTGCATTTCTTCAAAATTAAATGCATAATAATTATTTCGGGGCAAACAAGAATAAAAATGGCAGAAGACGCTGAAAATAAAATCGGAGTATAAGTCATAGATGTAGTAGCAGTTCCAGATGCGAATCTAGCATTCACTATCGAAATCTCCATGTAGCATATACGAATGAAGATGGGACACTTTATTGGGAAAATTTGACAGGGTAGGGTACGGGGTAATGGGTAGGGGAATGGTAAGCGTGTGGACTCTCCCTAAAGAGTAAAATGCCGTTTGGTTCATGTTGATAAGTGCAATAGTTTTGAAATACGAGGGACACCCAGTTGAAAAACGTGGTTTCGAGAAAAAGCCGATTAAAGTTTTTATTCGTGAAAAATCGTAAAAAAAGTGAATTTTACTCACATATCCATTCCAGCTTCGTACGCAACTCCTTCTTGATCTTCGTAGGTATCGTTTTCAAGTATTCTTGCATTTCTAGAAGCAGTTCGATGTTCTTTAGACGCTTCAGTGGCTTCAATAGCTCGACCAACACGCTTGTCGTTGGCCTTATCAGCGAACTGCCTTGCTTGCGGTCCGATTTTGACACCCATAAGTTCCATAACTTTCAATATCGGTAAAAGCCCTTCATTAAAAGTGCAAGCAGCACTAAGAGCAGCAATTTCAAGTGTTTGTTTTCCGACAAACTTGTGTTTAGGAGCTATGTTCCAGACACACGAATTATAACTTTCGTTATTGTTTTGAGTATTAACTCCTAAACGTCTGTCGAGCAACTTTTCGTCAGTTAATTCTTTATAAATTGGTTGTAAAAGATCGTCAATTTCTTGATCGATAGCCGGAGGATGTTTGAAGTTATGTAATTTATCTGAAGCTACTGCCTTTTGATAACCGCACCATGAATCTGCTCCGGCTGGGCAGTACGTGTGTTGCGGCTTAGCGTCGGTGGAACACTTGTGATAAAATGAGGCTAGAATTGCTTTCTTCATGTCTGCCACAGAATCGGGGTGAGCAAGCAAAGCTTTTTTAAAATTGCCAGATAATTTTGACAGTTGCGCTTCAGTGAATTGTAAAGGTTTTACTGCAGGTTGGTCACTTTTTTTAGTTCTCTTCCTTTTGGGTACTTCTTCACCTCTTTTTAATGCCTCTTTTTTTCTTGTGCTTCCAGAGCTCTCTTTATTTTTGCAAGGTTTCTTTTAGCTTCTTTACCACGTCTATATATACTCTTGCCTACGTGTAAAACACATGCTTTTTACTTTACATTGAGAGCCTCACCATACGGTTCATTTTCTTCGAGCCGCTTGAAAGTTTTACTGTCACCGTCGCCGATATAATATTCATACATAACACCGTACTGCTCCACAGACCTCAGAAACATCTCTTCCACTCCTTCAACTTCTATAAGACCGGCACTACCATCATGATTCCTTCTACAATTTCCTGCTTCACAATTCTCGGTAAAACAAGCATCAAACTCAGGCGTATTTTCGGGAAACTTTTGGGAATAATTACTGCATGCTTGACAAATTTTTGATTTTACTACTACATCTATGACTTCGTTCGTATACTTGCCGATTAAACTAACAATACCAAGTAAAGCTATGAATCCTCTTTTTGGCCAGGAACTGATCACGTAAGTCAGAGACGGATGGATAATTACTTCAAGTTGGGGATCGTCGTTTTTCAGTTTTTCAGCAGCAGAACTGGGTTTTTCAGTGTTATCATCTGAAGTAAATCGATTACCACAAAAACTCCTTCTTTTCGATTTATGCCGTAATCCTCGTCCTTTTTTTCTGTCCATGATAAATTTTGTACACACACGTACGAAAAATTTACCAACGCGTGCGAGGACTGAAGCGAACTACCACGAAAATTCCACGTGTACTGCCGTATACTACGCAGGACGCTCTTCTGAAACTGTAGAGGAGAGAATATTCTCGAAAAATAGAGGGGAAGAGAATAATAAGTCGGTCCGGCGGCACGCAGCAGATGCCGCTATCTAGGGCGCTCGAGCAGCCTGATTTACCGCTTGGCGCGCACCGCTCTCTCCTCTTCTCTACCTACTTCTCGGTCGCGCTGACCTTCGGGACTAATTCTATACTATTTCTAAGAGTATTTCCTAATAATTTATAGAAAAAAAAATTTCGATTTTTGAAAATTGTTTGGAGAAACCTGGCCTTAAATGGTACTGTGTTTACAAAAAATAAAACTTTAATTGGTAACAAATAAATATAATAGCTACATTTTATTATGATAGCTTCATTCAGACAATATACATTTATAATTGTGATTGAATAATAAAAATAAATTTAATAGTGTAGTTAAGTTATTCATAGGTTACAAATTTACAATGTCTTATGTTTATTATTTTAAATTACATTTTTATAGTAAAATAGCATTTTAACTTAATTACAATCACAATTAGATACAAAATATGAAAACACTGTGTTTTATATAAATATTGATGTCACGTCAATTCGACATGTTTTTATTCATTTCGAAATTCGGTATAATCCTCACAACTATATTCTGCATATGTAGACAATAAATTTTTTTCAACTGAGGCATGAAATAGGCCTTTTTCATGCCTAAAAGTAGCGTAGAAAATCGCGTTTTTCGAGCGTGTTTGTAAAAATTATGAAAAAATATTCATTTAGCGGGGAAAAATAAGTTTTTTGTAACACATGCACGATTTTCGCGCTTTTTCGTACATTTCAAGCGGAGAAGAAGTCCTCGTTTACCGACCGGCGAACATCGGCACCTCGAGCAGTCGGTAAAGACTTAATTATTAAATTAAAATTAATTAAATTATCTTATGATTCATTTACTTGAAAAACTTTAATATACCCCTGGTGGAAAATTAATCTAGAACTATGTAGATCTATCTAGTTTGCCATGGGAATAATCGAGGGCCTCGATAAAACTAGATAATTTTCTACCAGGGACGATAATAATTATTTAATGTTTGCATATCTCTATGTGTATATATGGGTGTTTGTATGTATAAATCAATGTATGTGTAGGTATACATATTTCATTTCTTAATCGAATAGGACGAGAGTTGCACCGTGTCGAAAAACGGCTACATCTAGTTCCGCTTAATAGATACGTAAAACCGCAAAAATCAATACATGTGTCACAAAAAATACGGTGTGCACCATGGGCGAGAGGCTTTTACCGCCCTTGTTTATTTGCAGTACTCGTCTTCGGCTCGTACAGCTAACTCACGCGGACGGTAAAAGCTTATTTCTCGCCCTTGGTACACAATATACTTATATAATTTATGAATAAAAAAGACCGTTTGCGCATTTGCGGTGAAACATGACTACTTTATTCCCCGTATATGCGGGGAAAAATTACGTTTTCCCCGCCCTTGCGGGGATAATGACTTTTTCCCCCGCTTCTTAAAAATTGCAAAAAGATGTAGGAAATATGCTCAGGGTGCATTTTTTCAGGTTTAACCTTTGTTCATACATGTAAATTTGAAGTTTGCTACTACTAGTCACAAGTGCGTAAATGCGCATGCGCGAGATTCGATTAAAATTGAAATAAGAAAGGGTGCAAATATTAAAACTGTACGATTAAAGGTGAACATTGAAAATACAACAATTTTCAACTGCATTGTGCACAACTTGAAATACGCGATCACCTACCTAACTTTCATGCATAACGAAAGCCCCTATTATGCCTTTATTGAAAAAATACGGTAACATGGGAAGAAAAGCTATTTCAGACTCGGGTGAGTTATTTTTAGAACTCGTCTTTGTCTCGTGCTGTATACCTCACCCTAGCTAGAAATAGCTTATTCTCTCCCCTAGTTGCACAATGTACTATTTTGTAATGGTGAATCATTTTACTACCTTACAAATCTAAATACATTATGCAAAATTTCGTATATAAATATAACTCTTGATATTATTGTAATCACTAAATATATAATAAAACTCTTTTTAATTGTATTTTTATAATTTTCTTAGCAGAATCAGTAATTTCTATATGAAAATGGTGAGCTTACTCGAAAACAAAGTGAATTGCTCACAATAAGCTTAGTATTGAGACATAATTTACCAGATATCGGTTTAGAGAATATGTTACATCTTATCGATTGCCATCTACCACATACAGAGTATAAATTGAAGTACAAATTTCTTCAATCATTACCTAAACGGGAATTAAAAGAATAATATTATTGTCCAGATTGCTTTACTATTTTGAAGTTTAATACTAACGATAATGTTAATAACTTAAGTGGGAAATGCACACTGTGCAATAAAAATTTCCAAAAAGAGGTTTTAAAAGATATAGGAAATTATTTTATTTATTTGCCTTTAAAGGATCAACTCATAGAACTTATGAATAGTGATTTGTATAAAGATTTATGAAAGAATGTGATGAAGATGACGTTATTAACGGAAGAGTATATAAGCAGCTAAGAGATAAGAAAGTAATTGGTGATAATGACTTAACTCTACAATTTAACGTTGACGGAGTTAATTTTTTTAAATCATCCAAGAATAGTATGTGGCCAATACAGGTCATAGTAAATGAATTGTCTTACCGAATAAGAAAAAACAATGTTATGCTCTGCGGCTTGTGGTATGGCGATAAAAAGCCATGCATGAACCTTTACTTAGAACCGTTCGTTAACGAGTTACTTGAACTAAATATTGAGGGTTTTAAATATACAACATTTTTAGGAGAAGAAGTAACAATAAAAGTACACACATTATTCTGTACAATTGATTCGGTAGCTAGACCAATGGTTCAAAATATGAAACAATTCAACGGCGGTTACGGATGCCCGTATTGTCTTCATAAGGGAGAGCAAGTCGACATTGGAAGAGGCACTGAACGTGTATATCAGTGGGGTAAAAAAAGAAATAGAACGACTGATAAACATAATGAATACGTTAAAGTTGCTACACGAGTTAAGAAAATCGTCAAAGGAGTTAAAGGACCATCAATTATGTCTTTATTGCCAAGTTTAGATATTATACATTCATTTCCACCCGATTACATGCATTCCTAACTTTTAGGAGTTGGAAAGCTTTTCGCAACAGCATGGTTTGTCTCGAGTAAAAATGAAAAATCTTTCTATCTTGGTAGAAGATAGCAGAATTTAATAAAAAATTGCTAGATATCAAACCACCTACTGAAATCACCAGAACACCGCAATCAATCACTAGTAAATATAAAGCCAATGAATGGAAAAACTTGATTCTTTACTATTAAATGCCCTGTTTACAAGGTTTATTGCCGCAGAAGTATTTAAAGCACTGTCAACTTTTTGTACTTCCATTAAATTTATTATTTAAAATGAAAATATCTGATGACGACTTCAATTTGGCAAAAAGTGCTTTATATAAATTTGTTGCAAATGTTGAGAAGTTATATGGGAAGGAATATATGAAGTTCAACGTGCATTTGTTGATGCATATACCAAGTCACGTTAAAAATTATGGTGCGTTATGGGCTTGGTCAGCGTTTCCTTATGAGAATTTTAATGGTGTTATAAAAAAATTGATTTATGGAATACAATACGTACCAGAACAAATATACAAGTCATATAATAGACTTCGATTCGTAAAGACCCAAAGCCATTTTTTTAACAATCCAGAAAAAAAACAAAAAAGTTACAATTTATTTATTAAATTAATGGACCAATGCACTATTAAAAAATGTATTGAGTATGGAGATGATTTACGGCTTTTTGGCAAACCTAAATTAATAAAATTGTCAAAAACAGAAAAGGTTATTGTTGAACAATTACTTGGTGAAAATGTAAGAGAAATATGCAAATCTTATGAGCGACTTATTTATAAAAATGTCCTTTTTCTTCTTTCAATTACAAATGTTTAAAAAACGTAATTGAAGTAAATTGTATAATGTCGAAAAGTATTAAATATATACTGATGGGCAGAAAAATAAGTGTACTGGATGAGTCGCTCTGTAAACAAGGAAATTATTCATCAAACTGCTATTCATTTGTAGCGCAAGAGACTTCAAGTATCGATTGCTGTAAAATTTCATTTATAAAAAAAGTGTGTTAATATTCCACTTAAAAATGAAAAGGTATGCATCATATCTATTGTAAATACTGTGGAAACGGACTGAAACATCATTTTTTCTGCGTCTAAATTAACTAATAATAGATTTTTTAATAAAAGTAATATTTTTATATTTTTGTAGCAAAATGTTAATTGATTATAATATATACATATATATATATATATATATATATATATATATATATATATATATATATATATATATATATATATATATATATATATATATATATATATATATATATATATATATATATATAATTCAATTAAACAAATAAATGTTATTTCTTTATAACCTTATAATTAAAAATGTATAGTGATTCTTTGAATTATATTGTAATTAACTTGTATTATTTTGCGCTATTTTGTACGACTGCTACCAGCAGGATCCTCTATTTTTCTATTATCTTGTTTTGTAATAATTAAAACATGGAAAATTTTACAAAAAGGTCAAGAATTAAACTAATTCTGCACATTTTTCTGCAGGATTTCCTCCATAACGTTTTCAGCGATTTGTACCGTCAAAATTGATGCAGGATTTCCTGCAGGTTTTTTTGGTAAGAGTACTTAGAGGGGAACCGATACTGGGGATACGTGAATTTAGTAGAAATTTCAAAAAACTAGCTAAATCGAGTACCGATAGAGAATAGAGGGTAAATAAAGAGAAAAAGCGAGGAAAACTGTATAAAAAGTATATTTTTAGATAGATTGGTTTCAAAATATATTATTAGTCTTAGTTGAAAGATATGCTATGTATAAGCAAACGAAACAAAAAAACATGTAAAATTTAATGTAAATAAATGATGTGATATGAAAGAGCGGAAGGTAAAAAGATGTAAATATCTATACTGAATACAACTACTACTACTACTATAACAAAAGAAGGGAATTACCTTATCAAAAATTTCGGTTTCGGAAAAGATAGCTAATTTTAAACTCTTTCAAATACATTTTAATCGAATTGATCATATTAATTTTAACCTTTAAAAAACCCTAAGAACTAAAACGCAAAAATCGAAAAATCGATAATAAAAAACAAAAAAGCATCGAAAAATCAAAAATTATATTCGTTAGCACTCTTTATAAGTCAGAAACAAAAAAAAAGAATAAGCAGTGAGACATTAATTTTTACCGTGGATTATTCGAGATACCGAGCGATGCATACATAGATTCATACAAACATACATAAATACACACACGCACACGCACACGCACATGCACACACGCACATACACACGCACACGAATATACACAGACATTTACTAAAAAATTTTGATTCCCAATGGTTCAAAACATGTTTCCAAAATGTTTTTAAGAAAACCTCTTTTTTTCACTATTTCAAAGCTTCCTCTAGGAGGAAGAGAAATATAAAATAGGTTATATCTTAGAAATTAATAACAAAAGTTTTTTGTAAAAATTTGTAATAACCCTGGTAGAAATTTATCCCGTCCACTTTATAGATCTATGTAGAATAATCTCGCACTGTGTAGATCTATGTAGGCAAACTAGATAGTTACTATAAAGGCGTGTAACGGTCGACGCTTCTAGTTTCCCATATTATTTGCCCCGATAAAACTAGATAAGCAAAATTATGACAATAACAAGCACTTAAAGGTTATGTTTTAAGAAACAGAAGCATAATATATTATGCTTATTATGTATTATTTTGATTTAAAGGTATTTACTTGTTATTGTTCACCTATTACCAATGTAAGTAATTGTAAATAACCTCTAAAGTGTAAGGTTATCAAATTTTAGATACATCGAGTTTTTGTATTTAAGAACTCAATAACAATATTATGTTACACATATATATTAAACAATCAAAATAAGAAAATAATCTGAATATCCAAATAACTAAGTATATAAAGTATTAGTGCATATATTTATTTTGTTTATGTAAAATTATTTTCCTTACATTTGATTATGTTCCATCCTAAATACAGGCTTGGTTTCCAAACCTGTATGGTTTATGTAAGGAAAACTATTTTCACACACATTTATTATCAACTGATTAATTTTCTATTTTTAAAAAGAAATAATGTATTTGAGTTATTATATATATATGTTCTATTTTTGTATTTCCTACTGTGATTAATTTATAATCAAACACTTTCATTTGACATCTATGGCCAGTTAATACATAGTAATTTGTTCCTTATAAAGAAAATTATCGTCTACATGTGTTCGACTAATGTGTTTGTCTTTGAAAATGTTGTCACGGATGAGCAGTTTATGTATTATAAAAACTCGCAGACGGATACAAAATTATTTGTAGTTCTGAAATTAAAATTCTAGTTTTTAAATAAAGCATGTCATAAAGTACATATTTGTACATATGATATTATTATTATTTATACATTACTTTTCAAGAAACAACTACATCAATCAATAACATTATTTTGTGATCACTGTTTTTCATATGCAAGGAACATTGTTTCTAAATTATCATTTCTTAGGTTAGATATGCTTTCTGACTACTTTTATATGTAAATAGTATAGATATAACTGTAGATATTATTATTATAATGGAAAACTTGCATGTTAAACTTTATTTAACATTAATTTTTACAATAAAACTTCTGTTCAATAAATAATATATAACCTTACAGATTTTATACGTACATATTATTATTGAGAAAACTATATAGATCTGTGTGGATTTATCGAGTTTTGTACACTCTTGTACTATCTAGTTTGCCTATAAAGGCCGTTATAGCGAATGTGGCCGCCACGATAAGATTTCTACCAGGGAATTTGTAATGTTATTAAATGAGCAATAACCATTTAAATTAATGTATTCATATTATAACATATTATAGCAGAGTAAATAGTTTCATATTATAACAATTTATTAAGTTTAGGAAGTTAACTTCTGATGAATCGGCGGTTTGCCGAGTATTTCTTACGTTTACTTTGAAATTAATAATTATTTTGTTTAAAATAGTTTTTATTTTATATAAATAAATGCGCACTTATATTTATTCTGAAGAATCTTTTGTTTTATAAGTACATTACCTTGGTTTACGACATTTTTTAGTATGATACCTGTTTTGGTATTTCACGGTATGAAATCTCTGAACTGAGTAGGAAACCGGACTTTAATAATTAAAAAAGTATGCGTAAACTTTGATTTATACGTTCTTCTTTTGTATGGTGGTTTAAAAATATATACCTCGATTTTGGTGTCTGCTCGGTTCTTTAATTAGGCTTTAATTAATTGAAGTTGCATTAAAAAATTCAAGAATCGATGTTTTATGAATTCTCAATAATAACTTATATATTCATGTTATAAAATAAGTTTCCACGTATTCGTTTATTGATACTCTTAAAAAAAAGTTATTTAATGTTGTACTTCTATGAGTGTACCTTTATTGGTTGTCCTCCCGGTCCCGCGTTAATGTCTTAAATCGTCAATTAAGTTTAAAAAATAAATATTATAATCGAATTTGTCATTGGAAAATATACAGAAAGTAATGTTCTATTTATTTTTCAGGCAGGATGTGGGCTTAAAGTAAAGATTTAAAATAATAATAGACTTAAAATAATATTCTGTAATAAGCGATATAATTTTAAATTTTTGTTAAACGAGATAAACTACATGTAATACATTTTAAACGGTGTTTCATGATATTTTAAACCTATTATTTCATAATTTAAAAGAATTTGTTACAAAAAATATTCTAATATTTATTTCACTATATAAATGTGCTCTTTTATTCATATGGTAAGTACTATTACATCATATTTTTATGTTTGGTTTTTAGAATTATTTTTCTTTAATTATGCTCTTGAAAAGAGTCGATTTTTTTAAATTCACCCATATAAATAAAACAATAAATAAATCAATAACGTAATTGACGCAGAGAAAGAAGGAAATCCAGCAATAATGGGTAGAATACGATTCAATGCGTACATTAAAATTGTGTTTTACGTTGCGGTCATTGTTCAACATGTTCCTCACGTCATACTATATTCAAGCGCTTTATACTAGTAACAGGAGCATACATACAACTCTATACACAGTGTGCTAACTCGTTCGATGAAGCGACCATCCACAGCTGAAAATAATATCAAACCAAAGACTTTGCATTGAGTCAATTATCACTCATCCACACGACACACATTCGTACCCGAACTTCCACGCCGTTAACTTTAGACCGTCGCATCGAACGATCTCAGCCTCTCCTCTCCCCTCAATTCAGCAGCAGCAGCGTTACACCCTACCTACGTACGTATATCCGCGAATCCACGTATCCGTGCATTTGGCCGATTTGCCGCTCGCGCCACACGGGGCGATGCGCACTTGGCCCGACCTGTGATTTCCTCTCATCGTGCGCGGATTAGCTTGCAGTACCAGCTTTATTGCGTTTCGCCCTGCGGTGCAGGGATTCGCAGTAACGTCGCGGCCGGATCAAACGCGCCCGCCCCTCCCCCCCCCCGGCTTCCTTTTGCGTGGGTGTACCCGTGCGACAGAGGGGGGTGAGAATCGTTAGAGCTGCGGCGGGTAGGAGGCAAATTGCCAGCGAGACTCGTTACGCTGCGACTACGCGTCTACGCGATAAACCGCCGTAGACTGCTGCCGCTGCTGCGGGATGTCGAGCGAGGTGTTCGGTTCGGTTTGCTGCCCCTCTGAGTCAAGGAGAGCGAATTGACGGGGCAATTCGATTGCCGTTAAAGTCGATAATGCGCGATCGCAGTGGGAGTTATTGAATTGCTGGTGATGCGCTCTTCTTTGTTGAGGAGCACGGGACGGAGAACAAGGTTTTGTTGCTAATCTTGAAATAGTATATAATATGCTTTATTTGGCAGAGAAATCTAGGATAAACGAGATTTTTGTTGGCTTGATTAAGTTTCTCGTCACGGTCACATCCAAATTTTGATACAAATCATACTGCACTGGAAGCCAGAGAGCAAGTGAGTTGACTGGATCAAGGGGACATCGAAGCTCTGCTTCAAGGAGCGGTGGAGGTGGGAAGAAAGCAGACGAAAAAAGAGCAAAGAACTTCATGTCTTACAGGCGACTCGAAGCATATATTTCGATAAATGCATGTTAACAAAAATACACGTAGTTTTTACTTATAAAGCGACTGCACTGCAGCCTCCGGGAAACGAATTTTGGTCAGACTTTCAGAGGAGGTTTCTGGCACTCAAAAATGAAGCTTAGCACCCGTAATGCATTCTAATAGGCCTTTGTTATCGAGAGATGATGTAATTTACTCGAAGAATGTCATATTTTAGTGAAAAAGGTACCCCTTTTTCTAACTATAACATTGCAAGTTTTTATCATGGATAAATGACCCAAAAGATAATAAAAATAGTTTTAATTTAAGTTATATTATGTACATGGAGAGCAATGGTAGTGTATAAATTACTATTTCATTTTGTAATGGTGGAGACACAGTTGCAGTCTTGTAATACTTCTTACTATACAAATAGCTATTTGAGCTAGACCATTGATGAAATATTACTTCGCTATGCAGTAAAAACAGCTATCTAGTATAATAAATAAGAGTATGTTAAAATATAATATGTAGTATAGTAATTTTTGATACATAAAATAGGAAACTTTGCTAGAAAATGTGGTAAAAATGAATAAAAGTTTACTAAAAATTACTTTTTTGAGAAAATTTTTTACATTACTTTATTGCAATTTATTTATATTACTTTTACAGCTCGTGCTACAGGTAGAAGAGGACGATCTAAGTGGTGACCATTCTGTTACTACAGATGAACTTCAAGTAATTCCCATCGTTCCAGAAGAAGAAAAAGCAAGTAAATCAGTGATAGAAGTCGAAGCAGCTCCTGGTACTTTAAGCGTGGTACCAGCCAATTCAAACTCACATTCAGACATCATTGGTAAATTATGTATCATGCTTAATACATCAAATTATATTATTTGGTATATGTGTACTTATGGTTTTTATTATTACAGGGTTAAGAGCTTCATTTACAAAGAGAAGATAAATATGCCTTTAAGATATATGAAAAAAGATAAAAAGTTATAATTTGCCACTCACGAGCATTGCTCGTAACAAAGTAGTACACTTAACCATCAAAAGAGAAAAAGACTGGGCTTTGAGAAATCTTCAAGATAAAGAGAAGCTAAAAAAATTCGCTCAAGTCATTATTCTACTTATATATACTTTTGTATGTATGTTCTGAGATAGTTTATTATGTTATGATTTTGTATATACAACATATTATGATATTTTTCAGAATTAAATCATCATTTTACTTTCGACGTGGAAGTGAAGCAAGCGTGCTTTACCTTGCCAGTGTCTAAGCCGTCTTCAGCTTGTAATCACGGTAGTTTCGCTAAGCGCTTTTTCCGTCCTAGTAATTAATGAATTTGAATCGATCGTTGCGGGATAGATATGCCGATTACTGTGGGGCAGCCGATTACTGTGCCCTAGGTTTACTTTCCCATATCGCTAATTAGTCTTTCATGAAAAAGAACGTATTACATTTCTTAATTAATTTTCAAGTGCTCCTTTATGTATAAGAACCCAATGTATATTAATTACGTTTTCTTTTTTTAAATACTAAAATGATTGTTTGAAATTTGTGCTGTACGATTTTGCCTTTTTTTTAGTAAATCTTAGCAAAAAGCTTAAGGAAACGTTCAATGAATCAGAGATGATAGGGAAATTTTTTTGCGATATGAAAAAAATCTATTATATAAATAAAACTACTACAGATTAGGATAATGCATTATTTAGAGCATTTATTTTAATATTTTTTTTTATATTAAATAAGTCAAACCTTCCGCCATTTACTGTGCACAGTAATTGGACAAGTTTTTATGATGCATTAGTTACTGCGCCGCCCGCTGACAAGGCGACTTCGTCAACCATAACCTCCTCTTTACAATACAAATGAAAATCTCTCTTAACCGAACGTATATATTTATTATAATTATCGATAGAAAATCTGTTTATAAAAGTGAAAAACTATGTATACATTCATTACATTACATACAATGTAATAAAAGTTTTGAATTTTATGGGTTGCTAGGGCACATTAACTATCTCGCAAACTTTTTTTTTGTTTCCATTAATATTATAAAAATATTCAATATCTACATCTAAAAAAATTGTTTTCCATAAAGGAAGTCACAAAGTGCGACTTAGAAGCTTTAAAAGATGTGGACTACTATTTAAGTTTTCTAAATTAGCGAACTCTCTGGACTTCAATAACAGAGCACAGTAATCGGCACGCTTACCCTATCATTCTTTATTACAGCGCAGTCTTAACAGGTTGCTTGCGATAATAATCGAATTATCAAATCTTTCATTGTAACTTTGTAACTGCTTATAATCTCGGAAATAAAATGAGGAAATTTTACGTTCGTTTTAATATCAATAAAAATTGTGTGTAATTACATGTGTTATACCTATACCCTCATTATTATTAATATTTATTAAATTATAAAAATTTGATTAATTATTAAGATATAAAAATCAATGAATATTCATAAGTTAAATAATGGCATAAATGCAGTTCGGTACCATAAGTTATCATTATTGTTATTTGGCTGTTGCTTGGGTTGGCGATACTGTCTGCCACCTGAGCTATATTGTAAGCTGTAATCTCCGTGGGTTTGGGCATACTGCCTTCTTTTCCCTAATTGAGTCTTGAGGCCTGAAAAACAACCATCAACATTAACTGAGAGGAAGTCGTCCGCTATCACCCGCCAGAGAGTTCTAGGGAAGACCGTACTGAAAGTACAAACATCAACTAAGCGAACCGTCGCAATTTCGTGACTCGCCATTTAAATAGCAGCAAATAATATAATTGATGCACGTTTGTTCCAGATAAAAGGTACTAAGGTAATAAATAAAAATACATGTAAAGCCGAGTAGTAATTAATAATATCGATACGCTCATGCGTAGGGGCAGACACATACACACGCACACACGCACAGTTAATTAGATAACGAGATATTTGTTAGACTATTCTTATTAGATTATTCGTGCCATTACGCTGATTCTTTCAACTGTTTCTTGATGAAATGGCTTTTGATGCTCGGCATTGCATCGCACAGACTCTCTTTTTCGTGGTGTTCTTTTCCTACTGTAAGGCGTATTATCATCTGCACTAATTTTTGAAAATCCTTACGTTTGACATCATATGGTAAGTATGAAATTCTGATGATGTTGCTATAAAAATATCGATGAGGTTAACAGGTTTGGGCACTCCATTGTTGAAGGCATAGGAATAGTGTAACCCAAGTGAAGCTATAAAACCAATTTGGCGACCAATCTAGTAAACCAATAGCTATATGTCTACAGATGCGCGGCAGAAAGTCGAAATTTTTTAACGATTTCAAATATAAAATAATTATTCACGAGTACTTAGTATCTTAAATACTATATATTTCATATTATTATTCGCACAATTCGTATAAATTATCAAAAATATTTGTTTTAAAAATAGTTTATAAAACAATCACTTTCAAAATAAAATAATTAAAAAATATTTATGGATATAAAATTAATGTGATCATTTATTATCGTTTACGTTAATAAATATGTAAATATATATTAGTAAACATATTTTTTTTGCCATTTTCCAAAAAATATGTATGTACAAATTATTAGGAACAAGAGTTGAAATTTTATTTTTTACTTCGGGGATAGGTATTTCACGAGTTCATTTTAAATCTATTTTAAACAATTAAGTATTTTCAGATCATGTATTATAAAATTATTTTAAATTATTTTATGATTATTAAAAAATTATTTTTTTTATTTTACATAAAAGAATATTAACTGTAGCAAGTAACTGACTACTTTCATCCTTGTGTTCAGTGAATCACACAGCATTTTCAGGCGCAAAATGCTTCTCACAAATACGATGATGAATTTTTAATTTTTTCACTCCCACGGCATTTTGCCATTCATTAAGACGCTTATTATCATTTGGTATCGTAATTACTTAGTAGGTTACCGTAAATAGCTTTACTCTCCGTTTTTATGATTTGTATTACACCCAGGCAAAGCACAATAATAGAACGGCATAATACAAATATTTGGGAGTTACACCTTGTTTCTAACCTACCTTAAACCTGACTTTATTTAAAAATTATATTAATATTTTATACACATATATATATATATATATATATATATATATATATATTATGCATGCTCTCGCACGCGCACTCGTGTTTACTAGTCATGATGCCATGTTGTTTTTCGAGCTTCAGATAGGGTACACTTATTCCAAGCGGAGTGTCCAGACCTGTTTATAAGATTGTGGCCTAGACGTTGTTTAAATCCTATAGTTATTTTGTTTAATACACAAAATAAATAGGTACTGAAGGGTAAAAACTAAGTAAATATCTGTTTTTGTTTAAACGGTGGTATTTCGTAAACATACGATGAAATATCTTTAAAATTGAGTTGAAAAAGATAGTTTTCTACTATTTTTTGGCTAAGCCCAGATTATATTATCTTTCAAGATATTTGAGGCTATATCTTTTTATAATTTTGATTGCTTATATCTCGAGCCTTATCAGAAAGCTTTTCCCGGAGAATGGTAGTTATCCTTGTAATTGTTAGGGTAGATGTGGGTATTCTGCGATTTTTTAAGTAGGTTAACTTTAAAGTACTATAAATCGGCGTAAATACGACGAATGTACCTTTATCTTTTTTTAAATGAAAAACGACCGTTTAATATTTAATAAAAAGCACTTTAGAAACTAAAAACATTAAATTTAATTAAAAAAAAGAAGTGTTTAAGATAAAGTTCCGTAGCATGGATTACTGCGGATTTACACCGTATCTATGTTGGTCTAAGTACTATTTTATACATAGACAGTATTGATATGAAATTTGAGTGTTTTGAAGAATTTTTGAACAACTTATACGTTAATGCGAATTTGCAGTTATATTTATGTCGTGCAAGATCAACAGTAATACTCATATGCGTCGTATTTATCTGGTGTGCCAATTACTGCGGCTATAACATTTTATTGCTGTATTTATCAAAAAGTTTCGTTTTCTCGGTTTTGTAAAATATTATTATTGTAAATTATATTAAAAAAAAGTAAGCGAATCTCACGATGAATTTGTTTACTAGAATTTGGAATCAACGTAACAATTCCAAATCGGAGCAGTAATAGTAGTAACAATGTAAATAAGAAAAATTACAGTATTCATTTAGCAGTACAAAATCACAGCTAAATCGTCGCTCCAGATAATCAGAAACACTAAACGATCAAAAACTTATAACTGTGGCCTGTGTGCATTACTGTATTATGAAGATGGCGCTCGCCACTGAAATTTTACACCTATACTTCACAATACCGCCTAAGCTTCCCGCGATACCTAAATTTCACCCATTGTCTCGCGTCCCACAGCCCGAGGCGCGCAAAATATAAACATGCCGAGACGCGACGGTTCAACGCATCCCGCGAGATTTGGCTGTTGCGACGCAGCTGTCCAAGCGTCGACGAACGGCAACAGTGACCAGGACGCGGTCTTTTCGAGGCACTTAAGGGGAGGTCGGAGCGAACTTTACCATTGTGACCTCCACCTCGCGCCGTATTTTTCATTATACGTCTAAAATTCACATAGTAACATCAAAATCGAGGTTGATAATAGTTTGTTATTATGTAAAGAACACCGGACAACAGCAATTTCGTTTATTAGTAGCCTCAAAAGTTTTTTATTATGAAATATTGTTACAATTGACGAATGGAAAACGGTAAAAGTGATGGTCATCTTACCGTTTCTTAGCCTTACTGATAGCTTCACCTCGCGCCGTATTTTTCATTATTTTACAAAATTGTACGCAATTATGTACGCTTGAAGCTTTATAAACATTTATTATTATGACAAGAACACCGGACAACCGCATTTTTGTACCATAAATGACCACAAATTTTTATTTTTATGATATTAATTTTTGAGGTTAGGTAAAATCTGCACCAATCAGGATAGCTCCGAACCTCTTCACGCTGACCTCGCCCGTGATTAAACAACGTAAATCACGCTCGACGCAGACGCCGGACGCTTGGCACACACTCGAGCCCCCCGCATCTGCTCATCCTGAGCAAAAAGAGTCCGCATCTTCGGAGAGCGGCATCAATATATATCCCCCCGAAGAAGAAGACGACCGACGTCAGCGACCAACTGGAGGCCGTCAACGAGCGAATCGCAGTGCTTCGCCGGGAGATCGAGGAGTACATGCGCACGATACGCGATTGGTTGAGTGGCCCGGCGGCGGGGACGGCGAGCGAGGCGAGTTCGGGCGGTCCGAGCTTCGCGAGGTCGCGCGGCGAAACGCCGAACTTGAGCGCGCTGTTCGAGAGACTCGAGCGGCCCGGGATCGCAAGCAATCGCGATGACGTTTATGCGAGAGACGTCGGTGAATTGGACAGTTGGCTGAGAAAGTTAAATTGAATGTTGTAGCTTTGTATATCTGTATACCTACCGCTCAATTAATTATATAAAGTGTTGTTTGTGTTAAAAGAAATTTGTTTTCATTTCAAAACCTTAATTTATTATTATAAAAAGAAAAGTTTTGTTAATAATTTTGTTTCAAATAAAAATTGTGATTTTTTAGTTCTTTTTACTTATACTTAATTGATTTTTAATGAATATTCAAAGAAAATTTAATTTTAATTTTATGTTATAATAACATTTTTATTCGTCAGAAAAAATTATCCAATTTTAATCAAAAATATTATTTGGTTGCATTATGTTTACGTGGAAAAATAAAAACTGGTAGATAAAATAAAATTGAACATCATGATTGCGAGAAATACTACACTAGGGGATTAATTGCGAGAGTTGACAAAGACAGAACGAGAATATTTAAACATAGCAGGATATTTAAACTCCTTCGTTTCTGTTGAGATTAGGGCTACCACCTTTTTCATTTGACTTTTCCGGCCAATCGATGAGCAGGGGGGGGGGGTCAGAGCGCCTTTTTTGAACGTTCAAAATACTAAACTCAGATACTCATCAACTAACCCAAATTCAGTATTTTACAATTAATTATATTTAAATAATAAAATCCTAAACCTTAAATCCAAAACCCAACTAACCCAAGCTGAGCAATTTGAAAGTAGTAGTTTTTTTTATATTCTGTGATAATTACACTCTAACATTTTTTTAACATTCTTCCATTGTAATTACTTAATTATCCACTGGTACTCCAGAGAAAAGTACTTTGCACATGTTAAATAAATTTATTTGAAATTTGTTTACATTTTAAAAAGGCAATAAAAATGTAAAAGAAAAATCAACGAACTATTAGTTGAATTTTAAGATGAATCAGTCGTAAAAAAAATCAAGCTTTAAGAATATATAATGTTTATTATAAATAATAGAAAACATACCGCAATCACCAGAAGCATAGCTTAATCCATGTTTTACATTATGAAACGTTTTGGCCACTTCAACAGCGGTTAGTTTCAACTGTATAGTTGAGTCAACTTTCGGAAAAAAAGTTGTGAATGTGCTCGGAAGTTGCTTACCTTTTATCAGTTTTTTATGACTACTGTCATCAGCGTGCTTAGTAACAGCAGCCACACCATCATATTTTACACAAAACGGAGTATTACATACGAAACAACGAGCATAGTTTGGATCTTTATGACGAGCAAGCCATTTCTTAAACTCAGGTTTTTTAAGCCACTCATCCTTAAAGGAACAATTGCGTTTTCGAGCTTTCTTTTGGGGAGGACTTGCACTTGGATCGGAATCCATTATTCTTGATCAGGTTCAACCCAACAAATGAGTAACTTACTCTTTACTGATTATTTACTACTTACTATTTCTAATTTCAAACTTAATACTAATAATATTCTATTCGAATTTCTCACAATTTCGCACATCGGAGCTTTTGATAAGTCACATCGTCACAGTGAGACTTAACTTTGTATCGTGCTCGTGCACCGTGTTTATGGCTGTGGCAAAACAGCTGATAATAAAGGATTGTTCTGTAAAAAGCAGCCATACGAACGCACTTTAAATTAAATAAGTTGGCAGCTCTGCTCATAGCGCGGAATATAAAAATGTTTCATGAGTAGAACCTTTTTCTTTTTAGTTTGTGAATAATTTTTAATAAACAAAAAATATAATTATTTAAATTTAAATGATCCTCAAAATTCCGGCTTTTTCATAAGTTAGTCGATGTCAATTCCGGCAACCGGCCTCAGTATAAAATTTTCGGCCAGGCCGGCAGGATTCCGGTCAGGTGGCAGTCCTAGTTGACATACAGACAACTATGAGCTACAGTTTTCGCGATCTTCATTTTTTTTTCTTTTGAGCTGATGATAATAATAAACTTATTTGAATACTCAAAAAGTAATATTAATAATCATTTTGATACTCTGATTAATCAAAATTAAAATTTTTGTATATCTCATATTTTAATTAGTGCTATAATTGCATTATCACATTCCCTCACGTCCTTACTGTTTCCAGAAGGCTGTATTGTTTTCTCTTGGGTCGAGTATTTACAGAATGCCCCCTCCGCCTCGCTCTTAGAGTCAACAGTCCTTACCACGATCCTCCGCATAGCGAGATCAAGTACATGTTTTCTTTTCTGTTTTCGTTTATTACTGCCGAACGAAACATAAAAGTATCAATTTTGTTCACATGTATATTATTATCAATTTTGTTCACATGTTAAGGGGGGAAGGCCCCGAAACGAGGTGTATTTTCAAGAATTTTTTTTGAGGTGAAAAAGTGTTGTTTTTTTCTAAATGTTTTATTATTAGTTAGATACATATTTAAAGTATGCTATATAATTTTTTTGTGTTTTTAACTTTAAAAATGGTGGCGCTGCACTGCGTGAAACTTGAGTTGTTTTGCAATTTGCTTGCACGATAGCGGCCTTATTATTTATCTGAAACAAAAAATCAAAAGAGGTTTTGTTAATAACATTATTTTTAATACTCCAAACCTATAAAACAAAAAAAAAAAATTTCAAAGCAATCGAACAATTATTTTTTGAGTTATCGTGCAAGCAGTGTGAGAAAATGGTGTTTCGAGAAAAACGAGTTTAAAGTTTTCGGAGCAGAAAAATCTTAATTTTTTCGACTTACCGATTAATCAGCCATTCCAGGGGCGTACACCAAACCTTCTATCTCTTCGTGCCACTCATCTTCAGCTGTTCTTTATTGTTTGCGCAGCGTACGAGCTTCTTTTGATGCTAAAGATGTTTCCTTGTTTTGTTTTTTAACTCGGCGTTTGTTTGCGTAATCGGCGAATGCTTGGCTGTTCTTGCCAGGCAGGCCTCCAAACTCATTCATAATTTTTAATACTGAGTATTGGCCATCATTAAAGATGGAACCTGCTACAAACGACGATATTTCAACGATTTTTTTACCAAAATGCATATGCTTAGGGGCCAGCTTCCACACAGTTGAGTTAAATGACTCATTAGCATTCATGGTATATCCACCTATATAATTCATGTATTTGACATTGAACTTTTCTACGGATCTCAGAAACATTTCTTTTACTCCCTCAACTTCCATGCTTCCTGCGGAACCTCGGTGATTCTTCGAGCACTCTTCTTCATGTTCTGCCCACCATTCAGCATATTCCTCGGAGTCTTGATCAACATTTTTTTGGCTGCACACGCTTTGCAAAAGCTACTTTTTACAACCAAATCTATTACTTTACCGCACGAATTTGCGATTAATGTTACAACACCAAGCAATGACTAATGGCCTCTTCGTTTCCATAATCGATCCCCGGAAACAGCAAGCTCGTCTGCAGGGTTTCCTTTTTTTTTCATTTTCTATTTTTTCACTTTCTATGGCACCAGAGCAGGAAGCATCAAAAACTTTTTTCGCCGCTTCGTGCACCTTTTTTATAGTCTTCTCGTAAGCAGTCTTCGATAAGCCCTTGCAAAGGTCCATGTAATTACAAAATGTGTTTATGTCTTCTAGGCCAATACCTAAGCGACGCATTACAAATACAATTCTACGATTTATTTCAAAACCACTGTGTATTTTTGGCCCGGAAGGAATTACAGTATTGCCACACCTACAATTCATAATAATGTTAAAACCGAGACCTAAAGGAGCACTTTCTTGAAATCCTGGTTGAGCTTTGCACTTTGAACAAATTAAATACTGAGAGAAAGTAAAAAAACAGTGACAAAGTCGATTATTCGATACGATATTGTTGGATCTATCACAGCTTCGTTTAAATCGGAAGAAATTTTTCGGTCGCTGGCGTTTGTATTTTGCTCAGACGCTTCTTCTTCTTCTTCCTCACTTTGCTTAAATTGATTCCCTTGAAATTTTCTTTTTCTTAATCTACAAGCAAATACAGGTTCTTCATAAGTGCCTTGTTGGCATTTTAAAACTCTAATGACGATCCTCACGTGTCAAAAGCCGGAGCAAAACTAACGCGCAACTGCTTTCTCTGCTCGCTCGAACAGCCAAAGTCTAACGGTTATTTTCCTGTTTAGATACGTTTGGGAACATTAGGTCTTCCCCTTCTCTTACTCGAACTAAGCTATACCTATATCTAAAAATAAGAATAAGGAAAAGAGCAGACGGAGCGTCCCTTCTTCGTGCGCTCGGGGACCCCTGCCGCGCGCTCCAAAACTGAGCGTATACCTGCGGCCGAAAATATGCTGCCATTTCAAAACGAAAAAAGATTTTGATTTAAAATTTTGAGGAGACATTCTTGAGATGTTTTAGAACAAATGCACAAATTTTCAAAAAATTGAAAAAAAAAAAATTTTGGGACCTTCCCCCCCTTAACCTGTTTAAGTACGTTTCGTAGATTCAAAAGTTTTGTTTAGTTTCATGTTCTAAACCGACCTGTAGTTTTTATATAAATTAAAACATTACCCTCGCAAAAACTTAAATTATATTAGAGGAAAACAGAACGATTAAACAATTTTTGTAAATAAATATAAAATGCGTTATTTTCTAAATCCTCAAAGGTTCTGATCTCAGTATGGTCAAATTCAATGTAAATAACAGCAAAAATAATAGTATCTCTGAACAACTAATTATAAATAAAAATAAATGTATACAAACAATAAATAAATAGCTGTGTGGCTTCATTTTATTTTCTTATACAAGAATTTTACTTAGAAAAAAATAAATCCTTAATAGTCCTGCGATTCTCGACTATTTACGTTAAAAAGAAACTTCAGAATCGATGGCTTTTCTCTACTATGATATCCTGCAAAATGTAGAGTGCAAATCGTGGCCTATAAATAAAATGAAACAGCATGCAAAAGGTATCAACTCGAAAACCGCTTCGGAAAGGTACCATTTCGTGAGCTAAAAATGAATATCCGAATTTAAATTTGCACGTTTGCCAAAAACTTTATTTACTTGATTTAATTTTATTTCACTATAAAATGGTTTAATTTTTAATACAAGGGGTCTATGTTGTATATATATATATATGCGACCAGGGAACACCAATTCCCTCTGCAGGATTTGCGGCGTTATAGTGTGTTATTGTGTAAATAATTTCTACTCTGTATCGAATTTAGCAAATGTTATATGTAACTCTGGAATAAATAAATAAATATATATATATACTTTCGAGATGTTGAACTTTCAGAAAATACAACTTTGAAAAAACACATTTTTTTAATTTTTGTATTTTCTGAAAGTTCAACATCTTGAAAGTACCCTGTTTACTTGCAAGTTAATCAGAGTAAAACTGTTGAAGTTACAAGGCCGCTAAGGTCAAATTGTATTTATACGTAAACATGTGAAACATTTCAATACGGTTTTCTCAAAACTAGAATTTTCAAATGGTGCCAAAGATTTCTCAAAAACCATTCAACCGATCAACCTGCAATTTCCCATGGTCTCTTTTAACAAGACGTAAGTGCTCGTATATGTAGTTAAAAGAAAATGTTTTAAACACAGGGCCAAATTTCACAAAAGTAAATATAATACTGCAGATTAAAAACAATCTTTAAATATTATTTTGCTCTTCTTCCAACTGCTCCTCGAACCAAAGTTCTTACTATTACCGCAAACTTAAATTGAAATAAAATTACATCCAAAACGGTACCTCCTCCAACCAGCTTCCGAATCGGTACACCTTCCCATTCACCGGCCACGAAATCACACTACACAGCGTCAGCTTCGCCATCGTCATCATCGCCAGCATCGCTCATCAGCCGCATCCAGCCGCCAACAATGAAATCCACTTCGCAGTAGTCAGGCCGGCGCGAATCACGGCTTAAAACCGCAAATGCCTCAAGAACAATCGCTCGCGCTCTCACCCCCCTTCCTCCCATCGATAGTGCACCTCTCTCTCTCTCTTTCTCTCTCTCCGCCCTATAGGTCGATACGCCGCAGCCGTCGTCTACGGCACACAATCGGAGCCCAATGTAATTAACGATCGACAGAGACAGCGCTGGAGACTCGCGAATTTACACGCGCGGTACAGAAAGACAACCGGCGCATGTATATATCCCCGCGCGTTCGCCGAAATGTAGGCGAGCGATGGCCTCGGCTAGCCTACTTAGTCATACGGCTGCAGCGTCACTCGTCCTTCCTGATCTTCGCGGCGTCTACACTCCCCATTCAGAGCGAGCCTCGGCATTGTTATCCATTCAATTACGCGTGCGAGCGACGCAATTATTCCGATTCCGCGGTCCGGGAATATTGAAATACAGGCGCGCGCGCGCGGAGAGAGGGAGATAATAATCCATAATTTGCTTGGCTCTCGCTCTGTGTAGGTTACAGCCAGCTGTGTCTGCCTTGTCGTTCTAGTGCAGTGCGCCGGGCTGTACGCGTGAATATATATATATATATATATATATATATATATATATATATATATATATATATATATATATATATATATATATATATATATATATATATATATATATGTGCATCGACTGGTGCTGTCGCTGCCGCTGCTGTTGGCTCTTCATTCTCCGCGCGTCTGCTATCACAAAAGGGGGCCATCTCGCTGCTAACCGCCGCGACATTGTTTTGCGTTTGGCTGCCATTTCCGTGGCTCGTGCAGCTCTGCGGCTTGTAATGAACGAAGCTCTTAGCCCCTCGTTTTCTCTCTCTCGCTCTCTCGCTCGTTCTCTCCGCGCGACGTGTGCAGCCCCCATTGTCTATTGTGTTTCACGGCAGGAAAGAATGCTCTCTCGCGTGCGCGTGCTGAAAAGAGTATAGAAGGGTATATATAGGATGGGCATGGATATAGCGGCCGAGATTCATGCGATGAGAGCGAGCGATCTTGATTATTTGAAGAGATCCTAGTCTCTCTTTTTTTCTTTTTGCTACCACTGTTCGCGTTCATTCTCTTTCGCGAAATTGCTGGCTCTTTTTTTTGCTGCTGCTGCTGCTGCTGCTGCTGGCCTCTTTCGCAAATTACTCTGGGTTGATGATTATTGCAATTTGCGCGTACGGGGGTGCATGAATTTTAATGACTGGATCAAGTGGGGGAGATTTTGAAAGTATTTACACCGCATCGGCGTGAATTCTTTATTCTCGGAGGTACATGTACGCGCGAAATGCTTTCTCATGCAGATTTTGCGTCGCTCCGTTAAAACAAGTGCGTGGCATAATATATTCATTAAACGTGAAAATTTTAAGATGTTTTATGTCCCCGGGCTGCATAAAACATAAGTTTTCCCTTGACTTTATTCTCGCGCGCGTTTTAGCGCTCCGTCGTTCTCGCCTTAGTCCTCGTTGTCGTCCTCGCGTAAAAGTGCACTTTGCTTTGCATTTATCGGAAACTTCAAGCGTCCGGCGCGCGGCGCGGTGACGTGGACGGACGGCTTACAGCGCTATTAAACTTCATTACATCGTACAATTAATTTCTCAAAGGCTTTTGTCGGGTCGCGTGAGTTTTGATTCTCGCGGCTGGTATAGATACGCCATTGTTGTAGCACAAAAAATGTATAATGTACTCGGATAATGTATAAATAATGTTTTTGAGTTTTTAATGAAGTAGGGGACATGTGTCTGCATTGGATACCTAAGCTTTTGTGATAAGGGTAAATTTTGTTTAGGTGAAAGTGAAAATTTTTTAGATTGCTTTTATCAATATCTAATAGTATGCAAAAGCTTGATTCAATTGAGCAACTACAGTAAATGTTATAATCAAATTTAGAAATACATACTAATATTTTGATAATATCAAAAGTTTGGGCGTAATATAGGACACCTTTTTTTATATTTACGGTACGACTTCAGCGACTTTCTTTTAACCCTTAGCGGCCACACGGGGTAACTAGTTACCCCAGGCTCAGAGAAAGTGAAATTGGAGGTCTAAAACATTTAAAACATTTGACCAGTTTTTAGAACGCCATCTATAAATTGACCGATAAAAATCATTAGAAATATTGAAGAACACTTCAACAAACATGAAACAATCGGTTACAAGTGTTAAAACACCCATATGTCTTGTACAACTAGATTTTTCAGCGTGGGGTAATGAGTTACCCCATGTGGCCGCTATGTGGCCTGGCTGAGGTGTGGCCGCTAAGGGTTAAATTTTAAATCAAGTTATGGAGGTCATCCCGAACTGAATTCTAAAAATAAATTTTTGTAGCGGATCTATTAGGTATATTGTGTACCAAGGGCGAGAAGTGGATCTTTTTTGACCGAATGTGAAGTTTCCAGTACTAGTATATATACGGTTATATATATATATACATATATAGTAATATATATAGGCGAGTAATGTAAACACATTAGGCAATAAAGCTATCTTGTCCGTGGTGGGACTCAAATTTTTTATAAGACATGTATGAATTTTCGCATAATTTCATGTTTATGAATCTAAGCTAAATTGTCCAGGTTGCGATACGGCAACTATTCGTCTATTAGAGAAAAAAATCAAAATGAATTATAGTATATTATAACCATTAACATTTATTAATCGTGTCGATAATTATTAATAAATTAATGCTAATATGAATATAAATGTAAATAAAAAGAAAAAATGCATTTTCAGTTGATTTTTTTGTCTGCTGACGTTTTTTTGTCAGACGGTCGGAAAATATTCATGTTAGATCCGCTTTATACATATGAAAAACACGAGTATCGTGCAAACCGATATATATAATTAATGTAAATAATATAACTAGAGACCAAATTTGCATTTTACAAATACAACGATCATTATATGAGAAAAGCACGTTTTTTGAAAATCACCTATAAAAATCACTCGTAGAAGAAGTGTACTTCATCAAATGGAAAAATATCTTTTACTAGATTGTCATGAGCGTAGTAGTATATTGTACATTATATAAATAAGTTACTTAAATTGATTAATCTCTTATGTCTTTCATTCGTTTTTAATACCTTAGCTCTCATTTTACTCCTTAAAAAGTATCCTATTAATAGCCTTGCAAAAAATCTCAAATTATTGATAAGTAAGAAGAAGCTAATTATTTTTATATAAAATGATATAAATATATAGCCAATTAGCTTTCTTATCTTGCACTCCAATAAACAACTACAAGCACGATACTACATATAAAGCAGCCTTATGCTTTGTCCGAATCAGCTATCATGTTTGTTCGATAAAAGAGGTGCAATTCATAACACATATTAAAAACTATAAAATGAAAATCAAGTTAACTGTACCTCGTTTTCTCCTTCTTCATGCTGCAAATATTGAAAATAAGCTATAAAAAAATTCATTTTATGTACATACTATCCCTTCGAGTACCGATTTTCCGATATCAGGAGGTGTCCAGTTATAGAGCCATTCCCCCTAACCAAACGAGGCATCCATGCTTATTTTACAAAGATAAAGAACGACGCGGAAAGAGAGGAAGCAGAACGGAGAACAGGTAATGGATGCAAATGCCCTTGCAAAACGACAATTGGAATGGCCTCGCAAAATAAGAAAATAAAGGGATACGACTCGGCCGCGCACGTAGCGCGCGTTCCACCTCCACGAATTCGTGCTGTTTAAAAGGGAATCAGGCAGTCGTTGGCTTTTGCCCCTTTTTGAAAACGCGTCGCAACACTAATGGGTAAATAAAGTACAGCGAGCGAGGCGGAGACCGCAGATAGGAGGTTTAGTCGTTTGAATTCATGTTCCGCTGATGTGTGGTTACAGGAGAAGGGGAGAACATTCTGGGTGATTTATCATGGATCGCTGACGTATGGCTTGTCATGACGCGCGCGTGCCTTTTGATGCGACGAGCTCACTGCCGGCCACGATTCGGCGTTTAATAGTTAAAAGTACGCTGGATCTTGCGAGGATATGGGAGATGTTGCTTATATGGATGATTTGGTGAGTCTCATATTTAGAATATTTCTTGTATTTTTAAAGAAAATTAATGTATAAAAGTTTAATTATTTACAATAATAGATGCTTGATTATTTTTTTTTATGATCAGTTAGGTTTAAATTAACAACATGGAGAATGAAATTCATAATACAAGAATAGTATAAGAAATTTAATAATTTAAACAATTTTAAATTTAAAAAACAAAATTCCAGTATCGTATATGTAATTTATGCTGATTTTGAGTATGCCTATAACCTTATAGAAGAGACATGATTGCACATAAGTATTTGTCAATACCATGCATTAAAGGATGTAAAAGTATGTAGTAAAGGATTCGTGTTAAAACAAGACATAAACTAGTAATGCGCGTATTTATTGACGTGTATGTAATGACTGAATGTAGCAGAAGTGAGGATAAGTACTTATAAATATATGACGTGATATTTATAACTAAGATCGCGTGTAATAACATTACGTGTTAATTAATGACAATCCATTATGTGAACAATTTGTAATTTCAAGAATGATTTGTAATTTGTACGTACACCCGACGGTAAAACCATTTTGTTATTATATTGAAAAGTTGTTATTTAGGGGTACGTTCTGAAAAATGGGTTTACCGATGGGTGCACCAGACCAATAACAATTTTGTCCCGATAGTAGACACAATTTTCTGTCATTATTTTACAATTATATATCTATTTAAATTCATTAGCATGTAAATGAATCTCATTTAAAGCGTTTGTAAAGGTGGATACACTGGACGTTATTAATATCGATAATCCAGTAACTATGATACTTAAAATACTTTAATTTATTTTCATTTAAATTTACTATTAAACAAAACTAAAACATAAAAGTTTAATTCATATCAAACCATAAAATACTTACAGTTTATAATTTACCTTCACATATTATAAGCTATTTGCATAAATGTACATTTATAAAACAATTTTTTTCCGATAAAGTTTTTTTTGTTCAATTTCTACTCAATGTGTCCTCTTTCGAACCAATAATTTCATGTAGCTTTTATATTCGTATGCTGCAGAGCACAGCATGCAGAAGTAATCGAACCTCCCTCCCTACTTTCTGTTTCTTTTCGATTCTGATCAAGCAAAGTGATACAATAACGCTACATCCCTGCAAAGCAGCAGCAGCAGCAGCAGCACAATGGGGCAATCGATTCCTCTATCGTTCTGCCGTTCCCGAAAAACATTTTAAAATTCCCTCGCGATCGATCCGATATATAAGCTATCGCACGAGAAGAGTCGGGGCAAACTCGTGTACTCGTTATACGTATATATACACTTCGCGAGATAGCCGGATTTCGCTTTTATTTTCCGCTGCAAGGGGGCTCCAGCTCCGTCTCCATCTGCCTCTATTGCTCCTCCTTCGTCTCATCTCCATTAGCCGATTGTATTTCAATGTCGATAAGCCTCACCTGGAAATCCCGGATACGGCCGCATCCTAATTGAGCTTCCTCTCTCTCGCAACGAGAAACGACTTGGCATTTCCTCCGTCTCCTCTGTATCGGTCTCGATCTCGCGTCGTTCTCTCTCTCTCTATCTATCTCTCTCTTGCTCGCTGTCTCGCTTTGTTTATTGCTCACTTCAGACCTACTATCGGCTTTATCTCCTCGCCTTTCTCCGATTTCGCATTCTGCTTCAGTCGACGTGGTCTTACATATTTATTGCGCATGGCTTGACTTTTCAATTGTATAGGTATGTATATGTCATTTACACTTTATTTGGATATACCTTCGATTCAATTTTATTCAAGTGCATAGTCTGCCAGCATTTTGAGAATTGAGAAAAGGAGATAGTAAGATAATATTGATTCTAAAATTTTCATACTGTCGGATAAGTTAGTTCTTTAAGTTTCGGTAAGCAGCCAGATAGAAGTTAATATAAATACTTATTTAATTGTTGAGAAATATAATTACTTTGGTATTTCATTCGTACAACCTGCACTTTTAAAAAAGCCTCGATGACTGCAATTCAAAAAACTAATCCTGCAGCACGTGCTACTTTTTCGCTAATCAACGACTTGATTCTTATTGATCGAATGTAATAATTGTATTACTAAGTATACGTACACTTAAGTAAGTATCTAGTTATGTTCATGTTGTATTACTGTTAAATTTCGTATCTTTTTTATCTATATACGGTATATAAATTTAATATGTCTTTACATGGTCTTTCGAATACACATACAAATTTCTTTATCATAATAGTTATAGACTGTAAAGTGGTGTATATTCATCATTTAACAATATATCTAATGTCAATGATATTATTTTCGTAAAAAAAATAGAATCTGACGAATTATCTGCACATCCGACGTCCAAAATTTAATTTTAATTTTAAGGAGTAATTTTAAATGAGTTTTTTAACTTTGCACTGTTTAAAAAAGATAAATGTCTACTGCTTATTAAATAGAAAAGTCGACAAAATGCTACCCCCGTGGTAAAATAGTGTTGCCATGTTAGATTCCATAATGATTTAATTTTAAAGCTATAATTTTCCCAATCATATTTTCGTACTTTTATTGAGTACTAACAGTTTCCTGCAAATTACATATATTTTTTTTTAATATTGTGCTTCATTAAATCTTCTTACTAATTTTAATATCAATATATTATCGAGATACCAGCAAGAGATACTGACAATATAACAAAAGACTGTGGCAGATAGTCAATGAAAAATCTTTGTCTTCAAGTAACTTTGAATCGAATTATAATCTACCCCTTTTCAAATGTATATTTTTAACAAAAACCGATCTTTCATTCTCTATTGGCAATATTGAATATTACAAGCACTGCAATGCCAGCAACATAACACCGTTCATACTGCACTCACAAGTCCTCGTCAAATGTCCATATAAAACAAGCTTCCAAGCCCGACATCTCTCCTCTCGAACAAAATGAAACGAGACGTACGATCCACCGAATTCCAAACCCAATTTCGCGAGCAAATAAAAATTAATTCGCCCCGTCGTCCACCCTTTCATTCTCTCTCAATCCATTGCCCTCTTAACCATTATTTCCATTATTCTCCCTCCCGTTCCCTCAATCTCGCTCTCTTCCCTCGGCGGAATCATCAGACTCTCTTTCTCTCTCTCTCTCTATCTCGTCTCCGGGCACACGTAGCAATCACTATACTATCGGGGCCGCGTGGGAGGGCTGCAGGTATATATACACGCGGAAGCTCGCAACCACCGAGACGTGAAATCGATATGAAAGAACTCGGTGTAGATTGACGTTTTTGCTTCTGCTCACCCCCCCCCCGCAGCTGGCTGTACAGCTACTCGTGAGCGGGCGTTTCGCGCGGAAGCGGTTCCTCGCACGAATGGGAAAATTAGATTTCGCGCAAGCCCGGCTTCGTTCTGTCGCTCGCTTCATAAACCTGAGGTATTTCGCGTAAATGCACATTGAGAGGTGGGCGAGGGATTGTGGTGGAGAGGGAGGGCGCGATGCGAGAAGTTGGGTGAAAAGTGGACAACTTTTCGAGGAGGAAGGAGTTGAAGGGTGGGAAGTGATTGGAGTGTTCATTGTACTGAATCGATTGATGAGATATATAATTATATACGTATTTTAGATTGACAAACAATTTGGATGCAATATTAAAAATTTGATTTTTCAAATTTTTAATGTTAATTGTAAAAAAAGAAAAGAATACATTTTTGTATGTTATAAGTGCCACCTATCTTTTTATCGTATTATTTTTTAATGTAGGATCCAATTATCTTGTTAAGTCCATCAATTAACCCTTCTTTGTTACGAAGTTTTAGCAACTAATTTGTTGTTGTCTTCAGGTTTTTATTTATTATAAATAGTTTTAGTATATTCTGGTCTGTATAAATGTTAGGGTGCATCGAATATGTGGAAAATAAGTATAATATATAGAATTTATGGTGCCTTAACGGACTGGAAATGCAATAATAACATTGTAATAGTGCACAAAAGTTAGGAAATGTCACCAACAACGTATATTCGCAAGGGCTACTCGAACAGTGAAACTTTTAGGCTCTGTCCAACGTCATGAAGTTGAGTATTTAGCGTGGGTAATATAGACGACTTCATAGGGCTGGACGGAGTCTAAATGTTTTATTATTCATGTAGCCCTTGCGCGTAGATGTTGTTGGTGATATTTACTAACTTTTGCGCACTATTACTGTATTATACAAGGTCTGGGATTAAAATAAAGAGAGGCTAAATTCATATTAGTTTCCTTTTAATTAAAAACGCAAGTGGATTATTACAACGTCGTGATCTCACCTCTATGAGAGCAGCCAGAATAATACTGTCGCGTGCCTCGCGCGGATCTCTTTGAAAAACTTCCTCTGCTCTCGCGTTTAATTTCGAAGAAAAATCTGCGATAACACTCGCGCGTGCACCCCTCCAAGCTCCAATCTTTGTCTTGCAGCCTTCTAGGGCCCGACAAACACGACTTATTTTTGTCACTTTTGGATTTTCTCAATCTTTGTCTATTACTTCTTTTGAAAACCCTCAGATTTTCCGCGAAAAACCTCGGGTTTTCACGTCACAGCACGGATCATGCGTGTTAGAACGGGAGCTTGGAGTTCATAATAATAATTTATTACTAGCGATTTCCATTAAATTGTATAAATTGTTTCTGTCTGCTTTTTATATTAAAATTCTAAATTTCTTTTACTTACTTTTCTTTATATCGACGCACAACATTTAACTGTTCAAAAATTAGACTGAATCACAAATTAACTTAATAAATAGTTACAATTAAAATATTTCTTACATTCTAATTCACAATAAACTTAGATAGTCATCGAGTCCGATATAATTACAATGTGATTTGCGCTTTTTCAGTCTTTCAAATAGGCACGATAAATTATATATATATTATACCTACATATTTTCGATATTTTCGATGCACCCTAATATATGCATTTGGAAAGATTATTAAAAATATTGATTGGTTCTACACATAAAAAAAGCGTTACTAATGATTACGAAATATTTATCAAGTTTAAAATGCCAAAATTTGGGTGACGTCAAACTTGTCAAACATATTAACTAACCAAATCTGTATAAAAATATAATCGAATTCTTAAGAAAGTTGTAAAATTATTTAGTAAATATTGTTCACTATTGAACTGTAAAACATTTACGAGGTCACTCAAGTCCTCTAATTTGGATTTTAATGGGCCACAAAGTGTACAGTGAATTAAACCATTTATCGCAAAGTTTAGATTCAAATTGAATGTAATAGGGATCGAAACATATCGGTAAATACAAATCGAAGTGAGAAGTGTACTAATGTTATAGGTTCAGTTTGTTACTTTGATTAATGGACTGATAGTCAAACATTTTTACTATTTAATTAGTACGGGTCAAGCCACTTTTGATATCTGTACAAATGCATAAATATTGCACGTTGTAATTTTTTTTCATTAAGACAAAGTTTAAGACTTTGCGTGTCAAAAAATTTTATATTTACCTATAATACTCTTCCATGCATGTATGCATTTTGTTTTCGAAGGAAAAATTTATTCACTACAGGGATCCATGTTGAATCATTGGACCACTTTATGTAAATCAGGGCTTAAAATGTTTGCATTTTTATGTAGCTATAGTCGGACTGGAGCAGCATAGTTATACATACATGCACACACTACATAGTTATTAAATGAGTTAAGGGGACATTCTACTTTCTCGGCCGAAAATTCAACTGATATTCAGTGATCATTTATTTGATAAAATAAATACTGAACGTTTTCAAACTTTTTCTAGTAAAATGTAGTTCGTATAAAATAAATTTTTATTTCATCTATGTATCAAGATTATCTACAGGTGATAATGATGCTTTAAATATCTGTCTTGCTTTCTGGCGTGATTGCGGTCAAATATATTGTCCAAATAAAGAAACAAAAAATTTTTTAATTTATAGAAGTATAGATATGGCATGAACTAAGATATATAATTTTGAACACAAGTATTTAAAATGGCAGTCTCTTAAAGCCAAAGACACCGCAATTTTATTTTTATCACATATACGACACTAAAAAGTCGTTTCGAAAAAAATGTGTTTAAAGTTTTCGCGCTCTATATGTACGTGAAGTTATAAACTTTACTCTAGATCCTCTTAGACGTCGAAAATCAATCTGAAACTTTGAGAATATATTCTCCTTATTAATTCCTATTAATTCAGGCAGAAGAAAAATCGATTTTTAAGTAGTGTACTCCCCTTAAAGCCTTAACAATCTGTTGTACTTGTATATACGCGTAGCTGTAAACTTGATTCAACTCCGCTTAGAAATCGAAAATCTATATAAGTAAGTTGGAAACATATTCTCGACATAATTAGCTATTGATTTCGTCAACAAAAAATATCACTTTAATCCGAGAAAGTAGAACGTCCACTTAAAAAAAATTTCTCGCATGGGTAGGGATAATGTTTTGCACATCCAAGCATAAATAATAAAAACCGCTGAACAACAATTTTGAGTACTGCCTAAATATACACAATGGAATATATAAAATTGCTTTAAGCAAAAAAAGCAACCGTACACGTCGATTATCACAGTGTAAGCTATCCCGTTAAAAGAACCACGGCACTTCAGCGCTCCGCCCGTCATTAAAAAAAATGCCTCCGCCGCGAGGGAGCAAGGTCGATCCGCATCGCGCGAGCCCCGCGCTCTCTCCGCACCCTCGGCGCAGCTAGCAAATAAACAAAGGCAACGAGCAATTGCTGCGCAGGCAGTCTCCACGGACGGTTATATTGGCCTGCCTCCTTCAATCTCGTTTAATTTCGAAATTCGAGCCGCTGGCTGGCTGCATTTCCCCCGGTGGTGGAGGCGCAGTGGTAGAAGGCCGGGCGTGGCAAGACACGGGGAGAGCTGATCGAACGCTGCACTGGCTCGGCGATGTATCGATGTCGGCTATCAGTGTGGCATGCTGGAATTCGAATTTTTGTGGCGTGGTATTGGAAGAGGTTGTAATTAGTGTACGGGTGGAAGTTGCGATGGAATTTGGTCGAAGGCACGAGTTAGACTTATTTTACGGGCAATTTGTTTTTTTAAATAGGATGCAACAAATTTAAGAACGGTTTTAAAATTACTTAAGAAGGTAAAGTGAACAAGGCTAAGGTTCCTAGAGCAAGTAACTAAGAGTGCTTTTTTGTTTTTTTTTGTATATTAATTTATAATTACAGTAAAGTTTAGTTTTGTTTAACTTTCAATATATTATACAAATATTCACTTAAATTAAAATTATTTATATTTAGTTTCTTATTTCTTCCTCTAAAATGTAGTTTATGCTAGAATACATTTAAAGAATAATAATTTAACAGAAGTATAAGGTGATTTTTTTATGTATTTAAAAAATGAATGAAATTCTTCTAAATGTATAGATTTTTCTGCACTTTCACTTTTTGGATCTTTTAAATTCTCCATTTATTGTCTAAATCCTTAGTTTAGTGATAGTGTTTTTGAGGATTAATGCCTTTTCACTTAGGTATATGTACACATTTAATGTATAAATTATTGCAAAATATTTTCCCAATAATTATATTTTAAATTAAAAAAACATCATACTTCAGCCTCAATTAGAGAAGAAGACGACACGGGCCAAGCAGCTACCATAAGAGGACATCTCTGAGACCATTGCGCTCAGCTGCCAACTAGGTAATCACTAAGATAGCAAGAATTATCAAACAATCCTGCAAAAATCTATGTCATTCCTTTCACCGTGATTCGTTAAATAATAGTAGAAAAATATAACAAATTATTGATTATATATTTTATAAGTAACCGTGCTATTTCTCGATGCAATAATTCATGCGAGAAGATACGAGTAAATGCAGAACTATATAAAATAATGAATAATTCAGATTAATGAACTTTTTTATTAGAACGGTTAAAACAATTTTTACAATTATATTGTAACGTCTGGTTCTGCTGACGGTGTTATCTTAACTAGCTTTTGTTTATAGTATAGATGTATTAGGTACATATATAAGGTTCAATATCGCCTAAAAATATTCGAAATTCCGTCGAAATCAAAATATGTCAGTAAATCTAAAATTTCACATTTCTTTGTTAAAATTCTTTTATGAGACTATTATTATTTGTATCTATAGCAAAGTGGGTTAAGGATGGATTATTATGTATAAGACGCAAAAAATAGTATGGTGGTTTCGAGACTTTTTTGAAAGCTAACCTTTCTTTAACTTTTTAAAATGTGCACAAATATATTATAAAATTTTAAAAATGACTAGTAGTACTTGGTCCTTTTGGAATATTTCAGAAGTTACTCTTTCATTCTGCGTTTTACAGCAGAACTCCTCTATGAAAATTCCTACGAAATTTCAATATTTAAAATTATCTTTTTACTAAATTTCAAAGTATACCACATCCATTCCTCCCTACTCCACCCTCATAGTACACATCCTACCAAGTACATAACCACGCAAAATCAACAAAGACCCAACAAAAACCCCCCTATTGCAAAGACGCATTCCGTACCCTCCTCGCGGAATGCAAAGCACCCACTCTACCTCGCCCAAGCACTTACCCGAACCCTTACAACCCAGCTCGCGACAAAACACAGAAGACAGAAGACGTCGGACGGACAGGTACAACACACGAGACCCACTCCCTCCACCCCTCCCAAAAGAAGCAACTCACAGAGAGGGCAAAGGCGACAGCCAAGCGGATTATTGCGCCGCTGCAGCTTGCTGGCCGCGCGATAAGAAAACATTTTTCTTCCGACTCGCGGGCGAGCACACGTACGAGCGCAGAGAGAGAGAGAGAGAGAGTTACCCCCTGCGTAACGCCGGAAGACGTTGCTGCTTGCTGCTTGCTTTGTCGCGAGTGGAGCGCGCGTCAGGGACGCCGGCGCATTCCACGCGGAATTTAACTAAAGCGACGCGCCAGGCATTTCGACGGCGCTCGCTCGCTCGCTGTCGCGCGGCAGTGGCTGACTCTCCCGGCTGGGTAAGACGGATGAAAGGCGAGAAATTGGGCAGGAAGAGAGAGAGAGAGAGAGAGAGAGAGAGAGAGAGAGAGAGAGAGAGAGAGAGAGAGAGAGAGAGAGAGAGAGAGAGAGAGAGTGGAGGAAGTACGGACCGAGCGCCGTGGCTATTTGCGAGCTACTTTGGTGAAATATCGAATTCTTTTGTTTTAAAGATTTTCGCATATTTTGCGTATGGAAGTTGGTAGTATGTTAGTTGGCAGATTTCTTTCTTCAAGATTGTTCTTATAAGAGTATACGGTAATAATAATATTTACGAGATTTAAGTATAATCACCATTAGATGAGGATTGTTTTTTTGGGAAAGAAGTAATCTTTATTTCTATAAGAAATAGTAAAAAGTATGTTGACGAATCTTCAGAAAGTAGGATATTACAAAACTGCGAATTTTGGTCTCCAAGGACTGTAAAATATTTATGATTTATTTATAAATTTAGCTCCATTATATAAAATTTTACAGTTTACTTTTTATGCAACATTTATTAGTGCTTGAATTGATGCTTAACGTAGATTTTTGTATGTTTATTCATAAAATTTAAAAAGTTTTCCATAATCTACATGCCATATTCTTCAAAATGTAATTTTACCAGATAAATACGTTAAGAAATTATGATGTTTTGTACTATTTTTGCTCCTTTTCTTTACTACCTTTTTGGGGCATAATCTCGCAGATCTTTTAACATTCTCCTATAATTTTTGAGGGACAAAATTAATTTTTTTACAAAGTGAGCATAATATTAATCGTTTATGAGTTTTTGAACTTATGTATCAGTAGTAATTGGAAATAATAAAATGTTAGCATGACTCCAAGATTCTTAATTATTTTTTACATTAAATTTGTGATCTCATGACTATAATTTCCAGCATAGGTGTATTACTACTCAATGAAGGGCAAGCGAGTTTAGATTGTGTCTAACAAGTTTTTTTTTTAATTATAAATAATTATTCACATATGGTGTAGATCATGATATCTTGATCATAGTCTTTGATCAAAAGTCCTCGCGAACTCGAAAACTTGTTATTTTCAGATCTTTCGAGTTCAAATGAGAAATTTTTATTGGGATTTCATTAACTATGTATAGTACTTTATTTAAGCCCTTTTCACTGTACCCTCTTTTACCTTTGTTTTGTGCGGGGTACCTTGAATTTTGATTTGACCTTCGGACCCCTTTAATACGTTCATATTATATGTTCGTGAATAGTGTAGGACTCTGAAATTTGCATTAAATAAATAAATTAGTGTGTGAAATCAAAAGATCTTATACACATTTCACAAAATACGCAAATAAACATAAAATCTAAGCCCGCGTATTCTTTTACAAGACGCAAACCCCAAAATCCCGAAAATTCTGCTTCCAAAAACGTCATCACCACGCACTCAAAAGCAAACATTTCCTTTCTCCTCCAAACAAAGCAGCAAAGCCACAGCCGCAGCGCGCGCTTACTGTCAAAGCAACAACAGCGCCACTGTATATAGTGCACATACCAAGCTGTATATATATATATAAGCTGCCCGCTGTTGTAACATAAGAGCGGGCGCACCGACGGCGCGGCGAGCCGAAAAGAAGACCCGGCCTAAAGCGTAATCTCGAGTCGCCGGGTCCGGGGGAGGCTTTTTGCGGCCTCGCGTCGGCTCAAGACGTCGTCTTAGGCCGACGTGTTGATGTCGGTGGTGCAGTGAGGCTGCGCGTGTGTGCACGTTCGAGTAATCCGACTGCGGGAAGACTGCAGCGGCAGCGGGTGAAAGGTGGGTCCAGAGGATGCTCGCGGAAAGTAATGGAGTGTAGAAGCGTTGTGTTTCTAGGGTAGATAAATAGGAATTTTAGGAAGGAACGAGTAGCCTAGTTGAATCATGAATTCAATTTAGTGAAAAAGAAATTTTTAATGTACCGCAGCATATCTTCTGTATACATGTTTTAAATTTAATCAATAGCTTGAGAAATGAAAAAGATACATCACGATCATCCTGTTGTACCATTGGAAGTCGTTATGATCATGACATCCTAAACTAACGTTAGAATGATATATATATTTCTTAAATACAGTTTAATTTCCAAAGTTTTAAATGCATTATAAATTGCCTTACGGTTTTTACAGATTGGATTCAAGATTGATTTTTCCAAAAAACGAAAATTTTGTATACATTTTTGTAACATTGACCTTTCTAATAACATTTATGACGCTTAAATAAAATTCTAACTGGTTAAATAAAACAATTTGCATGAGATAGCATGCAAAGTTAATATTTTAAACGCATTTTTTTAGAAACTCAATCATTTTATTTTTAAAAAGTTCCTTGCGCAATCCATCTTGATGCGGAAATTTGAAGAAGATTAGCTATAAAATATTAATTTTTTTAAAATTTTAAACATAACGCACGACTATTTAGCACTTCTTATCATATTATCAATATTTTGATGATATAATGGGAAGTATGAAAACAGTTTCTTAAACTATTGACATTAGATTACAAATATGTTTTAATTTCATGGGTTCTAATTTCACTTAGTATCGCTAGATGGAGATCGTTTTTTGTCTCCTCAAGTAAAGTTTACCATTTCTCCTTTATAGTAGGGGAGAATGGTATACAATGGATAGGATATTTTCGAAGTCTTGCTGATATTCAAATCAGTCATACATGTATTTATGTATTTCAATTCTCATTTAAAGTTGTATTGTAATACATTTATTTGTAACTTTGGCTTAATATCTAAAACAAAAACGGATACATCGATAATTAATTATTTTAAATTTATTATCTTATTATATTTTTCTCTACATCAATAATAAGCAGATCTGAAATCAGCCGACTTGAATAGATTTATCAGGAGAGATCTTCTCATAAGTGCTTTCTTTAAATCTTCTTTACTGAAACAGACTATAATAGTAAATTAGTATATACAGTAAATAAATAGTTTAAAGTGAATAATTTATTTAGTTAATTATGTTGCGATTATAAATCATTTAAATCACGTTCAATATCTCAGTTAATGCATCATCGAAAATTGTTTAAAAAAATGAATTTATATAAAAATTTATTTTTGCCTTAAAATCACTAGCCTGAGTTTACAAAATAAGAAAAAATTTGTTTTAAGTGTTGATAAAAATATTTTATTTACAAGCAAAAATTAAGCAATTCTTCTGTGATCGTATTACTATAGTAAGTTATAGTAAGTTACAGTAAAAATCACTTAGAAGCACATTACAACTAACACGACTGGTTCCAAATGATAATAATTAAGAAAAAATCACATATAATCGTCAGAGTAACAAATAAGATATGCCATCACACCGAGTTTTCATATGCAAAAAAATAACACGATGTAGTACAATGACTGCAGAAGAAATAAAATTAACTACAAAATAATAAATACCAACCAACTATTGCAGAAAAACCATCGGACCAACGGATCTTTATACAAAAGCTAAAAATCACAAACCAAAAAAACTTTGTAGAAAATCTAATTACGAATCGCCCCCCCCCCCCCCGTAACAAAAACCGATAGGCGTAAGGTCATTGTCTACGGCTTGCAGTAAAACCATAACCAAGTATATCGGGTACTCATTCACAGAAGAATGATACTGAGGTCATGAGTTATCACTGTTACACAATTTACCATTACAACTGGAAATGATTGGATCAACGATTTTCGTAGGGAAATCTAACCTCAAATCACCAGCATATTTAACGAAAAATAATAGGCGTGAGGTCAGGATTTTCCTACGATTTACAAAAAAGGTCGAAAATTTCAAATGTCCGCCATTTTGTTATTTTTCATCAAATTTTGTTTATTGAGCTACCGGCTATAGCGAAAAGCTTTTTTTTTTAATAACCCGTCCACTTGTTTGCTTTCAGGCTCTTCAAAGTGGAGATATCACGTCAACTAGATTGTAGTAGGGTCAACTTCAGGCAGCCGGACCAGCCAGATTTTACATACAAAACAAAAATAAAAAATATATTTTATAAATGTGAAACCTCTTCTTTTATGTGTAAAAAGTTAGAATATTTTAAATAAATTTTTCTATGCAAAAAAAATTATTGAAAATTATTGCCGAGATCGTAGAGTGACTCCTTAATTAGAAATGCAAAGTATACATATTTTAATATATCATTGTTTTTCAAATATTGTTCAATACTTATTTCCTAATATTGTTGTTCTCTCCTTCTAATATTTATTCGACGAATAAATTTACGAATAAATAATCGCTTATTGGAAAAAAGTATTCACGAATAAATTTTCGAATACTTTTTGGAACCACTCTCATGGGCCATATTTTTTCATGTGAGACATTTAAAAATTGAAATTTTCTTATTTCATTGAGTATTTCGCAAGGTACGAGGGTAGTTCAATAAGTCTTTAGAATAAAGTATAAAAACAATTTTTTTTTATTTTTCAACATAATCTCCTTGGAGCTCTATACACTTGGTCAATCGCTTTTTAAGTTTTTTTAATCCTTCAGAAAAGTGCGTTTTCGGAAGTTCCTCAAAATAAGCACTTACAGAGGCAATGACGTCTTCGTTGTCCGTAAATCTCTGTCCACCGAGCCATTTTTTCAAGTTTGGAAATAAGAAAAAGTCACTGGGGGCTAAATCTGGTGAATACGGTGGGTGTTCGACCAATTCGAATTTTAGTTCTTCAATTTTAGCCATTGAAACGAAGCATGTGTGAACTCGGGCGTTGTCGTGATGAAAGAGAATTTTTTTTCTCGCCAAATGTGGTCGTTTTTTTTTAATTTCTTCTTTCAGCTGCTCTAATAATGATGCATAATACTCACCAGTAATTGTTTTACCCTTTTCCAAGTAGTCAATAAGTATAATTCCACGTGCATCCCAAAAAACTGTAGCCATAACCTTACCAGCTGACTTTACGGTCTTTGCCTTCTTTGGAGCTGGTTCGCCTGTGGAAATCCACTGTTTGGATTGTTCCTTTGTCTCAGGAGTGTAGTGGTGTATCCATGTTTCATCCACAGTCACAAATCGACGAAAAAATTCCTCAGGATTTCGACTTATGCGCGCCAAAAGAGCCTCAGAGGCGACCACTCTATTGCGTTTATTCTCAGCTGAGAGCAAACGCGGCACCCATCTTGCCGATAGCTTTTTCATGCCTAATTTTTCATGTAGAATTGAAACAACTGCACCTATGGATATCCTTGTGGCCTCAGCTAACTCACGCACTTTTAATCTTCTATCCTTCAACACCATATCGTGGATTTTATTGATGATTTCGGGAGTAGTTGCTTCTACGGGCCTTCCTGAACGTGGTTCGTCACTTATTGATGTACGACCACGCTTAAATTCATTTACCCAGTTATAAACCGTTGCTAAGGCAGGGGCAGATGTGCCATGAACTGAGTCCAATTCATTTTTTATCTCATATGGAGTTAAACCCTTTAAATGAAAATGTTTAATTACCGCTCTGAACTCGTTTTTTTCCATTTTTCTTAACAAGCAATTTTTTTTTTTCAATTGGTTATAAAAACACGTAAACTCAGAAGATGTGGACTGTGACTGCACCATATATCTAGTCGGGAGTGGTGCTGACTGAAAACAGATGATTTGGAGCGATTCGCGCGCCATCTGTTGGTCATTCTAAAGACTTATTGAACTACCCTCGTACGTAAATTATTCGCCAAAATATTGTCGTCGAATACTTGCCGAACTATGCCTTAAACTACACTAATGCATTTCGTATCATTTGTGCAGTTTCTTTTTTTGGTTCGTATAGTAGATAAAAATATTCAACGTATGCTTGCTGAGTATTGTATGGATGCATTTATGCAAATGCAATTTTAATAAAATATGTAATTAAAAATGTAAATTATTGTCTTTTTTTATTAGTAAAACAACTATGAAACTTATGGAATTATTTTTTTCTATTTCATGTGTAAATAGTAGTCTATTATTATATGAATTGAATGTGTTTAGTATTTCATTTACTTTGTTATTTGGTGCGCATGTGATTATATCATCAACAAACCGGTAGTAAAATACCGGTTTAAATGACAATTTATTTAAACAATCAGTTTCTAAATCATCAATAACAATATCGACATACAAACCAGATATCGGTGACCCTATTGGTGTGCCAAACGAGTGTTTGTAGTATTTGTCATTAAACTTGAAGTATCTACTATGCATGAGTAAGTCACATGCCTTAAGGTGATGCTAAAGCCACCGGTCACCGACAAATACGAGGAACCACATTTCTCATTTTATTTTCAATTTCGAGTAAATATCTCTATGAAACGTTATTGTCCCTATAGAAAACAACAACTATTCACAGAGATATTTTATCAAAATTGAAAATTGAAAGAAAATAGTGGTTCCTCGTATTTGACGACAATAGGGGGTTTAGCATCACCTTAAGATTTCTTGTAAGGGTATTTCAGATTTTTTTTTAATTTTTGTGTATATATCTTTCTATGCTTTGTTTGACTAATTATTTGCCTATGTTTGTGTATAGTGATTTTACATCTAAGCTAATAAGACAGTGATTCTGTGGTACATTGATATTCTTTACTTTCTAAACTATTTTTCATATATATTATGATGTTGGTTTGCTTGTACTATTCGATAATACTGAGTATATATGGTTTGATAAAAAATAAGTTGGAGAACCTATTGCATAAATTATTGAACGAAATGGAATGTCACTTTTGTGTATTTTTGGTAGGCATAACTGGTAATATTTTGGTAGCGTGGTACTTGTTTTTGTTAAATTGTTATAATTGTATTTTCTTCCAAGGTAATTGTTATGGTTCCAATCATTTAAAAGTGATTGTACATTTTTCTGTAAATTGACTAATGGATTTCTCTTTATTTTTGTGTATGTTTCTTTATTTTCTAGTAGTGTCCATTTTTGTAATGTACTCATCTTTGTGCATAGCTACTGTAACGTTTCCTTTATCTGCATATGTGAACATAATGTCTTCGTGATTTATTAGAAAAGTTTTTGTATTATTCAGTTTTTTTGCGAAAATTCTATTATTTAGACTTATGTATTTTGTTTTGTTTCTATGGCGGGTTATGTTGTCTAGTAATCCATTTCTTATGTAATTTGCAGTGTCAAAATATAAAATTCTGAATATCTTTTATATAGTCAATAATTAATTTTTCGTCTAATTTTTGTAATGGGTTGAATTTTTGGTCAAGAGTTGTTATTTCTATAACATTCTTTGGTATGTTAATGTCCGTTAGATTTTTTAACCACTTATCAAAGTTTGAATTTAGATTTCGTGAATTGATGTTTATATTGTTGAATTTTTTGTTATGACTATGATTTAATTTAGTACGGTTATTTGTGTTATGGATGTCTTGCATATATATGATTAGTATATACAGTTGTATATAACCCGGGTTGCAGATAGTTAACTAAACTCGTAATTAGTTAGACTTTAATTAAAAATTAAAATTAAATTTTTAATTTAAATAGTTTAAATTAAAAATTAAATTTCAATTTCTAATTGAAGCGATAAAATTATAAATTAAATTTAAATTTTTAATTTTAAATATTCACTTTTTTATTTTACTTATGAATGATAATAGTTTTAATAGTTATAAATGAAAACTTGCATGTTAAACTTCTTTTTAACATTACTTACAATACAAATTACATGCGCTGAACAGTATAAATATATATTGCACATGTGAATATTATTTATTATTAAGGGACCAATAGAATGCAATACTGCAAAAGAAATATAAATGTAAGTATAAAGTTTGGTTTTATTTATCTTTAATAAAAATGTAATAAATTTTTAAATTCACAATACGTATATTGGCATGAAAATTTGCGAGGACTAGAATGTATTGCTGAGTTAAATAAAATTTGAAGTTAAATATTTCGGATAATATAGTATAATATTATTATAAAATAATAGTAAAAGTATGGAGGATCTCAATAATTATAACTAACCAATTTGTTTTACAAATTATATAAACATTATTATTTTCAATGTAATTCAAATGCCTTATTGGGACCTGATACGGACCTATCAGGCAGCCCTAAATCCGTGTGCCTGATCCGGACCTGACCGCGCCTCGCATTCACACCCTATTAAGGCTCTGATAAGGTGCCTGATCAGGACCGGATCCGAAATCAGGTAAATTGTGTTGGCCCTGGTGAGGCTGAAATTTGTTTTTCTGATCAGGAGCTCAGATGGTAGAGAGCAAGCTTACAAACCAACAGTTCGACGGTCTAAATCCCAGTCGAACTTATTTATTTTTTTATTTAATAATTATTTCCCTATTATCCAAGTTCGGCAAAAGTCTGGGATTGTCTCATTGATAAAGTTCAGGACAAAACTTTTGTCAAACGAAACATATACTGAAATTTTCCCAAACGTAATGTTTTTACGCGGGTAATATTATGATGTTTCAAAGCATAATTTTTGTTGTTAAATAAAGAAAAAAGAATGTGCATCTAGTGCGATTAAACCTTCGTCCTTCTGATTGAGAGGTCTTACACTTTGTCATTTGAGCCATGGAAACTTATGAGTTTCTGTGGTTAATTAACATATTAATACTACAATAGCGCCAAACTCAGCCGCGGGATAGTGCTGGTGCATTGTAATATATATATATATATATATATATATATATATATATATATATATATATATATATATATATATAATACAATAAGCCGAGTTTGGCGTTTGTCTTCTATCCCTATAGGCCTCTTGCACACTAAGGGAATATGAGACGGGGAATACGAAAATGTATGGCAGCTATAAGCTATAACTATATATATGGGTAATAAGGGGGAAGAAGAATCTTATTCCTCTTTATTCCACCTTACTCCTCGTACATATAGTTATAATTGTCATACAATTTCCTACTCCCTACATTATATTCCTTTAGCGTGCAAGAGGCCATAGGCATATGACATAATCTTTTTCACGATTTTCCATTAGAGGGACTTCATTTAATTCAATAAATAATTTTAATTTTAATTTTCAAAATATTCAATTATAATTTAAAATTTAATTTTAATTTAAATAGTTTAAATTAAAAATTAAAATTTAGTTTTAATCTGAATAGTTCAAATTAAAAATTAAAATTTAATTTTTAATTGCAGAAAATAAAATTAACAATTATCGGTTTAATTTTTAATTGTTAATTGGATAATTAACATTTATGCAACCCTGGTCGATGATGATGGGTATACCCTCTGTCCCATTCATTACACGATTACAATCCTTGGTTGTTGCATTACGAGCAGCATAATAAATAAAATCCCAATGAGAACCACGTGACTAAAGACGCCTTCTTATTAATGTATGCTCGCAATCGGTGAGCCGATAGGTCGCATCTAGGGAGGGGGCATTGTAATGAACTTTGCTCGACTCTAGTCGGCACAAGTATAGATCCCTGAATTATCGACATCTTTGTCGGCTTTCTAGAGGCTGGAGTTAAGGAATGTGAGCTAGAGTGATGCTGGCCTATGTTTGAATGGTAATTTAAAAACTTAAATCTATATATCTCGACATTTAAAAAAATGGACTTGTCGTTTTGACTTTTTACCACAGAATTTAATAAAACAAATAATTTCACATGGGAACAATTAATAAGGTTTTAGCCAATTCATTAATTGGTAGCGGTTTTTTATCTTCATTGTCTGCGTCATCGTCATCATCATCGTCATCGTCTTAGTCATCCAGGTCGTTTTCAAAGCACGTATATGCATAGGTGTCTTAGTGAGGGGGTGAATTTATGGGTGCGCGAGTGTGTTGATGTGCGGGTGAATATATGGGTGAAAGGATGGATATCAAAGTATGCTATTTTTCGTTACGTTGTTTAAATACATCTACTGCTTCTAATACGAAAGGATGCCCTTCTTAATCTAAATATGAGATGAAATGAGTGTTATATTTACTATTCACTAAGAAAATATAATTTCTTTTTAAATCCTCCGCTATAACCACGTAAATATTTGACCTAGGGATATTAAACAAGAAAGAAATATCTTTAAAATGTTAGTAAAGCTCAATTCTTCTCATTACTACGCACACCTACACACACGCGCGCACATACCTCACACATACCCCCAGAACGAGGAGCACGACAAGAGCGAGTCGACTGCCAACAGATTGTGGCTGGCATTAATTCCGAGCTACCGGCTGCCTACAAAGCAGTTTCACCTCCTCTTCCTACCCCCTACTCCCTCGACTGACCTTAGTTAGATTACGTTTGCATTACGAACTCGAGCGGAACGCGGAACCGCCGTCGTTGCCGGCGCGTCGTCGTTGTGTCCGGGGCGCCTACACCCTGCCTGTTCGCACGTAGCTTCGCGTCGCGTCTCCTGCGCGGACACAAGAGAGCAGAAGCAGAAGCAGCAGCAGCAGCAGCAACAGCAGCAGCAGGCACTTCGGGCTCTCTGTGTATGTGGTTTCATGATTTAGTTCCGCATGAACTCCGACACTTCGCTCATTTTCGAGTAGGAGAGAGAGAGCTGTGCGAGTGTGTTATGGCGAGGAGACGAATTAAGAAAGTGCGGGTGGGATTAGTCGGTTTGAAGATTTTAATGTGGTTTATTAGTGTTGGGGTTGAGTCCGAATTGAGGTGATTGACGTGGAATGTAAATGGAGTGGAGGAGAAAAAGTATTCTTGAGTATATGAACTTATTATTTAGGTGGTCTGAAGAATAATGTAATTAAAAATGTCTTTGACGTATATAGGCTCAATACTAAGAAGGTGTCGGAATCAATTAAAGATTCAAATTTTCGACTAAAATCTTACTCTCTGAAAATGAAACAGTGAAAAGTATGTGACTGCATCTGAATTATAATTATAATAATATTCATGCTGAATTAGTGAATGTGATATATTTTTACACAAGGTCAAATTTAGAGAGTAATTAAATATATTATGAATTAAATTAAATTAAATTAAATTATGTAAAACTAAGGTATCATTTTAGAGAAACCAAGCAAGTGAAGTACATTCTTTTCATTCATAAATTACAGTATTTTAAAATATTTTTTCCAGTTTTCCTCTTTTGCGCATGTCATTTACGCAAGAATCTCTTACGGTGATTTGTAAGAATCTGTTATAATACAGTAGATCTATCCAAATCGGAGATAGCGAAATTACCAAAGTCCCTATGAATTGTACGTGGGCTTCCCGCTTCTTGAGTCCGATAGATTCTGTTTAATATGATTTTCTTAGTTTTAGCAATTTTTGAAGTGTTATAAACTAATTTCATTTACATACTAGCTGTCTAGTAATCAAAAATCAATTTGAAAAAAATTATGAATGGTCATAGCCTTATTCTAGGGATGCGAACTAATACTACACAATTATAGACTTATTAGAAAAATATTGTATTCAATATTAATAATTAATAATTAATAATGAATACTAATAACTTTTTTCGCTTAATAAATAAAACTTTATTAAATCTAACTGTTATTAAAGTTTCTTTTACTAAATTTTGATCATTCATAAGAAATGGAAATATTTAGATGCTCTACTAAAAAAGCCCAATTATATATACGTAGTCGTTTACAATTTATTTACGTGGTTGCAAACAAGTTTTATATAAATATATATCAACGAATCTATGAATGCTAATCTTTGTTCGAATGACATTCGTCGAAATATTGAAATAGTGCCAAGCCTTTTATATAATACTAAATTAATACATAATAAGAAGCAATGATTATCTGGTTTTGCATGATTCGGTTGATATATTTAATTAGGTATAGCTAAATATTCACATTCCGGATCCTCAAGATTGGAGGCAGAAAATGTTTAATTTTAAATTGATTTCGACATTCCTTGAAAATCCATGAAACTTTTTTTCAACCATTATTACTCGTTTTCTATGAAAGCAAAGAGAATAAGTGTTCAGTCTGTCGAAAGAATTCTAACCAAAATAAATGTTAGTAGTGGCTAGCTTGCGACTCATACGATACATTTGAGTTAGTGCCAACATTTTTCTTTTTTCTAACAAAAATAAATCGGTATCCGAGTGAACCAAGGTCTGTTGCTCTAAAACCAGCGTGAGCTCGCGAAAATTCAGTCATGCAACGAACGCTCAAAAGCATTACATTTCAAAATTAAATTCTGTGCAATAAGACTGAATTGAAAACTAAACTCTCAAGTATTTCGTTATGTACCTATAAACGACACACCTTCTTTTCAGATACTTTTTTATAAAAACTAGCAATTTTCGAGAAATCTAAAATATGCGTTTCAATAACGATACAACTTATCGCATTCGTTCAGCAGAACAGTATAAAAACAAAATTACATACATTTTCATTAATTATCGATAACTCAATTCCCGATATCGTATCGAAATCGCTCGCCGCTTCCATCCAGCTCTCGATTTGCGCATCGAAATAAGACAGGCGTATCTTCCGGCAGACGCCGTAGCGGCGTCGCGACGTCCCTCCAACATAGAATTCATTAATATTAATTAATCCGCGACTCTGCAGCCACGGCATTCGGACGATCCCCGTCTCGACTTCCCCTTCCCCTTTCCTCGCTGCCGCGTCGTTATCGCGGCCGATTCAGCGTGGCCTATATTCGCCTCGCTCTGTTGTACACACACCCATATATATATATATACATACACCCGCGATGGAAAGAGAGCGCGAGAGATCTGTGAGCGATATCGCAGAACAGGCTGCCGGTGCAATGTAAAACGGAAATTGGATTGTCAGTTTTCCTCGTTTCCACCGCGCGAATCTCCTCTGTCTCTCTCTCTCTCCTTTTTTATATCATACCGCTCGTGCGCTCTGTTTCGTTTTGTTTGGTTATTATTTTTTCTCTCGCTGAGTTCGGGGTCGCGGGTCTCTTCGCGTGTTTTTTTTTATCCGCGCACTCGTCCTCGATATCTGGCGGATGGACGCGGGCTTTTTTTTATTGCGCTCCCGACGCGTCATCGATGGGAAAATTGAAAGCATATTTTTCTTCGGTGTGCAGCGAGCGCGCGCGCGCGCGCAGGGAGGGAAGAATGATGAGACGATGAATTCGCTCTGCAACGGTTATTGATCTGTTGTCGGTGTGGAGGGTGAAAAATGTGTTTTTCTGTGTTTTGATGGGTGATTAGCCGGGGAGCGTTTCAATGCTGTGGTGATTTTTTATTTTTAGACTTTCGTGAGGTTTGTTCTGAGTAGTTGGATGATTAAAATTTCAATTAAGATCCTTTTTAGGATTTTTAGAAATTAAGATAAAAAGAGTTAGCATTAGCATAGTATAAATAGAATGAAAAAAGTGCTATGCTCGACAACTAACGAATTGGAAATTTCGAAACAATTCACGGATGCAACATGCGAAATGTTTTCCAAAAAATTTTCAATAATATTTTACCTGCATTTTGTTAACCCTATTTCTACCAAGTGTGCATCCTCGTACACGCAACTTTGCGCCTTCATCATGGATATCTCATATAGGTTTTAAAGAAGCATTATTACCTAGAGTGGTCCAATAAATGGTGTTTTTTCTAGTAAAGAATACAAATGACTGCATATGTCTCCAAGGTGGTATTGGAGGAAATTATTATTGGAGATTAAACGATTTATAATAGGATCGTTTCTTTGTATGATAAATGATTTGAATTGCGAATCCGAATCAAAAAGACATCAAGCTAAAGCTCGTTTTATTAAATTGGAAATACTTTTTTCCTATGTCATCCCCGAATGATGAAAATATCTGTTTTCTTTTTTTCTTGAATAAATGATGACTTGGGAAAGTAAGGGATAAAATGCACCACTTACTAAGTCGCACTAATATATATTTTTCAGAACTTTTTCATGAACTTTTAGGTAACAATGATGAATAGGAAGAAACGAAATGCAGCAACGATTCCCTTAATACTTATGGTTGTACCTATACTTATCGTATCGGATGCAAAAATGAGACTGAGAATGAGGAGCAGCAGATTTTATCTTAGAATAAGAAACTATAGTGTCCTGGAACTTAAAGAATATCGACATTCGATTCGATGAAGTTAGAAATTGATTATCTTTTGTAGATTCATGCAAGCATTGCGAAAATTGCAATGAAGGAAATATTTACAGTTTGTGCAGTAAGTATAACGTACATCTTTACTGCAATAAGCAGAAGCAACCGTTGTATAAAATCGCTGCAAAAATAAATATATAAATAAGATTTTTGACAATTTTCATTTCAAAAAAAGACTTAAAATAATAAAACTTTTAATATATACATGTAACAGTATTATACAACAAGCTTAATAAGACTTCACAAATAACTTCTAAATGAACTCTTAAGAAATCTAAATAATCTCAGAACTAGTTCTTAAACAGTCTTTTTCTTGCTTCCAAATATATTTTTAAACAGTTCATAAACAGTTCGTAAACTCGACAGGATATGTCAGATTAGTTGAATTCGTATAAGGTCCCAAAAGTACTCATCATATTGAGTTTCCTAGTGTTACCACTGTATGGCGTAACATATAATCCATAAGTGGTTACATTTGTTCCTGATTACTGTATAAGAGAGCAAAGCATCCGACTTACGAGACATAATATATATGCTTTATAGATCATGACGTGTAAAATAATTAAGGAACAAATAACCTTATATCTTACACTGTTCTGAATATTTATATATTATATATTATAACTTTTATGTTAAATATATCACCATACTATTTTTATCTAAGAGCTTAAAATGAATTCTTTAAGATTATATTAGTCGGCATGCATTATATTAGTAGCATTACTTGGAAAATACGAGCACTTTCAGAACTGTTTACGAATTTAAATAAGCAGACATTTCGTGTAAAATCAAAAAGCTCTTTACGATTTTTTCATGATTAGATTATAATTATTTTCATAAACTCATGTTCACTATCGCAAATACAAAAATAAATGTTTAAGAATTGCCTTTGCTAACTGTGATGACATATTTATTGCAATTATTGTTTAAGGCGAGTTCGATGATTGGTTTTGATAAGAATTGAATTTTGATTTCGTGTATTATAATAAAATAATTTCATTTAGCGAAATACTATTATATATAAATGCTATAGAATTATATGAATACTTACATTATGAATCATCATAATTTAGGCTGCAGTGATGTGATGATTTGAGGAGTGTTCAAAACGTGTATATGCGTAAAAATGTAAACCAACTGATTCTCTCTGAGAGCCCCTTTGCTTGTTTTCAATCTTCAATCTAGGAAATTGTTTTATTTTAGGGTTATATTATACGACTGTCTATGTGTGAGAAAAACCTGCGAAAATTCAATTTCCTGAAAACTGCAGAATGCACGCATAACTTTATCTAGAGCATATATTATAAAAAACGTGAAAAGGCTTCTGGTACAGGTCATAAATCGTTAAAATTATTTAATAACACATTTTTTAACAGAACACATTTTTATTAGTTTTAAACAGCTTTTACCATTATTTCTAAGTTTATTTATACAAATACACGTGTTCACGAGCTGCAGTGACTTCTATCTAACTTATTTCAACCAGTTCCAACGAACTTTGATCTACGCGGCACATGCCCGACCGCAAGGCCCTACATTAACAATTCCTCACATGTAAAGCCAAATATTGTTACGCATTCAAAAGCGCGACGCATCAATATTTCAGAGTTACAGCCGCTGTACTTCACCCTCAAGAGTAACACAGCATGATCCAGGCGAGAGACCAAGACCAAGAGAGCGAGAAATATATACAGTACGTGTCAAAAGTTCTGTAACGGCACATTATTTCATGATATGTACTGCTCTTTCGATCAAATGGTCTGTGCAAAATTTATAAGATTTTAAGCAGCGAGTTTACTGGTGACCTTCATTTGACCCTCGATCCCTTCTTAAAGGTTAATTCAAGGTGAAATCTCATTTTTCAAGTGAAAACACTTATTTTTGATCTCGAAAATCGAAAAGGTGAACAGTTTACAGTAAAATATGTGGTCATGATTCACAATATCAGAAGATGTAGTTACGACCCTGGATCAAATTGAACCCAACGGCCTAATAAAGGTCAAGTCATACTTGACTAGTAAGAAAACTGCCCGACAGCAGAATATAATTCAGTGTATGTCTTCCTCTTTCGATTAATAAGATCAGAAACGAGTGAATTTACTTAGAAAAACGGATTAAACCTTGAAATATTTTTAAGGTAAATAAATCTACAGTAAAAACCTCCAAAAAACTTTTTTTTTATCTAAAATATTACATTGACTGAAATTCAAAAATATAAAAGCTACAAGTTTCTTGCTTTTGCCTTAGAGATTTAAGAAAATGCTTTAGATGTCTACAAAAAAACGGTATGAGCATGGAACAACAAGAAGTTAGTGAAAAAATTAAAATTTGTATAAAGCAAATTTTATTCCATGCGCATAGAATTTCTTTGTAGTCTTCTAAAACACTTTTTTCATATTTCGAAGATAACAACAAGAAACTGTAGCTTTCATTTTTTTGAATTTCACTTAATATGATTTTTTAGATACAAGAACGGTTTTTTTTGTGGATTTTGACTGAAGACCAACCTTAAAGATATAGTTGAAGGTCAAAGTGAAGGTCGCCAGTGAGCTCCCCGCATGTAATCCCATAAATTATGCGCATTTCATTTTCCCGAAATTGCAATTTGTGCAATATAACAGGCCGCTCCGGAACTTTTGGGGCGCACTGTGTATATATTTTAGGCAGGAGAGGAATGCACACAGCACAGTGTTGCACACGACGCGAAGTTGGAATATTTAATGGAGCCAGGAGTCTGCGCCGAGAGTAGCCTGCGGGGATGTAAGTTCCTTCTCCTCGCCGAATTCGCATGACGACGACGACGACGACGAGCTGTGACTAATTTCTCGAGTGTCGAAAGGGGTGAGAAGGGCGGAAAGAGTGAGTGAGATAGAGAGAGAGATGTATATATATCTAGACGTGGCTTTGATCGGCTGCTGCAGCGCGAGGCTCACTTTCACGCCAGGTTTACAGCGTAATTGTCGCGCGTCGAGTTGCGACGGTTATTGCTGCTGTCGCTGGGGTGCGCATCGTAGCGTTAGAAGTACGAGACTCTTCAGATGCGCGCTTTTGCGTCGATTCAGAAATGTGCATAAGTGGCGAAAAGAATTTTAGAGATTAAAATATTTACTTTGTACTGATTGTTAGTTGAGACAATTGGCTTATAATAAGTGTACAAACCTGTGCAAAGTGTACACTACGTGTTTATAATATGTAATACATAATACCTTCAAAAAGAAGATTTAGAAATATTAGTTCATGAAAAACATCTCTATCTAAAAACAGTTAGTTGAAATAAATGAAATTATGAGCAAGTTGTATTGAACCTATAAAGAAATATATAAAAATGTTTGATAATTCATTTTTTTCAACATTTATTTGAATTTACCTTTGAAGTAATTATGAAGTGTCGCGTCTGCAAAAATAATCTCGTCCTCTGTACTTTCATTTCGCTTTAATTAACTGAGAAAACTTGGACGTTTCGCTCTTTCAAACGAATTTACTTACAATAAATTAGTAATACAAACTGAGCTGGTCGCTCAATGAATGTATTTAAGCACTTTATTTCACAAAGTAAATCTTTCCGTCGTGGAATTTCATAAGTCTTATAATATTTTTATCATTAATTATTTTAGCTGCTCTCTTTGAAAGTATAATACTATTTACTTTAAATTAATTAATATTAAATCAGTTCAAATATCGAATACTACCTGATAATACAAATAAACACATCTTTTCTTAAGTAAATTTACGGAAAATAATCACATTAAATACAAAGTTTAATTGGAATCAAATAATTTTCAGCCTCGTATTAGGTGTTACCATCCAGCCGATCATATTCAAAAGAACCGTCTTAAATATTTGAGAAACCATACGAATTCACATATGTTTTACGTAAGTTCACATATTCTTTCGTAATCTTTTATACTTTGATTTTGTCATATTACTTTGGTCTTAAATAAATACGATTAAATTAATTAGTTCTATTTATTTAATTTTTCTCTTTAAAAGTTATATAAGAATAAAACAACACGATACACGAGAAGTCAATGAATTTCTAGTCCATAGAATTTTCAGCAGCCTTTATACCACGCGTCTATTACAAAGTAAGTTGAGTAATAGAAACATATACGAAAGTCCTACCAAATCTTGTCTAGATAAATATGTTAGGACAAAGTGATTTAAGACACAACAAATCATTATAATTACGTGATTCGTTTCAGTAATACTTACAATTATAACACTAAAATATCTAAAATACCTCATTGAAACTTCCATTACACTCCACTCGATACTTAATTTTCCGAATTGAAAAGTAACCTCGACACTGCCTCCATCCAACCACCGAAACAGAGGTAATCCCCCATAAAAGCGCAAAAACGCCCCGACCTCGCCATAAGAAGCCCCATTAAACCGACAAAAGGTCAGAACTCACCTCGCCTTCGACTTTCGCTGCGTCCCCGTTCATTTTCTTCTTTCCTCCGGCATTTCCATCGTCCGAAGAACCAAAGCGTGCCACCGCGCGCCACCGCCGTCGCAGAAGTTTCAAGTGGATTCATAAAGTGGCTGAGTTCCGGGGCGCTCGGTTATAGCGCTTGCGCGCGGGACTGACGAGCGAGAAATGGGGGGCGAAGGCGCGCGGGGCGCCACTCTTTGTTTTTGAATTAACTTAAGAGCTTAATCGCGAGCGCCCCGGTGAAATTACGGCGTGCGGAGCCCGTGGAATCGCGGCTTTTACCGCAATTTACGCTCCGTCGGTTATCATCTTTGCGTGGATTTGTATTGTCGGTGGAGTTGAAGAAATTGAGAAAGTATTTTGATTTATTGAGATTGTTGTGGGTCGCCTTCAGCAGTGCAGTTTAACGCAAGGTTTCTGAATTATTTGAAATGGATTTAAACGATTTCCAATTGATTGTACACCAATTGAGAAATTTTAATGGCACAAAATTTTAGTTTTAACAACAGCAGTTTAGAATAAGCGGTAGAACTTTTAAATCATTAATGTATTTTTCTATTTAATTTATATTATTTAGACGTTGTAATAGATTTTTAAGGTAATAGGGTATCGTGAATTGGGAATAAATAAAGGAGACGCTAGAGTTCCTTCAGAGTTCACTCATTAATTAAGAATAGTCTTGTACAAATATATATACCAATACTAAAATCATATCGTCGTCGCATCCACTTCGATTCGGCTACTCTCATTCGCACATCCATACACGGCGTCGGCTTTACAAGTCAACGTTGTCCAATTTATAAATACGGCATATAGCCAGAGTCGGTTTTAGTTTAGAAGGCGTGATAAAGCACGTATCTTATAATTACGCTATTACTCGGCGACGGGACCGTCGATCGTCGACGGCATCAACTGGACCGTGGCGATGAGTTCCTCGTACAGCGAAGCTGGACCCGGGCCGAGATGAATGCGGTTGAAGTCGCTGCACGGGTTTTCGATGCCGATGGAGCGTCCTCCTCGTGGCTTCTCGAGCAAATAAATATTTATAGGTCCTGCACACCGTGCGTCTCCAAACCCGACACCCTTACGGGTGGGTCGAGTCTCGCGTGACTTACAATAAAAGTACAGCTGCGAATAAAATTGACTTTAGAGCTTAGTGCAGACAACCGCTCACTGGGGCTCCTGGCAGCTTTCTGCCGACGCTCTCGCAGCGCGAACCTCTCGCTACTATTCGAACACACATACCGCGACACACATACCATTACACACACAACTAGCCCTAAAACAGCTGAGGAACTCCTAAAATCTCTACAATTCTGCTCAAAATTGAGCCTCTACAACGTAATCAGAAGAATACATAATAGGTACAACGTCTATAATATTTAACTTAATGAGCAGTTTCATTTAATTTTTGCTTTAGAGAGAGATGGTGTGACTGTGAGAACAAGGCCACGGACTATACAGCTCTGGAGAGCTAGTCCCAACAATTAGTTATTATAGCTATGGTGATGATGGAAGCATGACCACAGCTGATATGAGACTATGAGATAGCTGTGGCCACACAAGCTCTGTTACTGCTAATCATTACTACTTGGCCAATATAATAATAATAATGTTAATAATAATAATAATAATAACAATAACGATAACAACAACAATAACAATGACAATGACAATGACAATGACAATGACAATGACAATGACAATGATAATGTTAATGATAATGACAATGACAATGACAATGACAATAATAATATAAAAGTTAAGGGGGGACTCCATTGATTTTTAAAAGATTAATAAAGGTTATATTTTATATCGTCTATTATGGAGAATCTATATAATATATCTCTTCCAAACTTTAAACACATATAAACATACATAAATCTTGGCCAAATTTGATAAAATTTTTGTAACATTTTAGATAAATTATAAAACGCCTTTTCTGTGATTCTTTGTCGATAAGCTTTGAAGAAATTGTTTGAACATTTTTGAATATACAAATTTTGTTCCGTTCCGCACATACAGAATTTCGCTCTGCACCGAAAAGGAGCATTTTGAAAAGTAAAAATTTCGCTCCGTTCCGCGCAGAACGACCAATGGTTCGCTCCGGTTGGTAACCCTAAGTACCTATGAGGGTATCGAACTAGGACATTGTCCGAGTCTAATACCTTTGGAAGAAAAAGAAAGGCCATTGAAACTTGTCAATGACTAATTAATATTTATAAATTGAACACAGCCGTACAGTACAAAAAATAGAAAAGCTTTATTTTCCAAAGCATACCTCTTTTCCATTAACAAACGCGCGAATCGATCTAAAACAATGAACCAAAGAAAATATTATCAAGAAACACAAAATGCTAATTTACTTAATAAAGCAATTGAAATCAACGGCCCTTCCATTCTCGACAATCTCTGAAATCCATTCGAATGCTCCTTACACTCGAAGAAATACGAGAAAAAGACCGCGTCGAGCTATTATACTCCCGTGCAGTATAGTGGCCCTTTGGCCTACGACGCGAAAAACGGAAGGGAGCAGGAGAGAAAGAGAGAGAGAGAGAGAGAGAGAGAGAGAGAGAGAGAGAGAGAGAAAGAGAGAGAGAGAGAGAGAGAGAGAGAGCTGAGCAGGAAGCCAAAGTGTGTCAAGGGCCTCCTTGTTCGAGAGCATTTTCGACATATATATATGTATATTCGAGCACGCTGCCCTCCACATGAGCTTTCGGGGTGGCAATATCACAAGGGGCGGAGGACGTGTCGAGCCTGCGGACTTTTAGTAGAAATATTCGGGGGAGAGGAGAGTAATTGATTCGGACGAAAGTGAATTTTGTGCTTTGCGTGGATACAAATTGACTTGCGTTTTTTTTTCGGCGATGATGTCGTGGTATAAGCGAGGCCGTTTGAGATACATATATATAGACGCGATTTAGCAAGAGAGTCGAGAATATCGGGGGAATTTAGGAGGAATTTGTTATGTGCATCGTTATGTAGGTATGTAGTGTTTCGTGGAGGGGAACTCGAATAATTGGGATGATATAAAAATACATTTTTGTTGTCTATTGATTTTGTTAGACAATATAGAAATATATAATTGTAGGGGAGACGTATCTTAATTTGAGTATTTATACTTGATTTCGTTATATACTAATAACTTAATAAATAAGATAAAGCGTTCATTAGGTTCACTTTTAAATAGTCCAAATTTTACTATGTTTTCTCGATTGTTATTTAATTTTACTTAATACCGCTGGTTTATTAAATACTTCATTTTTTTTCAAGATTACGTTTATTTACAAAAAAAAATGATGATCTTAAACACTGGCATTGGTATTTGAAGTAGGCATATAATTCCCTTATTTTAATTATTTCCCTTTTAATAAACAGTATAACCTTCACTTTTATTTTATTTTTTTTATCAGTGATACGTTTTTCTATTTTTTGATTCATGTATTATGCACAATTGCCTTCTACTGTACGTGACACTAAAACGTCCCTTCAAGCTGTTTTAAGAGAAGAAAGGTAAAATAAAATCAATTAATGTCAGTCTAAAATGCATATGCGCGCGTGACTGACCTACATTTTTATTCTCTGGTTTTCTACGAATCAAGCTTCGTATGCATAGCATATCAAAACCTTTTTAGTCTCATATTTCTGACCTATATAAAATTGTCATTTCAAAAGCACTTTACATTTTGAAATTTCTATTTAAAGAATAACTGTGGCACTTTTAACTTATTGTTTTAACTTATATTCCAATTACAAAATATATAATGTATATTACAATCTATTGGATCGATGCTCCATAAAAATGCTTTTCCTTCATCTCTATTTTGCAATTCTTATTTGTTTCGTTTTAAAAACAAAATACAAACAATCGAGCAACAATGTTTTCGATTCACCCTGTGTAATTACTCTGCAAAATTGAAAATCTCGAAGCCACAAATACGCAATCAACTGCTATTATTTGCATAATAGGTTTCAATCATAATTTAATTTTTGACGACAACGTAACAACATAACAATTACAAACTTATAAGATTTTTCCAGAGATCATATTTTTCACATTCATAGGGGAAAATAATGTTATAGAAACTCCATTATTTTTGTATTGCTAGTTAAATCTCAATTCTTTCGTACAACGGTGCAATTTTCACAATAAAAATACCAAAGTCACTCTTCATTATAAGTTTAACGGAAATGCGACTAACTTTTACAGTGACTTTTTAATTCGTAGAATTGAGTATTAGTTGATGTAAGTAGAATTTTAGAACTTTGGAGCAAAAGTTGATTTGATAGCACTTATTGTAAAGCCTAGTTCCTAAAGCTTAGAAGAAGATTATAATGTGTCTCTTTCGCATAGACATGATACGTTTTGAGTTTTTAATTCATATACTAATGTAGAATATATAAATTAAAGTTGCACTGATCAACTCTCAGCGAATTAGGTCAATTCTTCTTTTTATCGTATTCGGGTCGGGAACTACTAGACTCTTTCGGTACTAAAAAATTATCGGTTTATCCGAGAAAATCAGGCTACCCGAATAAATAAAAGTAGCCTGAAACAAATTAGAAAATCGCCAAATGTGCTAGTCTTCATGGGGGAATGGCGAAATATGCAAGTCTTCGTGGGAGATTTCCAAATGTGCTATTCTTCGTGACAAACGCCGCAAACGTGCTAATAGTCTTCGTAAGAGCCATCGATAGAATATAATATTCGTTACGACATTCTTTCACATGGGCCTAATGGTTTCAAATATTTTTTTTTCATGCACCATCCCAATTGGCGAAGAGTAAAATATATCTACATGATCACTAATAGATTGGGTTCCGAGAATGATGATGATGGTGACCTGAACGTGTCTGACAAAACCTTCAAAACAGTATAGAGGAGTTCAAGTATCTCGGCACGGTAATAGATGATAAAAATCGCTACTAGCTGCCATAGCAAAGTGAGAAAAATTAATAAAGCGTTATCAACCATAAGATTATGTTGGATATTGGACATTTTATGATTTGTTACGTATTGCTACGTTTCATTACGTTTTCTTACATTTTCTTACGTTTTTTAGTATTAATAAATTATATGAATTAGCATCTCAAGCAAAGCGTAATAAAAGGTAACAAAACGTAAATTTTATAAATGCTTACGTAATCTTACGTTTTCTTATGTTTACTTTCGTTTTTGTCAAAATTTGATTTATGTAAAAAAAATTATTTAATATTTTATCATTGATTGTCAAATGAGAAAGGAAAGGAAAAATAATAAAACGTACTCGTACTAAAACGTAAGAAATTGTATAAAATAAAACGTACAAGCGTCCGAAATTCAACAGATCTTACGTTTTCTTACATTTTCTTACTTTTTGGTACGTTATCTAAGTTTTTATTACGTTTCATTACATGTTATAATTTCCACAGGGGAAGGACCTGATTAATCGATTTATATAATCTTATAATGGAAATTCGCATTAAATATGTACTACAATCATAGTCCCAAAAACTAGTAATGGTAGCTACGGTGATCGTGCGAACATGATCACAGCGAATATAAGATTACGATAGCTACGGTCATTCAATCACTATTACCTCTGACCATTAATACCTGGCTATTATAGTAATAATAATAATAGTAATAATAATAATAATAATAATAATAATAATAATAATAATAATAATAATTTATATTTATCTTCAGAAAGCATAGTGTCAAAAAGCAGTGGCAGCGTTTTTCCGAATTGAGACGATGAAACCATTTTAGAAAAAGTCAATAAAATCGAATACAGATAGGTTGTAATATAGATTTCGATTCCAGACAATCTCGTTTCTTGCGGTATCGCTTTTTTCGCGCTTTTCTTTATAATTACGTTCATAGTCGCGACATCTCAGCCGACCCGCCCTTCTCTTTTTTTTGCTCGTCGCTTGGTCCTCGGCGAATCAGCGCGCTTTCTTACGAATAACTTTTCCTGTTCGTACTTATTATCGCGTCATTGTTCTCGCGCCTTCTTTTGCCTTTATTTCAAGGAGAACAAGTGAAAAAAAGAGTGAGAGAGAGCGGAAGAGAGGGGAAAGAGTTTTACGATGCTCCGCAGTGCATTTTTTCGCGGAGTTCCGCAACGGTCGATTTCTTCTTTTTCGGGGCTGTTTTCTCGACGCTGCCGCCGTGCTGCTTGACCTTTTTCGCGCGAGTGTCGCGTCGCGCGGGAATGCCACGGAGTTATTAGCGTAAGCGCAAAGTTTTCTAATTTAATAGCCATCCCGCGCCCCCCGCGCGCGCGAGACGAGGCAGAATTTTGTCGCGTTTACTATTTTCTTTTTGCTTTTCAAAATGTCGAGCGCGAATTAAGCTTCGCTGGGGCTTTTGTTACGCGCGTCTTTACAGGGGGAGGGAAGCGAGCAAGATATTTTTTGCGTCGTTATTGCGCGTAGGTATTATACGTAAATAAGCAAAGGAGGAGAATGCAAATGAAAAAGGAATTGCTGCTTTTTGGAGAGCTTGCGCTGCTTGGGAGTCGCGTTTGGTTGCACTTTGTACACGGTGTGCAAGATTGTACGAGGATGTTTCGCGCGAGACGGGCGTGTTTTGTAATTGGACACAACTTTTCTTCAGTTTTAGGACAGTGGATTTTATGACAAATTAGTTTTTTCAGCGCAGTGAAACTAGAATTTCTTCACAGAGAGAATTCTCTAATAGAAATTGTAGAGAGATTCTTAAACGTAATCCTTGTGTCATTTTACTTTTGTGAAAGTTCGAATACATTTGATTATACTGTATGGTTAGGTTTACTAGATTCTGAGTAACTATTATCTGTATTTAACCCATTTGTTAAATTAACAAATTACTTGGTAAGTGTAATAAAAAAAGTTAGTGCGTATTTTACCAAGTGAATTTGTTAAATTAACAAAGCATTTTTTCCGTGTAGAAAAATGAATTATTTATATTTATATTAATTTAATTACTTTGCTAGCTTTAATACCGTTTTATGCTATGTGAAGAAATACGTAATATTCAAATGATGATTTTATATAATATTGTAATATGCTTTTCGGTAAATGAATGAAATCATATGTAATATTCAAATGACGATTTTATATAATATTGTAATATGCTTTTCGGTAAAAGCTGCGTGAATACTTCGTATAAAGCAGTATTATTTTGTTTGTGTATGAAAATCCTGTCATACTGACTCCATGGATAAATTGATTTGAGTAATTAACTGAATAATTTATTTATGCATTTATTTTTTCATTATAAATTTGAGCTGTGTTTCATTTCAACTATTAATTTATTTCAAAGTTATGAAAAATTGAAAATGCCGGCGTAAAATATACGCAAAATGCAGGATTTTTAACTTTCTTAATTTGGATAATTTCTTATGTATTTTTCGCAAGCATCTATGATTGTTACTCTGAAAGAAATTAATACTATTTATACGAAACAAAGCTCTAAATAAAGCTCTTTTCGTCTACTTTTTCTCTTCTTTAATGTTACATTCACTAAAATAACACATTTAGGGTTTAGATATATCTTGTCGTAAATTTTAGATACCAGAAATCACCTCTTAAAGCCCTATCGAAATTCGTTTCCCAAAGTCCGTGTCCTCTCCTTGTAAATTATTTTATAAATTTTAATAACTGTTAATTTAGTCTAAAAGTTCTCATAAAATTTACGTCCGAAGTTAAAATAAAACTCAGTAACTATTACCTTAAGTTTCCTATAATTTTTATAAATAAATTCTCTCTGTTTTAATATACACCCATGAAATTATGCGTATGGTTCTTTTTTTTGACGTAGAATAATTATTTTTCATGAATCTGTAAAATATGTAATAAAGTGTTTAAATATATTCAATACATTTCTTTATTCCCAACTCAACCGTAATGACCACTTTATTGACTTTAAAAGCGGGACAAAAGTAGCATATGACTCCCGCAAATCTACTTTTTCCCGCTAATTTTTTTTCCATTTTTTAAAATCATTTTTTTTTATATTAATATACATTTTCAATAGATTCTAGTTCTTACCGAAAATCCCTCTTTTTAAATCAATAAAGTGGCCACAGATAAGTTGGGAATAATGTTCTATATGCAACACGGGAATAAAGTCGAGTATTGCCTCGGGTATTCGATTTTATTTCCTTGTTACATAATGTACTATTATTGTAATCTTACAATGTTACAAGCTATTCATACAAATGATTTTAACAATTATTGTTTTGCAGGTGAAAACTTTTGATTAATCATAACTTCACCACTCCCCGCACCCAAAGCGCAACCGTTGAAACAATCTCGCGAATCCGTATAATACGTGTATGACGATCGCGGGACATTTGATATTTTAAACTGCAAATGAACCGATGGAAGTATCGGGTACTTTGAAAGTTTAATTAGAAAAAAAAAGTATATAGGAGATAGACCGACAGAGACGGAGAGAAAAAAGTGTGAGAGCAAGCGGCAGCGTTAGAGACGACGGGTCGAAGTGCAATTACTCCTGTGCTCGGCGTGCCAAAGGCACCCAGTAGAGGAAATAATGAAAGCCTCTATCTCTTCTCTGCTCCCTCTACCCTTTCGCTTTCTTCTTCCCTCTATACCCGCGACGATGGATAGGCGGCGCCACGGAGCTTTTTTCGCGTCTCTCTCTCTCTCTCTCTCTCTCTCTCTCTCTCTCTCTCTCTCTCTCTCTAACTCATAAGTTTTTTAGTTCTTATTGTTGACGTTCAGGGCGGATAATTGCTTTTTAAATTAACCCAAGAACAAATTAACATATCAAACGGCGCGCGCCGTGCCTGTCTCTTACCTCATCTATTTTATTCTACGTCTTTGTCTTTGATTCCTAGATGCGAATTTCTTCCTTTGGCTCTCTTGGGGCTTGCCATTGTCATTTCTTCGTTGTGCAGCACGGTTCTTTAATTAGCAGCGCTTTTTATTTATTCAAGGGGAAAAGTTTTACACTTTATTGCTGATTATTTTTTGCTCTTGAGAAGAATTTACTAGTAATGTTTGGAAGAAATAAATGAATTTCTTGCTACTTGTCATTGGTATACGAAATATGCTTTAATGTACAGTTAATAAGTATGCAATATAATTTAGTTAGATATTTTTATGATAATATTAGAAATTATATTCTTTACATACATAATATCATGTGAGCAGAATATATTCTATCACATACAGAATATTATAGTAATCCCCTGTACAGTTTGAAACTTGAGTGACACGTTATTACTGAACCAAAGCTTATGAATTTGTTAATAGTTTCGAAACATATGTACATACAAAATTTATATTTTTTACTTTTTAGACGTTAATAATATTCTTTTTTTAATTTTAATATGACTATTCTATAAATATACGATTATAATTACGTACGAGAAATATACGATCAGTTATTATATATATATATATATATATATATATATATATATATATATATATATATATATATATATATATATATGTGCGCGTTCATTAATTTATTTGAAATTATTACAATATATGATGATATTGGTTCATTATGAAACTGCTTCAACTTTAAACATTCATTTATTGACGAATAAATTCCTCAAACGAAATGATGTAATATGAAATACGAAATAGGAACAATGCATAAAATTCAGAATTAACTTAGAACATTTCTTAAAAAATTCTTACCATGTAAAAATTAAAATTTTTTTTCAATTAATTAATTTTTCCGAATGTCATATCGCATTCCGAATATGTAATAAAAATAATTTCGCAAGATAGTACGTATACTGGATACTTTTAATATTTAAGAGATAAGGTTACCGTACTAACGAATGCACAATTAAGTTAATTGAATATTTCGGTTACGTTACACTTTTATTTGTTCACAAATTGTATTTTGTGCCATGCATAAGAATACATTATATATCTCCATACAAAAACTTTTCACATAATTAATTAAAAATATGTATTTTCATGCTTATAGGAGTACTGAATTTTCTCTACTTTACTAATAATTAGCGTACAATATAAGGGCGTTTCAGGTAATGTAGCCACCTTAAGGAACTTTCGGTTCCGAGTAAATATATATCGCGGTTTAGAGTTTCGGAAACTATTGGGACTTGTTGTTTGAACCTTTAAATCCAATACCTCATGAATTATTTTACAAAAAGAATTACTCTCTGAATTATAATTGAAGAAGTTCTAAACACTACAAAATTGGACACTTTATCAACAGTGTTGGTAAAGTAGCCACCTATTAGTATCAATGGTAAAGTACTATATTCAGTACAACAAAAAATAGACTAGCCTAGCAGAGACTTCCTTTATGTGTTATTCAACTACATAGTACCGTGACGTACGCCTTGTTGTCGATATTCGAGCAACCGCCATTTTTAACTACATCGATTGCTTTTTGCCTTGCTACGCATTCGTATGGTAACTTTACCAACCGATAAGCGTTAACAAAAGTTGTAATTATTGCATCTTAAATGCAGTCTATGGCAAAAACTAATAAATGCATCTCAAAGTGCGTAAAAAGATTAGAAATGCAGGTACCGTCGAGCAGGGTGTTTTGGACCACTATTCTAAAATAACTCTTATCAGCTTTATTAAATATCTGGAACATTAGTTCAGCTGATTTAACCATACTAAATCGTTGTAAATATAATTATTGTAATGTTTCATCAGCAACAGAGGTCTTATGAAACACCTTTTCCGTTTCTACTAGCACATTATAGACTAGAATTAAACTTGTACTTAATTAGTGAGTAAAAAAATAAATTGTTGCTAGGCTTGTAAAAGGTTTGCATTCACAAGTGAGCATATCCCAAGTATCGGTATACATCTACATATCATTTACCGACTGCGTCCAAGAGAATTTTTAAGCTGTGCTAACGGTTAGTAGACCAAATGTGCAAAGAAACACTGTTTTGATGATTAAAGGGGTGTCTTGGACCACTGAATTTTTCGTTGTTTCGGTAAGAAAATATTTTCTATTCTAGTTTTTTCTTTAGTATCTAGGAAAAAATTGAGCAATTGCAATTACTTACAAAAAAAATTCGTTACTGTAAATCAGATAAAAATTGTTTATGAGGCATTCCAAGAGAATTACTGGAAAACGTAATTTATAGAATTTATTGACTCAAAGATGAAACGCTGGTGTGAAGACAGCCTTAACAAGCAAACTTATGTTTCATATAATAGTAAGTAAGGAATACACTCCATCGCACACTAAAAGATTTTTTAAATGAAAACAATGATATAGACTACACTTCAACATCGCTCACATTAAAAGAAGAACAATCAATCGCAGATCATTTTATTGCGCTGTCAAATTACGAGTTTCTTCAATAAACACTTTCAAATTTCGCTGCTTTCAAAAGCTATTCAGATAAAACAAACCAATTATTAACTAGCTTCAAAACGATCTGTCTAATATTACACTTAAAATATAAATGAAAACTGTGATAACAAATTAAAGTAAGAATAAATTAATAAGTTTAAAGAATCTGTCATAAAAAGCTAAATAAGATTTAATAATAAATATAATATGTTATAAACATGTAATTTAGAATAAATAACAGGAACAAAATATAAAGTTATAACATTTGTTTGTCTATTATTTTTTACTTAGTTTTTAATTTAGACCCCACAACGGAAAAATTAATACAGAAATACGCGAGTGGTCCAAGATACTCCGGTGTGCGGGATGTCTTGGACCACCATATTTTTTGAGTTCTATATAAACAAAAAAGAAAGAAAGAAAATAGTAAAAATGAGAATGAATAGAGTATGTTCATATGCAAGTATATACTTTACAGTATGATACAGTACTCTAAAGTCAAAAATTGGTCCAGGACACTCCGCTCCGGTACCGTATAATTTCTTTTCCGCTCTTAACACGCTGACAAAAGTGCTAAGATATCAATATTTTGATGTTTTTACGCGTAAACAACGCTATCTTGTAACTAGAGGGCGCTAGTAGCGGGATCACCTAGCCCCTCAATATTTTTTGATATAACCCTAGAATAACTCTTAAAGCGAGATCTCTTATACGTGGTTACATTACCTGCATGGTCACATTACATGAACCACCTTATATAGAACTAGCTCTAATTTTACAATGGAAGTATAAAAAAAATAATTTTACTCAAAATCTTGCTATTTGCAAACCTATGTAATTCGTCTAAAAGAAACTAAATTGACTAGAAACACGCTCTTTTACGGTATCAAGAGAACATCTACCTGAAATAAAATCGTTTTGATCACAAACACTCGAACGATATCCGTGCGCGTGCATTGAAATTCCAGCTTTGGGAGTCCAAAAAAAGCGCGCGAAATAAATTCGATTTCGAATGTCAAACCGTTTAAGCAAATACCGATAAACAAATACGTTAGCATTTTTATCTCTCCGTCTCTCTTTCTCTCTCTCGCTCTCTTCCACTCTACCCCCTTCCCCTCCTAACCAGTTAAATTAACGCGGGGCTCGGAAATGCCATTGTGTAATTGCCGATGTTAAATTATCAGTTTCTCCGTGTTTGATCACCGCGGCACGCGAGTCGCACCGGGAAATGCAAATCTCTGTTGTGTATTCGCGGCGCTCGCCGGTCGACTCGCGCGCCCGGCCATGTATACGTATAACATTTCGCTGTATGCGCGATAGAGATAGAGATGGATAGGGCGAGAGAGAGCGAGGGGGAGCAGACAAACGAAACGAGGCAACCATAGTCTGGTGAGACAGAGGAAAGCGAGAAAAACAAATGATGCAGCGGGAGAGATAGAGGGAGCGAGTGGACGAGAAAATGCGTTGGTTAGAAGAGAATTACAGTGTTTCTTTTTATTTGTATTTAATTTTGTTCGTGTGCTTCTGGTTTGTTTGGGCGGAAAAGTTCCGTAATTCAATTTTCGCCAGAGTTTTCAAGGTAATTATGAAGAGATGTTGAAATAGTACAGAAGGATGAAAAATCATTAAGAAAATATGTAGAATATAATAGGTCCGTAATTTAATTTTCGCGTGTAACATGTTAATATGAATAACTACTATAATCTGATTGTTTGATATTGTCTACTAATATACCGAGTATGGTCTACCTCCGATACCTCATCTATTCATGCGGTAGACAACTTGCAAATTATGTATAATTATTATGGTACTAGAAGCTGTTTGAGTTTGCTGCACAACCTGAAGTAATTTCGTCACTATAAATTTAACCAATTAATTATTTGTTCTGTAATAATAAATTAGTTGTTGGCTTCAGTTGACATTGTCTCCCTTGTTACTGTGTTTCGTCAGATTATTGGCAGCATAGTTTATTTCGTTGCCCAGCTATTTATTGGTTTATTAGGAAACCTGCCTATGCTTCTGCCTATTTACTAGTCTTCGTGTGAAACTCGCGAAAAGGGCTAGTTTTTGTGATGAAAATTCAAATGTGTTACTCTTCGTGGTAAACGCAGAATACGTGTTAGTCTTCATAGTTAACAAAGTTGATGGGTTGGCAAACATTTTTATGGACAAATTACTATTACGGAATTATTGATTAATAAAAATGGTTTTTATTGAGACATAAATCTATGATTAATAAATCTCCTCCAAGGGATGTAAATAATGTTTTTCACAGAGGAATATAAAAATTTACAAAGAAAGCTTTAATTTAAGTTTTGTAAATTTTGGCATCCTAAGAAATTTGTTAACTATTTTATCATATTCGATATGTGTTATTGAATATCGGAGAAACTTGGTTCCATAAATGTTCCTTAACATGTCTTTTCCATCCTTTGGAATGAAGAAAACCGACTTCTGCGGAATGGCTCATATAAGTATACGTAAAACACATTAACCATTATTACCCGGGCTACATCAGTTTATTGTTTCCAGATATTTCTAACGCAAACTTTGTTTATTTATAGTGTACTTCAAAATTTTAAAAAAAATTTTAGGTAGATTTTATGCTATATTTTCCAACTATTCCAAATACAATTTTTTCATCACTTCAATTTTGACAGATGCTATTGGATCTCACCCTTCAACATATTTCTAAAATCACCCCGTACGCTTGTACAAACGTCAACTCGCTCTTACCATCTCGATCCACCCCTCAGCACTGGCTCCATGCGCTCTGCTCGATTACTGCAGCAAGTTTCGTGGTCTCTCCTCTCGCTCTTCTTTTCCTCTATCCGTTTCGAGCGCCACATGCTCTCTCTCTATATATCTATCTCGACCTCCTAAATTTCCATCTCCTCGGGCGCATGTGTCCTCCAGCGCCTCGCCGTCAGCCTCATTTCCGTTAGGCATCGGCGCAATGCGGTTTATAGGATTTCGCGAGTGCCGGGACACTGGCACTTGGTTAGAACTAAATTAACTCCTCTCTCTGGCCTCGGTCCTCTCTTCTGTCTCCCCTCCTTCATATGTAGTTGTCCCGAGTGGGCGCGCGAGTGTATATCACGGGCGGCGACGCGCGACGTCGGGCTGAATCGCGATTTGCGGTTCTCCGAGGATGCGAGGTTACACTTTTCTTCGCGAGACGACCGCCTTGGCGCTCGAGAAAGAAAATCGGAGAAAATACGGGAGGTATTTCTTTGTATATACGCAAACGTTGTTGCGTGGTGTGGTATGTAGCTTGGAGAATTTGTTCGAGGATCGTATGGAGCGAATTGAAGCGAGAAATAAGTCTAGTTTGTGAACTACATTTTCTGATCTTGTTGGCGTGCATATATGCATGCGTAAATATTTATGTAAGGTAGCTGGATGTAGAAGATCAATAACTTTTTGAAAAAAGATGCAACTTTTTAACTTTTTGAAGCAGGCAAAAAAACTGGAATAAATACCTTTTACAATAAGAACATAAAAATTGTTTGACAAAAAAGTACGAAAATTGATTTGAATCGAGGGAAAATAGAAAATTCCTTCATTTTGAAGTTGTGTGCATTTTTAACTTAAATATCGATACATCTCACAAGTAAAGGAAATTATATAAATTAGTACTATTTTTAATTCGGAACTACTTGAGTAAAGCGGTACTTTTGCACGCAGTTAAAGTTGAGTAACACATATTTAAGCACCTTGATTGTATTTTCAATAAAAGAGACATTGATATAAAAAACTAATATCTAATTTGAGCCTGAAAAACTGAGGCATATGAAATTTTTAGGGTATATTCTTGAATAGTAAGTAAGCTTGAGCTGTATGAAAGATTATTATTGAAATATAAAATGACAAAACAGTACTTAGGATGCTTGTAAATCTAAGAGTAAGATGGAGAAACAATATATTAAAAATGAATTTATGAGAATTAAATCGCAGTGAAATTAACTAGCTTTAATTAGCTCAAAGTAGAGAGGAGTGACGTGGTTCTGTAGACAAGGCTGTATAACAGTACGTTAATTAGTACATTACTGTGCACGTGACGAAAAGAGATTAGATTGCTACTCCATGTGACAGTCTTTATCAAAGAAGCGACAGTGGACTCAAATTAAAGTGAGAATAATGTCGTACATTCAACTCAATCTTCATTTTGAAATTCTACTTTCCAGGAAAAGCATGTGCATGAGAAAATACGAGAAAATTAAATTTCATAGACTCGTATTACTATCTAAAAACAACTTTAAAACTTAAAATAAAAAAAGTTCCGTGAAGCTATAACCTGTCTCAACTTCAAGTAGTTTCTTTGACATTGACGCCGCCAAAAACATAGTACCCAAAGCATTTATCAACCCTCATCACGCAACGGCTCGCAAACTTTGCCTAAGACTTTGCGCGAGCGCGCCTCTACCTCCGCCAAAAAACCGTCAAACGATCGCACGTAGATCAGTTTCAAAAGTAATCTTCAATCCGCCAAACTTGTCTCTTTCAGCTACGCTCGAACTCTACGTCAACGCGTATATACCCTCTCAATCCCATTCCCCGTCCGACCAGCTTCGCGAAGCTCTCCTGCCCTCAAATTTCCCCCCTCGTATACACTCGCACTCGCACGCGCGACACTCTGCCTACGCACGTACTAAATTCCGCCGAGTGACTACTCTCATTAAGTGACTCATTAAGAGGGTGCAGGTTTAATTTTTTGTGATTCTCGCTGACAAGAGTAAGCTTTTTGAAAATATTCTTTCGGCATTGAGTGAGGGTGTAAGTGTATTATGTAATATTATGAACTACACTCTTTGGATGCGTAAATTGTCACTCGTAAATAAGTGTTCGTGTTTTCTCTTGTTATTGGAGTGAATAAATGGCTCTCACAGAGCAGAATCATACCCTTATCAAGTATGATAATAGCAAAGCCATAAGAAGCTCTTTTAAGCTTTAAAACTTTAAAACTTTACGTAAGCAAAACACAAACAAATTGTATACTTATCGCCTACTGACAAGGAAAGTCCACAACCTGCGGGAAGCGGCTTTCGACGAGGCTTCAGGAAGTGATTTCTGGTACCTAAAAATGATGCCTAACACCCGTAGTAAATACGCGTTATTTCAATAAAAATTGGAACCTATACTTCATATCATAACTCTGCAGGTTATTTTGGTAGAGAAATGATGTAATAAGATAAAAAATGTATCTACATGAGCTTTAATTTAAGCTTTGTTTGATACAAAAAGATTATTCTGTTACAAAGTTATGAACAATCAAAAATGATGACGAAAAATACATGGAAAACTATTCAATTTAAAGAGCTGAAAATCCTTAAATTTTTATGCATTTTTCGTCATTATTTTTGATTCTTCATAACTTTGCTATAAAATAATATTTTTATATGCAACAAAGCTTAAATTAAAGCTCTTTTAGTTCAACTGTTTTATCTTATTACATCATTTCTCTAGCAAAATAACTTGTAGAGTAATGATACGAAGTATAGGTATAATTTTTTACTGAAATAACGTGTATTTTGAATACAAACGGTCATATCTTGTCCTCAAAGGCGTATGGGACGAAACTACGGATGTTATGCATCATTTATAGGTACTAGAAAACACGTCCTGAAGCCTCGTCGAAAACCGCTTCCCGCAGGTTGTGGACTCTCCTTGTGAGTTAAAACTTTACTCAAATAGAGTCGATTGTCTCTCAAAGTGCTGAAATATAAGGGAAATGTTTGGAATTAACCATTCCGTGGTAGCGTCGACTGAATTTGGACTCGATGGGAGTAGCCAATTGACTGCAATACGCTTTCAATCGATAAATACTGTGTAGTCAGAGCTAATACTTCCTCGCAAAGCAGCAACTTTTCGATCTAACCAGTCCCGAATACATCCCACCTTTTCACCGCCTCCAAAATTCACTCTTGCAGAGCTCTCACTTTCACTCTTAAACCATAAGCCAGCACTCGACAAAATATAATCATCGCATCCATCCGAGTTCTCCGCAAACGATTAACGCGACATTTCATTAGGGGGGAGTCGTGTGCCGGCCTGCGTATTTGCCTTTGAGCGAACTGCGAAATTAGATCGCGCGAACTTTCGCCGCGATGTCCTTGGCGAGTGCAGGGGCTTCCTTTTCGTGGAGAATCTAATCTTATTTGACGAGTAAGCCGAGTGGAGTTGGGGCCAAAGCCCCTTGAAGTGCTCGGGCATGGTCGGAAGTGGTCGCGCAGGGCGGCGCGGAGCTTTGACGCGGCGCGAGCCAATCTGGAAGCCCTTCGAGGGCGAGGTGCAACGATGACGATCGCGAGTAAAGGTTTGCAAAGGGTTCCAGCGGGTTTCCAGTGTTGAGGGTATATGGACATCGATTGGAGTAAATAGAAACGCGTGGGAAATTTTTCTCGAGACTCTTACAGCAGGTTTGTCGTTGTTCACGGACGAAGGACACTTTCAAGGAATAAACTCAGTTTTACAGATTACGAGACAACAGGTTCGATTCTATTAGAAAGCTCTCTGAATTCCGTGAATGCGAATTTCAGTCTTCTGAAAAAATCAATCATCGTTTTTCTACCTTACTCTCTTTTAAATTCGTACTTTAGAGCTTATAAGGAAGAAATATTGCAGGCCCGAATTGATAGTCCGAATTTAGATGGACTTGAGTATCGAATGCTTTTGTTAATCTGCTTTCATCTCGATCATTTCGTAGTTCATAGTCAAGAAAATACCTAATCTCATTTGAGCATGAACCACGAAATAATAGAGATAAGAAGCTACATAGAATAGATAGATAAATGCCAGCCCGAATTTTGTCCAATTTCTGAAATTTCTGAATTTTTGTTTTCATTGTCTAAGTATTTTTCTTGTCTTTTTTTCATTATGTTCCTCTGGAGTCATCTATATGTGTGCCTTTCGTGAATTACTGTATGCGAGTGTTAACTTGAAATCTTTTATTTACAAATAATAAATACCGTTGGTTTTGCTATATTTAGTATTAATGTATAAGGGGAGAATTTAGCAGTACAGTTAATAAAAACGGATTTCATGTTTCTCGCCCATAAGGTCGTATTTAAGTAAATGTAAGAAACAAGTGATATAGATTTAAGTATGTCAGCCATGAATGTTAGGGTTCATTTTCTTTGCTTTTTTCACGCGGTGTCCAAGAATACTTTTAATAATAAGAATACTTTTTCAGTGTTCAATACATTTTTGTAATTTCAGTATTCGGTTTTTTGTAATAAGGTGACTGTATCTAATATGGTCCCTGTGTCTAATATGGCCCACCACGGCTATCCTAGCTATTACGCAATTTAGCCGTAGCAAAATAGCTAATGGATTATGTATAAGCATCAAAAGAAGCAATTTCATAGGAAAATTGTCCCATGCAAGCAAAAGGTGATCAACCTATAGTGTATTTTATATTGCAACGGCTTAGTGAATTCGTCACTATAATTTTGAGCAAATCATTATATTTACTGTGATATTAACTAAAGAAATTGGTTCAAGTCAACACTGTTAGTACGTATCATCAGCTTTTCAGTAGCATAGTTTATTTTATCGTCCGGTAATGTACCTTTTTAGTATGAGAAGAAATGTGTTTACACACTCATTCTACCCAATACGGCCCAAGTAATAGAATTTTAGCAAATCGAAATTAATTTTGTAGTACTGCTTACCAAAATATATTAAATATACGTGAAGTTCTTTTCTTCTGAATTCTTTTAAGGCTATTCTGAACCCTGACATGATAAATTAATATTAGTATTAATTTAATGCGAATCTCCATTATAAGATTCTATAAGTCGATTAATGAAGACCTCTCTTTTGAAAAGCATTCTTCTAAGGCAGTTAGCAGCTGTATTTTGTAGGTTTAGTGTACTATAATTATTTAAGTGCAAATATTTTTGAAAGTCTTTGAAATGAAGTATTAATTATGCAAGAGTTTTCGGATTAACTATCATCATTAGTTTATTCTAGACATACTTAATTTATCATAATAACTATGTAATTTTATATCGTAACGATTAATTATTCTTGGGGAAGCAAAATGCTAATGACCATAACAAAGATTATTAGGTTGGCTCGGTCATTTTTAGTAAATTATAATATTGATTGATAAAACTACGCCTACTTTTAAGTAAAAAAATACACATTCACATTCAAAAATTAAAAATATCAGTCCACCCTCCTATCAAAAACTCGATCACTGGAATAAGATTCCGCAGCTCCAATCGCCATTCATCGAAATTCAGCTCACCGTTGTTGCGAACTTTCCCTTTCTACGAGTGCGCGACGCGCGCCCTGCAGCTGCGCTGTAACCGTGTACCAGGAGCTCATAACGCGCGCGCCCGCGCGCGGAAACGCCAGCACCAGCTCCGGCTCCATCACAGTTCCGCTGCAGCATAAGGGCCCGCATGCTGAGAGAGGTGCAAACAACGAAGAACCAATCAGTCCAAACTGTAAGAGACAGATCGAGAGAGAGAGAGAGAGAGAGAGAGAGAGAGAGAGAGAGAGGGTGATAGTGAGAGAGAGAGAGAGAGAGAGAGAGAGAAAGAGAGAGATATTTCGTATACGCACGCAGGCGCTCTCATGTCTATTTCGCCGTCAATCGATGCAGCAGAGAGAGAGATAGACAGTCAGAGGGTCCGGGTAAGGCCTGTTGATTTATCCTGTTGACAACTCCATTGGTGTATACGAGAAGCGCGCAGGGCCAATATTCGAGCCAGCAAGCAACCCTCGAATTCGCGAAACTCGGACTGTGGACAAAAAAATAAAACACGCGTGATGAAAAAAAGAGAGAGGCTGCAGCGGGCAGGCGGACTGAATGACAATTTATTTAATTACATCGTCGATTGACGAGCCGATTGAACCGATATGCGTATGTGTGTGTATGTGTGTGTGTGTGTGTGTGTATATGTGCGTGTACGTGTGTGCGCGTGCGTGCGTGTGTATGTGTATGTGTGTGTTTGTGTGTGTGTGTGTGTGTGTGTGTGTGTGTGTGTGTGTGTGTGTGTGTGTGTGTGTGTGTGTGTGTACATTGGTGCGTTCGAGTTTGCCATTGCCAAAGAGCTCATCGAGAGCGAACGAGTGAGCTCTTCCCCTCTCGATCGCTTTGCGGAAGCCTTGTACTCGCTCTCTTTTTCGCCCCCCGCCCCCCCTCGCACTCTTTGTTGATCTTTTTTACGGTGCGAGTGATGTCTCTTTTTCTTTTCTCTGATGGTACGGGTGTATCGAGCGCATTTGCGTTTTGGCATTTTGGATGGACGTACCCGTCGTTGTTGCTGATTTTTCGGGGGTAGTGACAGATAGAGAGAGAGAGAGAGAGAGAGATAGAGAGAAAAAGCTGCGTTGTCTTTTTTGGGAGAGAGTGTATGGACTGTACGCTGATTTAGATATGTTTCGACGCTTTTGTTTGTTGAATTTTCGGATTGTTTGCGCATTCGTTGTCGATGCTGTATTTCGATCCTGTTTTTTTGAGCGAAAATAAAGCAAATCAATGCTGGGATGGTTTTAACGTGAAAGTAAACGGCGATTCAGGTTTTTTTTTGGTGGATTGTTCATTTCGGGTGAAGGAAAATACGATTATTTAGATATTTGTATGACAAGTAATTGTCTGTACATGCTGTTTAATTTATTTAGCTTTAGTGTTAAAATTAACATTCTTACCTAGTAAATCCGTAGTTTTATTTAATTGTATAAAATTAGGTAAAATAGATAGTTCCTCTATCGTATGATTAAGTAGTTGTTTACATTGCTTGCTATCCTCGTCCTGTTTGATCCCAAATATATTTCTAACTGCTTTGTATATATATTATATTTTTAACTCTAATATGCCGAATTTATTTTGTTTCCTTATTGCGAGATCTTATACGTCTTATATATATGCAAAACCGTACTATACAAAGCAACTGTAATATGCATTTTTTTTAATACTTTTTTTAAATTACACAATAGTATCCGTGGTTTTAATAGTTTTTCATCATGGTGAAAGAAGTATCTTACGAAAGTAATTTTTTCCATAATTTCATGTGTTTTAGGTTTTCTTCGTTTTATCTTTTTAGCGTTCTTCTTTTCCTGGTTTCAATTGAAGTTCCTCATTAAATCTAGATCATATGTATACATTACATAATTTATTACATTTAATGACATGCCCTCTTTATTCTCTTGTATTGGAAATGAGATATAGCCTCTTCTTGCTTCAATTCATTATGCGAGAGAGGGGCATTTTTATATACTTGACTTTTCGAAACTTTTATTTTTTATTGTTATATGAAAAATCGTAGTACTATAGCAATTGTAATGTTAATTTTAGAATTCAAAGGATCTCTAATCAGAAATGGTTAATAAAGTATTAAATAACATGTAAACATTATATCTTAGAATTATTTTATGCATTACTTAAATTTACGTTTTCTTACTGCACTGCAGTCCATATTCTCTAAAAATCAGACTCCACTTCACCGCTACAAATACAAACATCACGATCTTTGAAAATGATCTCTCTTTCTCTCACAGTATACAATAGTAGTCAAACCAAGTGCTCGAAGATATCACAACAAGAGAAAAACCACCTTCGCCCGTACACTCGACGTGCCCCTTGTAAAATCGAATCACCCGCAGTGAAATTTCATGCGACCCATCTCCAACGCAGTATAAATACACGCAAAAGAACCTACCTATACACAAGCCTTCATACCGATCTTCCGCGCGTGCTCGCAGTCATTGTTTCGCCGGTGCAACGAAACGACTGCTCGTCTTTAAAAGCACGAACGCGCCACGGCTTCTCTTCTTTCTCTCTCTCTTTAAGTCAAATCGGCGCTCTGTGCTCGCTCGCACGCTCGCTCGCCTGCGAGGCAAACATATAACTCAAGACGCGGCCGCCGCCGCCGGCGGAGCGCTCTCGAGACCGCGGGGGCAACATTTTTACAAGCTCCATTTCGCGCGTTTGCCGTCCTTAAAGCACGCCAGAGTAGCGGCACGCCTGTCCGCGTGTGTTATACGTACACCCTAGCGTCGCTCCTCTTGTTTTTTACCCGCTCGCTTCCCTGGATTTTTGTTTTCGTTGTCGGGAGCTTTTTTCCACGGTTTGTTTTTTCGTGCGGTTCTTGCGAAGTCGTTCGAGTGTGCGCCTTACGTGAATTACTGTATGCGAATAGACACGGAATCGTGTTTACTTGAATTGCTTTATTTATAAATGATTCTGTTAGTTTTAATGTATTTGTATAGTGTCTACGTATAAGTATTTTACTATTCTTTTGTATTTTTATTATTTCACTTATTACAAAATGCTCGTCAAAGACATAGTTGAGTTACTAACAGAAGCAAGTGGTACATATCTCAAATAAGTCAGACATAAAGGGAAACTACCACGTTAGGACCGCGCGAGCGTGTGTGTGTGTACGTGTGTGTGCGTGTGCGTGCGTGCGTCCGTGCGTATATGTGTGTGTGTATATGTATGTGTGTGTATGTGTTTGTGATTTTGTGTGTATGTATGTGTGTGTGTGTATGCTAGCTTCTGCTATGTGCCAATGAATAGTAGCTGTTTTTCCTTAATAATAAATTATTTTATAATTTCACATGGTAAAATTTATGGACATATGTTTAAGACGTAAAACGAGTATTTAAAAATTACAATCTAATGAAAACTAAACGGATTAGGTTTCAAAACTTTTAGAATTTAATCTGTACTATTGCAATATTACAATTCATATTTATTATTTCTTCTAGTATGTAAAGTACTCTTCTTTTTCATTGCCGTTTACGACATCAGATCTTATATAATATTAATAAAATTTATATTATATAAGGTAACAAGCGAGTTTTCGTTCATTACAAGTCTGAAATTATTATTATGATTCACGAATGGATAATGGTAAAACTAATGGTTATCTTTCCAATTATTAATAAATTTGCATAACTGCATACATATCGACTTTAATAATAAGTTATTATTAACCCAAATAACAGAAAAGTTTCTATAATAAAGTATACTTAAATATGCTTAAATAATAATAAATACATAATAATGATTTCTCGTGGAGATGTTTAAAAATGATGTATCGATATGAAATTGAAATCAATATAAAAAGAAACTCAAAACTTTTCTTTTATTATTTTAGGTTTGTTCCATGCACATTAATACCGTTAAAAAAGCGAACTTTTGCACTTTAATTATTACGCTACCTTTTTTACAACGCTCAGTCGCGTAATAAGATTCTCCCGTTGCCGTTGAAATCACTAGGCGCTTTATTTAGCTTTTCTTTCCTCACGGAAGCTGGAAGCCGTCGGTGCCGCGGAGAACGCAACAGAGTGCGAGAAACTGCTTGTTATCGCGATTCTCAGACTTTACACGCGCGTTCGGAGACTTACGGCAACGATTCCCTCGCGAGTGAATGAAAAGTCCCTTTACGAGGGAGAGCGTTCTTTTTTATGCGTAATTGGTAATGCTCGACGCTTCGCGAGACGCGCAGCGTCCTCGTGGCTCTTTAGGATTCTCGTTTCAAATGACTCTAGCTTGTTTATAAGACTGCACGTCTCGCGAATTATTCGCAGCGAAGCTATTAGTTTGAGTCACAAATTGCATATCGGGTGAGAAATATTTTTCTTCGGAGAGATAAATAGTGGGATGAGCATTATGGATGCTGTAAAAGAGGAAACGTTGTTTGTTAAATAATTTTTTTTTTTAATTATATATTATCATAAATTATGGAAAGAATCATATTCCTTTTACAGAATATTGATTAAATATATATGTCCAGTTAAAAGTAAATTTACGTATTTTTGATGTATACGTATAATTATCATACAGACATAATATTAAGTAATTAATAATTTCCTGTATCGTGGTTTCGATTCATTCAATGCATATTGTTATTATAGATAATATATTAGGATTAATTATCTTAATAAATACTAATAATTATTTATTAATTAATTACTTTTTAATACATTAATATAATATTATTGAAAAACTGAACTTATTCATATATTTTCAGCATTTTATTCTGCGTATTTCACTATGTAATATAAAAAGTTCCTGCTATTCGATGACATTTGCACAATTGTAACAATGTTTACACAATGCTTTTTTAACTCGCACATTCTTCACAATTAAAACACAGCTTCAAATAACCCATCTATAATAAAATACAATGCTTGGATGCACACCAGGATATCTAGTAAGAAAGGAGACAAAAATAGAGAAGATATACGTAGAACTAGGAGAAAGCTACATGAAATACGAAAAGAAGACGAAGAGATCAGAAAATAAGTTACTCAACGAATGTAGAAAGGAAATCGACAGAGAAAACTGGAAAAATACAAAGCACGGAATAGCAAGAGAATAACTGTACAAGAAAGCAGGAATGAGTATACAGGAAGCAGAAAGCAGAGATGACAATGGAGAAAATATAATAGAAAGATGAAGAAGAGAAGTTGAAAAAGAAGAAAAAATGGTCAGCGAATGGAAACTAGAAAATTCAATATATGGAAGAGAATATCTAAAATTAAGGGGAAAAGACACCTAAATATCTACAAGAAAACGGGAAAGTAAAGAAGATAATACAGTAGAAAGATTCAGGTTAGGAAACGAATGACTAGCAAGTAGGTACTAGATGGATAAGGAAAAGAAAAAATGCAGAATGCGTGGGATCATACGTGAATATACAAGAGAGGACGTAAGAATGGAATATCTAATGGATGAATAAGGAAATGGAATATAATGGATGAAGAAAGTAATGATCAAAAGAAATTAAAATGAAAAGTAGAAGAAGAAAGAAGACAGTATATTAAAATGAAGAAAATAAAGTAAATGATGTATAAATATATATATGTAAATATTATAGATACAAACAAACGCGATACGCATGTACCTCAAAAGGGATCATTATTCTGTATAAATAATAAATAAAAAAATGAATATAATATAATATACGTTAATTCATAATAATGATTAATCAATTCTTATTAATTTTATTAAATTGTTAAAGCTTAGATCAAATATTTATTACAAGACTGCACTTATCATATCTTTTCAGCATTTTAATTTGGCTATTTCACGATATAATATAAAATGTTCCTGCTATTTGATGACATTTGAACAATAGTAACAATGTTTACACAACGCTTTTTGAACTCGCGCATTGTTCACAATTAAAACACAGCATAAAATAACCCACTATAATAAAATGTATTTCGTACAATAAATTATTTCGCGAACCGCGTATTTTCATGTAAACTTTATTACCACGCTCGACAGAAAAATTTCCCCTTCAGCGAACTCGAAACAAAATTCACGCTGCTCTCTACTCATTGCGCAGCCCTTCAACTTCGTGTAAATTAATCCTCGATCAAAATATACACACACACCCAAATACACACATGCCGCGCAGCGCATTCAGCCAAATATCAGATATCTCATAAAAGTATTAAGAGGCCACTTCAGACATTGGAATAAATTGACTGGAAACAGAAACTCGACGCGAATTGCCGAACTACTGCTGCTACAGCACACACACACACACACATGAACACATACATGCATAGAAACCCTTACAAGCGCCCGCGGAATCTCCGTTGCGGAGAATCTCGTGAATGGAAAGCCCGAGAGATATCCTTGCGCGGGACTTTGGCAAAAAAGAAACAGACTAAAGAGAGTGAGAAAGAGAGAAAGAGAGAGAGAGAGGGAGAGCGATGGGTGAAAAAAGAGAAAAGCAGCATTGGCCGGCGCACAAACATACATACACACATACGTGTTCGAGGGATAGCCTCTCGCTTCTCTCCAGGATGAGGAAATATACGAGTATCGCGCTCGCGTCCATTCGACTGATGCTCTCTCTTACCCTCACTCCCCTCCCCTTCCACGTGTGTATATATACAGATATATGTGCGCGAGGTGTTGTATAGACGAGTCGCTTTCCTATTTATCGACTGCGATATATCTGGGAGAGAGGGAGCCTTGAAAGCCGACATTTCTCGTTCGCGCTGGCTCGCTTTTGCGGCGCGATCGAGAGAACGAGGAAATGCGAGAGAAGCCGAGGGAGGCAGTTGCGGGCTAAAGAGAAAGAGACGGAGAGGAAGCGAAGATAAAGACCGAAAAGGATGGAAAGAGAGAGAGAGAGAGGAATCAAATCGTGCACTTTACGAAGATCGCGATAGCGCGTGGCTTTAGAGGGAGAGGGAGGACAGACAGAGAGAGAGAGAGAAAGAGAGGTGAGGAGAAATGGAAGATGAAGACAAGTCAGAGACAAAGACGAAGCGAGGCGGGGCTCGAGTGTATATCGCGAGAAATGAAAAATGCTGTGGTGGGGGGGGGGGGGGGGGAGGTAACTGCAAATGGGAAATGCAAATGAAGAGGAATTTATTTTGACTTCGATACTTTGGAAAAATGGAAGGTCAAAGGTGGGGTGAGATATTTTTGACTGGAAATGAACTGCGTACATTTTGGATAATTACGCTTGAGATTATAAAGTAGGAAATATAAATGTCAACAAAGAGAACGTTTTGATTTAGAAGTATTCAGTTAGATGTAAAGCGACCACTTACATTCCAATTTTTGGCTAGATAACAGTACTAACTTCAATTATTAAATTCCTTTTCTTTCGAAATTCATTAGACTCAAATTTTGAACTGGAATGAAATATAGTCGCCCAATATCGATCAAAAATTATTTCAAATTAAACCATCTCAACAATATGAAAGAATATCGATTGATAGTATAAGAGTAACAGTCGTTGTTGTTTAACAGTATATTCTTATAGATTGATATAGTATTTGTATCAACTTTTGTAATTTTCACTATATCGTAAAAATTGAAGAAGATATAGCTAAACATTTGAGAACGGTGTTACGTAACTCCGGCCAGCATTTTTTGATCTTTTGACGGTGCGAAGTCACTCAGAGGAGTTTCAATGATGTGGCTATCTGGTCAAATTAAAAAACCTCCATTTTTTATTCTTTTTAATTGTCACTTTACAGATGTTCATAGTGATTTTACTAAATTATATACCAACTTTCAGTCATTTTCATTCAGACGTTTCCAAATTATCCAGAATTAAGTGTTTCTTTTTTCAAGTAGAAAGTAGGTACCTTTAAGTTATCCAGCCGCATTACACATTTATATATACCGTTGAAGAAAGTTCTGTACATACAATGTGTGAAAACAAATGAAACTGCTGATTTAGACTTTCTAAAATTCAATCATTAATTTTGGAAAGAAATCCAAATATTATGTTGTTTTTAATTGCTTAAAAATTTGTATTTATTTGATAATTTTCAATTTTAAAATTGAAGTAAACAATAAAATTATTTAGTAGCTTAATAGTTCGCATGTTTGTTCTAAAAAGTTGCATAATGGTAATTGCTAGTGCCCAGGATAATATTCCCGCTTTCTCGCTTAAGTGGCTAATTTCGCGTCTTCACGCTGGTCTCCACCCGCGTTGTTAAAACTATATTATAAATCATCGCCGCATAATTACAAGCTGATCCTCCGTGGAAATTAGCGAAATCCCCAGTGAAGCAACTACCACCGCGCGGAGATACAAGTTAAACGCAAAGTCCGTGTATACGTATTTTCGGAGTTCCGTGTAGTATTGTGGTAGGCCAGTTAAATGCGGAATTCCTCAAAACTTCGTTAATATGGTTATGGCTATGTTTGCAAAGAGAGCGTACATTTGTTTCATTTATCGAAGTTTTTTATTACATAGTACAAACTCATGAATAGAAATTCTAAAAATAACTCAATTGCTGTCTCAAATAGCCTTTTATTCACAGTTATTATAACCCAACATTCAACAGTTATTACAGTTTCACTGTCATGCGTTTCATTTATTCAATTAGTTTTTATTTTGAAATACAAAACTGACAAAAATATTTCGTTACTAAAGCGACGTGTAATATTTTTTTCATCAGTATCACAAAAAATAACAAAGAAATAGTAAAACATTTTAAAAATAACTAAATACAGTACACACAACATTCTGCAGCTATTACCCATCTACAATTTCACTGTCAAAAAGCCTCCAAATCTACAAACATTCAACGTCCATTTCTCAACCGAGCCACTTAACGCTCCGCGCGCGCAAGCACACGAGAAATCCCCGTCGAAAAAACGAAGAAGTCGCGCGAATAAGAAACCGCAGAGGAAAGAGAAATCAGACGCGAGGAAAACGAGGAAAACGAGCCGGCGCAGGAGAGCAAGACGAACCGCCGTAGAAGTTAAATAAGATAGCCGCTGATGGAAAACTCGCCTCGGCTGAGAAAGGCAGAAATTTATCCCGCGGGTGTAATCTAAGGCCGCGCGAGCTTTGAACGCTTCCACCGCGAAGACTAGAGCAAGAGAGCGAGAGAGAAGGAAGCACATCGAAGAGGACGAACAAGCTAAAGGGGGTAGGATGTGACGTTGGAGTGGTGCAGCGAGCTTTAACGAGATCGATGAAGCTTTTCCTCCGCCTCTGCAAGCTCCGCAGTGGACAGTGCCGTCACACTTCCGACTAAATCCCGTACTTCGAGAGGCTGCTGGGCGTACTTTTTGTTCTCTTTCGAGCCTTCATTGCGAAGTCCAGCCTGTCTGCAGCCCTCCGGGGGCCAGCGCGAACTTTCGGCGAATTACGATGCGGCCATCGTCTAGCCGTCTACTCCGCGATCGTTGTATTATTGACAGTCGGTGCAGCTGGCTGAATCGCGAGCTTTGTCTCGCGGAGATGGTGTCTTAACTTTGTTGCTTCGCTGCACACGGACGGCCGGAGCTTTGTGAAGTGCGATTGTGCTCGCCACGGGGGGTGATCGAACGTCGATTGGCCAAGCGAGAGAGAGAGAGAGAGCGAAGTTTCGGAAAATTGCATTGCTAGATTTCGAAGTGGCGAGGACGGAGCGTTGCAACCTGTAGACGGAGTCGGAGATCTAATTGACAAGCGGTAACTGTTCTATTTGAGTCTAGACAGAGATGTTTTGTAGTTTGAAAGTAACAACGATCAGCGATGTAGATGAAGATGAACTTTTGATGAGTGCTTTAGGAGATTACTTTCTCAAAGTAGCTTTAGTCAATAATTTTATTTTGTAAATTCGTTCATTGACGACCTACTCAATTATATATATTTTAAACACAATAAAAGCTAATAAAAATCAATCCGATCAGATTGACTCTCAAAATCTTGCGGTACATCGAGTAATATATACAAGTTTCTATTATGTCCGTTCAAGGGGAGCTAAAAACGTTTAAAATAAAAATAATAAAAATTTTCTGCTATATTTTGAACTAATGTTGTCAACTTATGTTGTAGAACTAATTTTCACTTAAAAATATATAACCAATTTATTTTTAATCTTATGGTAATAACGTAAAAGTAATAGGAAATTATATTTTGGTTTCTTAGAAAAGAACACTATTTTCTATTTTATTTAAATTAGTACTCGTACTATATATGATAAATACCAACATCTAATCATCTCTAAGTTAGGTTATACCTAATACACATACAAAAGTTAGGTTATAAAGTTTATTACATCAATACATGGCTAATTTGGAAAATTTTCTGATTTCTCTATCAGCTTCATTTTTTAAGATAATAATAGATGTTAAGGGGATCCCTACCATTTTTTACCAAAAACTTTCTTACTACAGAAACGCAATGCATTATTATGATTTTCATAAAATTTTCAGTTTTAAAATGACATTTTAAAGTACGAACATTCCAAACTTTCTAGGTGCATCAGCTTTTGTTAAAACTATTTAAAATTAATTGGACATATTCTTTTCAGCATTATAAAGCAATTCATGTTTGACGTGTGCTGATCTAGATGAAATGAAATTATTTATAAAAAGACAGCTATAAATTACACAAAAAGACTTTATTTTACGTTTTTATACGTTCTTTTATTTAAATTAAATGCTCTCATTTTGAATTATAATTACTTACATTAAATTTTGATGAAAAAGTATAGATATTTTTAAATTTTCATAAAAAGTAAGTAGAATTTTTTTTAAACTATGCAAAAGTTATGTGTGCACTAGGAAAGTTTGCAAACTATGTCAATTTGACTAAAAAAATTATGAATTTTTGGCTTGTAAATTAATATGGTAAAATAGGCAGACATTTTTCAAAAAACTTTGATTTCTGGTTATATAAATATATGACTAAATTTGAAAAAAATCTGTATTGATAAGGTACAATTTTAAGAAGAATGATAGGAATTCCCATCCTGCTTCAGCATATTTGTTCGCGTATGTAAATGTTGATTTTTGAAAACTTTTACAACTCATTAACAAATAATAATACACGTATTTATGATACAGAGTAAAGTACAAACTGTTTAAACAGTATTAATCATATTTCAGGAAACTCATGTTCAAGTCGAAAAATAATGTAAAACGCTTTCATACATGTTTAATTATGCAGGTACCGTTATTTAAAATTCCTATCAATAAATTTATGCGTATTCACAATTAAGTGTAAAATACAAGCAATTACTGTTGTTGGCTCATATTATACAAACCCAACTGATAATTACTATTACTTTTTCTCTAATTATGCATTCTATCGTATAAAAATATATTTCAAAGAAATGTGCATTCGTACCACAATAGTGGTATCAAGATCCCTTACACCTACACATGTGTAAAGCTCCCACCGACGCGTTGTCACTCTGTTCTCTCTCTTCACTCTTGAATCCTGTCGCCTGATCCCCTCTTCCGGCCTTCTTCCTTTTTCCACCGCCGCTCGCGCCCTCTGGCATACACGTACGCGTACAGCTACGGGGAGCATGTTAACATCCGCTTAATGGATCAAGCGATGAAATGCTGAAAGAGCTCGGGCTGATCCCACTAACGTATTAGCACGTGGAAAAAAGGAAGGAGGGACGCGCTCGCCCCGATGCCGATGTATTTTACGAGGAGCAAAAAGATCTTGTCGGGAGGAGCGGAAAAAAGGGACGGCGCAGAGAGAGATTTTGTTCTGGTTAGGGGATCTTCCTTTTTTTTAGATTTGATGGGAGTTTAGCCGGGATGTGAGTGAATATTTTAGGGATACTTTGACCATTGAGGTAGCTCGTATGCAGTTCTTCTTTTTCTTTTCTTTTCTTTTCTTTTCTTTTTTTTGAGGCGTAAAAAATATAAGCTGATTTTAAATAAAGCTTTTCAGAAATAACTGATGCAGCGTGCAGTTTCAAAAGATGCACTGTATTTAAGTAGTATTAGTCCGAGTTTAGTCAGACGCACTATTTTTGTATTAATATTTAGGATATATTCGTACAAATTTTTATTTGTTTTGGATCACTCAAATTCTTTGCTGTACCCTGATTATTCTTTTGAAATGGCATTTACATTGTAAAAAGAATGTTCACTTATTAAGAATATAATTATAAATATTCGATTTCATACGTAACTTATGTTATACATTACTATCTATACACTTTAATAGTATTTTTGGGGACTCTAATTTCAAATCTATTGTTTAATTACAAATTAATACACACCATGTCTTCAAATTGTGATTCCTCCCCCTTTACAAATTAAATAAGCCACCAAAGGTTTGTCATTTCTATTATATATATTACTATTATTAGCAAGAAACTGTATAACGTAAAATTTAAAATATGTATCTATCTGAACAAATGGTAGCAAACGACGGGTATTTTGCTAATAATGATGATTTGATCACTGTACTTAATCCTCAACATTTATTCAAGACAAGCATAATATACAAAAACACCTTAAAAATTGTTTTCTCCGAGATCATCGCACAAAACTACAATAACTACCAAAGTTATTTTCAATTTTAGTCGCGAGAAGCAGAGAATTTTGAGACCGAAATTTGATCGCCAACACGAGTGTGTGCAATGCAGCAAATCTTGATTTATCGGAACACATAAGAGCGCGCGAATTTTTCCCCGGCGATGATATATATACCGGCGCGCGGGCGTTTCCTTCTCTCGAAGGCGATGCGCTGCTAGCGGTCGGGGCTTTTTTCCTTTGAAAATCACGTTTCTGAGCGCCGCCGCCGCTGCTGCTGCTGCGGTGGCCGCCTTAACACGACGTTATTACGTCCGTTTATCGGCAGCTCGACAAATCGCCGGGGAAAGGGATTTTTCCCCGGCCACGTCGAACGCCCCCCCCCCCCGCCCTGCCTTGATTTCTGCCGAGTCTGCTACGCTGCTGCTGCTGCTCGCTGCTCATAACCCGACGTCTCTCGTTTTAATTGAATTATTATCGTACACTTCAATTATTTTCCGTTATATTTTTCTTCGATGAGAGACAGATAATTCTTCGTTTGTTCTCGGGTGCTTGGACTTTATTGCATATTGGCCAGAAAAGCATTTTTGTATTTGATAGTACAATTATTGAGAAAATGTACTGCAGTATTGTTTATTATTGTTAATTAATCAAATATATTAATTTTACAATAGCAACATAATTACAAAATGCTCCTAGTAACACTAAGCTTTGTAGATCATAAATATGCATTGATTGATGCAAATACTTAAATTTTGATAAATAAATGTCAATTAATCTTATGCAATTTACGTGCCCGATAGTTATAAATTGTACTTGACTATACATTATTCTTACCGTAAAAAATCATTTTACAAGTTTATATAATTATCGTTATAGAGCGATTTTCCGAACAATAAGTAATTTTTTTAACAATTTTTGACTATACTCTAGTCTTAACATTGCAAGAAAAAATAATAAGCAAGAGAACATAAATTTGCACAATGAATGTAAACTAAATAAGTATTGTCTGTGTATAACATAAAAATTGTTAAGTTACCTAAAAGTGATAATAATAATTACTTGCTAGGTAATGACTCTTAAGTTATTTTAAAAAGTAAAAGTAAAAGTAGAATTTTTTAAAACCTTATTTTTAAAAGCATTTTGCATCATGTTCGAGTAATTTTACACAAACAGCATCTCAAGCATCCACGCAATTATTTAGATATTTATGTCCTTTATCATGCGATGAGTATGTTTGGTTGCTTATGAACGATAAGGAATTTGCTCTACTGTTGTGCACAAGATATTCGGAATGCCTTTGACTCGTATGAGACTGGAAAAGATACTGCCTAGGCCCTAAAGACATGCACAAAGGCTTCTGAAGTACCTACCACGTATGATGCATGCAAAGATGAGATGTGATACGAAGTGATAGTATAATGATGGTATACTGGGAAATACCGTAATTATCCTTTGAAATTCATGGCATGCTTCGTCAGAGATAGCGGTTGATATTTGTTTCTGTAGAGAAGCTAAACAAAAACAAAATACAAATAAATGGATCAGAACAATAAAGACTCAAAATAAATTATAAAACTCAGAATCTTATTTTGGAATGCTAGAAGTTTGAATAAACGTAAACAAGAACTGCAATCTATGCTCGCTATGCTTGACTTATTTATTTGTGTTGAAAGTTGGCTAGATAAGAAAACGATACCAGATCAATATTAAAAATTTCCCGGCTTTACGACCTTTTGAAAAGACAGGCTTAGCTCAAAAGGAGGAGGAATATTGCTGCTGATTAAAGAAAAAAGCTACGTTGAACTGAGCGACATCCCAAACAACCCGATCGATCTGTAGAAATGTGCGGTATTCGTATAACAAACATCAAACATGTATTGAATCTAATTGTGTGTTACAGAGTCTCAAATTTCACATTAACACAAGAACAATGGGATATGATTACATAAATTGTCAATAAAAACTTCGTATCTGAGTTAGGCAAATCATATGATGAATTTTTATCTTATGATTATAATAATTAACTCGCACATGAAAAATATAAATTCGTTGAAAAAACTATCTCTTACACAATCAATGTTATCAAGTACTCAAAAGATAAAAATACGTTTTAAAAATAATAACCATAATCCAGTTCCATGCTGAAACACTGAGAGCGATAAAATAAAAAGACTTCGTAAGACCGCATATTGAAATGAGAGTTTAGCAAAAACCTTTGTTACTAGCAGAAGTAATGTTAATTATTGTAAAAGAATATTGGCGGCGAATATAATGATGTTAAATTGATAAAAAATAAATATGTAATGTTAAACTGCTGAAAAGCAATACTACAGCATTCTGAAAGAAAGATAACCGAATGAAATCGACTACGCGTAAAGGCTGAGCATGTGTTTTTGTCTCAAATGCGTTTTCCCTATAGAAGGTCATAAAAATGGCCAGCGTTGGCGCTCTCGGCTACTGTATAATGTAAATTATGTCTGGAGATGTGTGAAATCTTAAAAAGCAAATTGGTTAAAAGTCCACCATCACATTCACCTGAAAATCTTCAATCATATGAAAAATCTAAAATCTCTTAGATGTACACCATATTATTTTTTGATGTTCTTTATATGATGCCGAAAGAGCTCAACTGATTAGAAATCTACAAAAGATGTAACTACAACTACCTCTAAGCACTCAAATGTTAATACCAAAGCCGAACATATAAGCTCGTAAATATATGTACGTAAATATAAGCCTTGAGAAAAGCTTTAGATGCTTAAATAAAAAAAATTAAAGAAATTAATATTCATAGATGACAGAAATTTACGATTATCAATACTAAAATATTGGATAATAATTCAAACCCGATTTCTCACTCTAGACCTATGAATTTCAAATCCATTAGTTTTAAATATTTAAACCTCAAACCCGTAAACCTTAAATGCTTCTAAATTTAAAAAAATCTATATACTACATCTATTAATACCTCTAATTTCAACCAAACCTCAAAATTATAAACCTCAAACAATCTAACCTTAAACACTCGAATCACGTTTCCATATACCTCACCAAACTCTAAAATTCCACACCTTTTAACTCCAAACCATTGAAACCTAAACCCATAAACTTTGGACGATGCGGATTTATACTCGCATTGAATCTATATGATTAACCGCTAGTGTCATATGAAATTTCGTTATTTTTATAAGGGGTTAGTACTCACATGTGTATTTATTTATGCATTAAAAATTACTATTAAATGCTTTTCAGGAACACGCAATGATGCTGTTCATTTTTACATTTCATATCAATATATAGATACTAAAAATGACAAAAACTCAAAATACCAGACACAAAAAAAATTAATAAAGTAGCAAATATTTAACGACTCAAGTCCGATCGTCAAGAGCAGTAATAAACCCTCCTCAAAAAAAAGGTTCGAACTCACACACCCACGATACCCCCTGTAGTCCGAACAAAAACTCGTTCTTTACGAGCCAAAAATAACGGTCTCTTCGCGCCATAAAAATAACCCCATCACGCCCCCTCCCCCTCTCTCGCGCTGAAAACACAAAGCCACTCGCACTCACGTACGCGCTGCGTCTGCTGCTGCTGCTGTTTTTTTGTTGTTCAGTTCCGCTGTCGCGTAGTCGTCGTCGTCGCTGTCATAAAACACTGATGATCCATTCGTACATCCGCGACTACACGCGCTCTCTCGCGATTGTCACGTACCCGCGATTTTTGCGCGGTACACGTCGCGCGCACGTACGGCTTGTATATTTCGCGCGGGATAATACGAGCCGCGAATTCGGGACACTGCCACTGCTGCCGCTGGTCGGCTTTACTGCCAATAAAGAGAGCGCGTAATCAAGGTCTGAAATGGCGCGGGTGCGCGCGGCTCGAGTAAACTCGAGAGTCCTTGCGTAACTTGAGTGTTGGTAAGGAGTGTGGGTGGCTCGGCACGTGGGAGCTGGGGAGAAACGACGACGCTGTCGATACTTTATTGTTTTCTCTGATTGCGCGACGGATGTTCGTTATTAAATATTAAGGTTGGAGTATTGAGAGCGTGGGACGGAGGATGGATTTTTGCGAGCGAACGAAATTCGAGTGATCCTTGGTTACGAGAGGAGGAAATATTTTGTAAAATCATTTTTTAATGAAAATGATGGAAAACTTAAAATTGTTATTCTTCCAAAAAGCTCCAAATCGTTGATGTATATTGATTCCGTACATGTAAGAAAATATGAACCTTATCCGTTAGTGCCATTGAATAATTTACTATATTATTTATCATTTATTAATAATATTATACTTATAATAATTACAGCTATAGTCGTTTCGCATTACAATGCCATTATAACAAAACGTTACTGTAATTTCCAATGAAATCAACTTTTTACTCTTCATTTATAATAAATATGATAAGCATTTCTTGTTATAATGCCGGCATCATAACACGAGACCACTGCATTATTATTATTTATTGTTCGTAAATAATTGTAACTTCAAGAATGTATGCATTGCGTTAATTTTTTTCTGAAATCATAATAAATAAAATGAAGTAAAAATTTAGTTCTTATGGAGGAAAAAGGATTAAGTTAAAAATATTAGCTCCGTGATATATCGTTTTCATTTTATGTTATTGTACTTCAAGCTCATTGTATCTACAAGGCATTCCTAGAAAACAAAAATTTAAACATGATTCTACGATTTTATTATTTTATAGCATTCTAAAATAACTTCTAATTTGTATAAACATCATCGAAACCTTGTATTGTAGTCAATTGATCATGACTGTGTCTTTATAAATGAATAAGTACCGTAGAGCGGGGTGACTTTGAACCACTTCGAAACTTTACACTACTCAGGTTTGCTTCCCAAAAAGAATTAAGATCTAAAACAGGTGCTAAAAGTTTAGTCTTGAGCTATAGTATACATTCACACCCTCGGCATATAATTTCAAAAGTGTAACTTTTACTAATGTATGAAAAATAGGATGGTCAAAGTCACGCCACTTATAGGAGCGACTTTGAGCCACTTTTTTATTTCTATGTATCTCATAGTTAAATTTTCATTTTTGAGCACTTACAAGTCAGTTACAAACTCATCGTATGTTTAACAAGCTGCTCCAAGAGTAAGTAATCGGTCAAAAATTTATATACGGAAACCAAAAATTGCGGAATAACAGCCCTTTTCGCGCTCTAACAAAAAAAAGTTTCCAAGGTTGGAAAATTGTTAAAATTTCTTTTTGGTTTATATTGTATCTAAAGGATCTGACCTTCAAATCTAAATGTCTTTGATCGCTTCAAAATGCATACTTTCTGAGGTGCTAGATATAAAATCATATTTTTTTTCATTTGGTTCAAAGTCGCCCCACCAGCCTAAAGTTACCCCTCTCTACGGTAGTAGTTTGTACTTCTAAGAATTTTATGAAAGGTCCTAAATAACTCAAATTTTATATGGTATAAGTAAAAGTAAAATGAAATAAAAAAAATTCAGGTTCAAAAATATGTATGGTACTTATTTTCAATTTTATACGAAAATCATGTTCTATTTTAAAAGCTGACTATTGTCAGCACATACGAATACTCATTTTTTTTCCTTTCTATACCTATAATACTAATAACACACATACACACGCGTTCGTCCATGCACCCATACATACTCGATTACCTTAGGAACCCCTGGCACATACATACCCATTTTTGGGCTCCACTTCCTTATTAGATTCATCGGAATTTTTCCGTCCCCTTCGTTTCCATTTATCGAAGCGCATAGCAATGGAAAACAGAATTTCCCGCCCGAGCCGCACCTTATACTTTTCCAATCTGCCTCTCTCGCGTGATCCGCAAGCACGGCCGCACATTGTCTGCTGGACGACTAAAAGGTATATATACGACGCTGGGAGCACAATGGCACACCTGCCGAGTTATACCGAATCGAAGATGCAGAAATGACGCGATCGAGGCTTACTTGTGCTTTCGAGCGCGCTCAAGTTGTGAGCAAGTGTGGAAGTATATAGATGCACGTATACATATGTGAGAAATAGAAGAATAGAAAAACGCGATATGTGTGTGCATGTGTGTATATTTGTGTAGGGGTGTGTGAGTGAAGGTAATATGTATGAGTATGTTTGCGTGTGCGAATGTGTGTATGTGTACATATATGTGTATGCGTATGTCCGTGTGTTGGTATGTATTTGTGTATCTGTGTATGTATGTATGTGTGTGTGTTAGACTTCACAGTTAAATCTGCGAATACGTGTTTGCGCATATATGCATTTTGATCCGGGTATGCTATTACAAGCATTTAGACAAGTTTGAAATTCTTTTCAAAAATAAAATTCGAATCGACGAACAGCTTTATGAATAAACTTTTATATTTACCTTTTCTAAATTCAATCGCATGCGTTTTCAGTTCGATAAGCTTCTCAAACAAGTTTTATATATAATATGGTATCGAAATCGAACATATCCGTACAGCGATGTTATGGATATTGATTGAAAGTCCACTGTTTTTATTGATGCACGAGATTACATCCGGTAGGCATTTAAATAATCCTATTATAACAATTTCACAAACTTTTTCAACTAACAACATTTACTGAAACAAGCCACCAATCCTCAAAAAAATGTTGAGCATAGCATTAAAAGCTACACTTTCGCAACAATTCTCCATTAAACGGTAAATTCTTATTATTTACAAAATCTTCTCACTCAGAAACCACGAAACTCGTTTAAATAAATTACATCTCTGTAGCCGCGTCGTCAACGCAACGTTACCCCAAAAATGTGTGACCAAAACTTTACTCAGCGACAAAAGCAATTCCCCGCAACTTCCCCACCTCCTCTCTTGCCGACCAAAAAGACCATTGAAAAAAAGGGACCAAAAACAAAAAAAAAACAAAGTAAAGAAGAACCGAGCAAGAGAGAAAGAGAGACAAAGACCGCGGGTGCAGCGTGAAAAAAGAGCGCAGCGCGGTGAGAGAAAGAGAGAAAGCCGAAAGGCAGAGCGCCCTGCAGCGGCGATAAAGGCTCAGACAGCAGGTGGCTAGCGGAGCCATTCAATTACGACGTTGTGGGCACGAGGCGCCGAAATTGCCTCCCGCCGCCCAAATCTGCAATCAGAAAGTGCTCAGAGAGAGATAGAGAGGAAGAGAGAGAGAGAGAGAGAGGGGGGGGGGGGTGGAGTGCTAAAGAAAAATGACGACAAATTTCGACGCTTCCGCGCTGTCTCGCATTCGCTTGTTCCCCGTCTTTCTTTATACTTGTTTTAGTGGCAAGGTTTAGGACTGAGCATTGCTGTATCGCGCGATATAGATGACCGGTGAACGAGTTGTCACGTAGAGTGGTAATATGAAGGACCGGATTAGACGTGTAATGACAATTATATGGGATGTTATTCGATGGGTTTCATTTGTTCTTTTAGTTCTGATCATGCTAAAAATATACGCATAGTTTTTCATAGTTTTCTCTGATTACTAGAATAATTTATAGGTAGTAATTTAAGAGGGCCAGTCTGAGTTAAATTGGACAATAATTTTATTTTACTTGAGCCAATAGAAATTTTTCCTTTGACAGAAATTATGCTGAAATTTTTTTTACTATAAATACTTGCTAGTATCTGTAATTTTACAGATGTAAAACCTCAAAATTTAGCTCCTATGTAACACAAGATACTACTATTGTCAATACTATATTTATTAGAAAAACTTTGCGGCGTGTATGTTTCTAAGTGACACGATCAACCAAAAATTTTTTCCGATGGTAATTTGTATCTTTATGTCATATACTAAAACTATTATTATATACTTTATTGTTAAAACAATTTCTTATCAGAAAAGAAACATTTATTTTAAAAATCACTAAGAAAATTTTTTTAAAAATTCGATTGTACTTCAAAAAATAAATTTTATAAAAAAAAATTTGACGAAGAAGTAAACCATAAAAGTTTTAGTAGATACTAAAAGGAATTAAATTCCCGTGGAACAAAATTGTTATTAATCATGTCACCTAGAAACGTGTACGCCGCAAAGTTTTCGCAATAAATATAGTATTGACAATAGTAATATCTTATGTCACGTAGGAACAAGATTTTAAGGTTTTACAAAGATAAAATGATAGATATTATAAAGTATTTATAGTATAAAAAATTCAAAAATCGTTGCTTTTAAAGGAAAAATTGTTATCGGCTCTTATACAAATTTCTTTTTTCAAGTTTAACTCAGGCTGGCCCCCTTAAGGTGCCACATACACATTAATATTTTAATTAAAATTTTTTTTTAGAATCAGCATTAAAAAATTTTTTTTTATGTATATAATGAAGACTTTTTATCACTTGATAAAGCTTAATCATACTCACTTCTCTTAGACCTCCTCACGCCCATTGATGACTTTTGTTCGATGGCTAAATTCACTTGCCGTAATGTATCTTGAGTATTTTTCAGCCAATTGCTGTAATATTTTTCACACGTGTTCTACACATATACATCTCCCTACACTACCAAAATTACCCTGCACTATTAAAATTATAAGGATTTATCAAGTATAAAGTGAGAAAGTTAAAATTTATACTGGTAAAATCAAGTTTTAAATGGTACGTACCAACTCAAGTAAAATAGAATTTAAAATCATTTTCATTCATCAAAGTTGATAAATTCTTATGATTCTGATAGCATAGAGAATTGTATGTGTGTAGAACACGTGTGAAAAATTTTAAAAGAATTGATTGAAAATTACTCAAGGTACCTTTACAGCGAGTGCATTTGGCCATCAAAGAAAAGTCATCGAATAGGCTTGCCGAAGTCTGTGGGAAATAAGAATATTTAAGCTTTACTTATAAGTGGTGAAAAGTCTTCATTATATACACAGAAAATATATTTATGCCTATCTCAACGAAAATGGCCACTTTTGCCCTGAAAAACGAGACCAAAATTACACTTTATTCCCGCGTTGACTTCACTAGAAACTAGTCCAAATTCCTTTATTTCATCAAGTTCTACCAATAACCGTGATTTTCGATTGTTTTTTAACAATATAGTTTTTTAATAATCCATTAGTCCCGCTTTTCAAGTCAAAAAGTGGCCATAGTTGAGATGGGCATAAAGTACTATATGTAACTCGAGAATAAAGCGCTTCGCTTCGCTCTCCTGGGCAGTAAACTCACCCGCGGAAAAAATTTTCGACTTTTTGCCCTTGTTACATAATGTACTATTTTATAATACGTGCATGAAAAAGGCCTTTTTCCATGCCAGTAAAGTGAAAATTTTGAGCGTCTTAGAAAAGCGAGGGAAAAAGTAAAAATATCAAATGTTTTCTAAATTTTGAAATTTTGATAATTCTTGAAAATTTTAAAAAATTGTTAAATTTCATACAATTTGGTCTTTTTATTTTCATTGGTATGGTCGACGACTCAAAATTCCCAATTCTGCACCCGCCTTGCATGCATAAAGAAGTATCGATTCATGCACTAATTGCAAAAATACGGTGTGTAACAGCGAGAGAAAAGCTTTTTCAGACTCGGATGATGATTTGAGCAAATTTCCCTCTCTAGTTGCACAATGTACTATTGAATGTACCAAGTTGTTACTATTTAAAAATTTCTTTTTGCTGATTCTAAAAAGTCGTGCAAGAGAATCGTGAATTTCTTGATTGATTAAACAAAATCGTAAAAGATCATTTATAATTAATTAATTTATATTATAAATAAAACGGAATCAACATTAAGTATGTTAACCTTAAAAGAAAGTTACGTGTAAGGTTATCACGCTAATTTGTTAAGAAATTTATTATAAAGGGAATAATTATTCCTTCAGTAATTTCTTTTAGTAATAGTTAATGCTTAATACAATAGTGAAGTATGTCTTTTTGCAATTTTTTAATTGTTGACAATATCCTATGAATTATAAGAATAAGAATAAGATAAGTATTTATTTTTGTGTACGTCAAAAGAAAAATACAATTTATATACAATATTTCATATAATACATTAGTCATTAATTATTACCACTAAGTCGTCATATCCCAGTAATTCACCATTTGATTCCGTCATAATCATTATTGCACATTTCTCGTTTGCTTCTTATCAATATCATATCATAATGTAATTGGCATCACTAGAATCGAAAATGTGTTTACGTATTGCAGTTTTAAATCTCTTAAGTGAGAGTAGGTATCTTATGTTACGGTGGATTGAATTTCAAAGACGCGTATCTTGGGCGCTAAAAGATTTTAGGCCAACGTTAGGACGAAACTCTGTAATTTCAAGTTCTCTAGGATTCCTACTTGAGGTTCTGGACTGTTTTTTAAAGGGCCGCAAGACACGGTGGTTGCCCCATGCCAACAGCCTTATATAACTATATTCAGGTGGATCGCCATAAAATACTCCCTTCTTGCCTCTATGGTCATCCAGCACAGCTTCCTCCTGGATGGAGTAGCATGCGCGTCCTTCTTAGCACCATACATAACAGGGGAGAGTCGTACAATATGTATGGGTATGACAACCCATAGCTATTTTCGGCATAACTTTTAATTGGTTCGACGAAAATTAAAATCTCAAAAAAGCATTTGTTCCTTGAATAGTCCTCTATCACGAAGAAAATTAGCTGAGGTCAAATTCAAGCATACAAATTCATTATCAATATAAATGTAAAAGTTACGATTTCGTGACTATAATGGTAGTCACAGCATTTTTATAAGTAATAATATAGTATATTTATTAAAAATATAGCTTTATAGACATTTATAAATTACTTTATAAACTGAAATACTGCATATTTACGGAAAAATAGTATTTTAGTTATAAACAACGACAAATAACAAATAACACTTATTAAATGTTTGGAGATTATATTCGACACATATGACCAATTCTAGTAGAGATTTTTCTTCCGAAAAAAGATAAAAGCAAATCTTTGTAATATTTTACTATTCAATTTACATATCATACTATACGACAATCGCTTTGGTCATACTGTGCGACACTTATATTGTAGCGTTTTAGGTTATACTGCGTGGATAATGATAATTCGACGTCTCAATGGACTTATAAAGCACTAAACTTGACACAAAAATTGTTAAAGAAACATAAACTTACCTAAGAAAAAAGTGGTCTTCTTCATCAAATAACTTTTGTTACTTGTAAAATTGAATAAATCGTTGGTTATAACAGAAGTTTTGGAGCAATAAACTTTATGTACCGGACGCTGAGTATGTTTAATAGAATACCAAATAGTGTCAAATCCCCGTGCGAAAGTGGCACCATCTGTTGATGGAAGCTAGCAATATATAATTTGTCATACTGTATGCATTGTCATACTGTACGACTCTCCCCTATATATCTCACTCAGGATAATTTCACACAGGATCCTCTATATATCTCACACAGTATTACATAGGTATTCCAAGATTATAAGTGATGTGTTATTGATACCCTATAATGGGTCAATATATCATCTCACTATTATCTTTTAATCATACTATCATACGCAAAATCCATAAGAAACTTTTACTTTTCTGTTATATGTTCACCTTTTATTGTTTACGATTCTCGGTAAGCCCACTCCACTCGCAAAACCTGCGGGATTCGCGCGAAGCCAAGAAATTACCCACGCTAAGAAGCGCACACGTGCGAAGGAATTATGGTCGTGGATGAAGGGGAATAATGGCTGTTTTCCCCAAATACCGCCCACTGCACTGTACGCGAGCTCAGGCGATCCGTTCCTTAAATCACGCAACTTAATTCTCTCTCCGCGATTTCCATAATTCAGCTGAAAAAGGAGGCTGGAACAACTTCTGTGTATATGTCTGTGTGTGTGTCTGTGTACGTAAGAACGTGCGAGACTGGCAAAAGTTAAAAAGCACGGTGAAAGTGAGAGTCAAAAAAGAAGCCGCGCCCGGGTGTAGCTGCAGCTGCAGCTGAAGCGAGCGAGCGCAATTTCTCAGTAAAATGAGAAGCTATGCATAGTCCAGCAGGAGCTTGTGGTTAGCCGTGCGAAGTGTTCGTGTGCGTATTCCTGGAGAATGGTGTACATAGTGCGTCTGCTGAGTTGCGTGTTTGCGCATTGTAGTGAAATTTTGGTGCATCTGCCGGGAAAATCTGGGCAGAATTTTTATTTGAATTTATTGCGTATTTTAATAAAACGAAAACATAAACGTAGTTTCAAATTTTCAACTGCTAGCCAAAAGCAATTTGTTGGATGAAATGATACGGCGTACTAGTTGCGTTTTATGTTTCATAGAATAAAATGTACAAAAAATTAATTTAAAAACTAATGCGCTTTTCCGCACGTTACGTGGCTATCATTAGAAGTTATTTTTTCACAAAAATAAAAAAAGAAAAAAAACCGCCGCCAATTTTTGGCACTTAGCTTTCTCAAACTAAATTAATTGTTTCAATATGAAATTCTTTGTTCTTATAAATTCATTTTAAATTGCTATATCTTTCTGAAATATAGCCGTTTAAACTAAGAATACGTTTCGGTGTATGGCAAAAGAAGGGAAAGAGCCTATCCGAAATTTACTGTGGCAAATAATAGGTAATTTTATGCTTTTTTTAATGTATTTACACTAAATTGATCATAATATTTCTAGCATGCTAAAAAACCCGAAAATGTAAGACTTAAAAATCGAAAAATTTTAAAATCTTTATAATAAAACAAGTCGATGAATCTTGAAACTTCTTTTGAATTTTCAATCTTCGTTTAAAAACGAAAAAAGTTAGCCCTATTGAGTTAAAAGTAACTGGACCGATCTCGAGATATACATCATTAAAAAGAATTTTCAAAAGACACATAACCTGAATATCTTAGAAAATAAAAGATCTCATGATCTGAAAAAACATACAGGCCATGAGAACGTAAAAAGCTACCTTTTTGGAAAGTTTCAGATAAAATGCTGCCGATTTACTTCAGTTATCATCGGAGAAAGAAAATCGATTTTCTTTACAAAATTATTTTTTTCTCGACAAAAAAAGGTCAAGATTAAAGAATTTTACTATACCGGGTATCCCCGAGCTCTCCCTGCGGTGAGCATGGTTGTACCCGTCTTTAGATCTTAAGTTATTACTTAGTAACTGCTTAAGCAACAACTTAAGTAATAACTAAAGAATTAACATAAGAAATAACTAAAATTTTTCAAGAAATGACTTAAGTTGTTACTCAAGCAATCACTTAAGATGTTTCTTAACATAAGGGTTCTTCTACAATGACTATTCGTGATTTTAACAGCTATCAATGCTCTGTATGTGCGTTTTTATAAAGCAGCAAAGGTTCAACAGTAAAGCATGATGTAAGAATGTGCATTGGTAAATCAATAATCAAAAGTGGACGAAGTTGTGTATTTAACGATGGTAAGTTTCAATATATTTAGAATCTAATGCCGAAAGTTAATTGAGTAATTTAACAATATATGTTAAAAGAATATATAAACAATGTATTTTGCACATAACCTCACTTTTATTATCAAGTAAATATTTAATCATAATGTTGCAATGAAGTATTTAATTTATTCAATAAATATTTGTTAGAATCAATACTATATTTATTAGGTTAATTAAATATTAAATAAAAATTATTTTGTATCCGAAATTTGATGAGATATTTAATTGAATAAATAAATATAGTATTATATCTAATAAACATTTATTGAATCAATTTAATATTTCATTGCAACATTATGATTAAATGTTTAGTTGATAATAAAAGTCAGGTTCTGTGCAAAATACATTGTTTATGTTTTGTTAAATTACTCAATTAACTTTCGGGATTAGATTCTAAGCATATTGAAGCTTACCATCGTTAAATCCACAACTTCTTCCACATTTGATTATCGATTTTACAATGCACATTCTTACATCAGGCTTTACTGGTGGACCTTTGCTGCTTTATAAAAACGCACATACAGAGCGTTGACAGCTGTTAAAATCACGGACAGTTATTGTAGAAGAACCCTTATATTAAGAAACATCTTAAGTTACTGCTTGAGTAACAACTTAAGTGATTTCTTGATAAATTTTAGTTAATTCTTATGTTAATTCTTAAGTTATTACTTAAGTTGTTACTTAAGAAGTTACTTAATCATGTATCGAAAAATAAGTTATATATTAAGTTATTACTTAAGTAAATATTTAAGCAATTACTTATTCTCAATAGGTTATAAGTTAATACTTAAGTTGTTCTTAAGTAGTTACTAAGTAATAACTTAAGATCTAAAGACGGGTACAACCATCCTCACCGCGGGGAGAGCTCGGGGACACGTGGTATATTTGTCTTCATGTTTCTAATCATCTGAACTTTTTTGAAACATTTTTCTTCATATATCCGAGATATAACCGTTTAAACAAAAAATGACGTTTTCGTTTTTAACAAAACAAGAGAATGTACTTATCCAAATTTCAGTTCGGTAAAGTTAGGTAATTCTATGCTCTTTCAAATGCATTTTCGATGGATCGATGATATTATTTCTAATGTACTTAAGAACAAAAAAACATAAAACAAAAAATAAATTATTTTGCCGCTTTCCTTTAAGAAAGACGAAAAGAAATGAGTCCGAAAACATTAAGTTTCTTCGTATATATGTAGAGTAATGCACACACATACACACCAACACACATACACACGCACACGCACACACAGACGCACATGCACATGCACACGCACACGCACGTACGCATACATACAGACATTTTCCAAAATATAGTGTATTTTGATTTCTTAAGTTTCAAAACATGTTTCTAACAAACTAGTAATTAGTAGAAATAGTAGAAATACAGTAAATTTTAAATCTGGGGATAAAAATAAACGGTATAAATTATATACATGAATTAAAGAAGTTTCAATAGTGTAATAGCCATATACTTTTAAAAGAAAATAAAGTATTTGAGTAGAGAAGTTGTAGATAGTAATGTTATTGAAAACGCAGTGAGCAGAAAAGATAAGGTATGTTATATGGGTAGGCTACAAATCGATACGATGCCTGACCCAGCGCGTACCTTCTCTACTGTTACTCAATTGAACATATCGTTTCTGATCGTAGATGCATTTTTACTTGACTACAAAACGACAATTCAGATAAAAACATTGAAAACTAAAAAATAACTTTTATCAAGTCATTCTCTAAAAAGGAGTAATATCTTCGTATTTACGAACAATTAATATAACCATGCCAAATACGCTTACTTTTTATTTTAAAAAATTTGTACACTAACGATAATAAAGTTTTGAAAAAGAATTTTCTCTTAAAGTGCTAATTCCTCAACGTTTATATTTTGGAAATTCAACATGTTCTATGCCCCAGTAACCTTTACATAAAATATTTAAACTTTTTGAAAACTGTTAGTTTAAGTATTAATTGTACTTTAAGTTTGCGCAATATAAAAAAATAGATTTTCGGATTAATTGAATTTAGCTTTAAAAAAGTTATTTTTCATATATAGCTCTTAAAGGCTTATATAATATAATTTTAAAATTGGTGAAAAATCTTCTTTTCTTTTGACAATGAATTGGTCACAAAATTATTGCACTGAAGGTAGAGCTCCATCTTATAAACTTTGCTCGCTAATTTCGATCGGCGTACGCGCGTTATTCATACGACAGTAGAATAATTCCGCCGTCCTCTTCTCCGCACTTCTCTGAAACTAAAATTTAGCACACGGCCCACGCGCATACTCGAGAAAAAAAAGCTCGCGCACAAGCGAGCGCGTTAGCCGTTAATGCACTCTCGGGCGAGTCTGCTGCGAAACAAAATGTAAAAAGTGCCCCGCGGCGCTCACTGTGCGAAACTCGTGAGACTCGGTGCTGCACACGGCCTCCAACAGAAAAGCAAGGGAAAGGCGATGCTCGCGCGCGTTGTTTACAAAAAGCAGATGCGCGAGCGGCCTCGATTGCGCACGCAGCTTGTTTCGTTAAAGGATACGCAAGCATTGGGTTGCTTTGGGAGTTGAAGGTGGATCGGGGGAATAGACTTTAAACGTAGAACAGTGAGAACATTTTTGTGGGTATTTGCTAGTTTTAGATGTAATCGAGTTGAATGTTCATTTGATCATTTAGATATTTACATTTTATAGAATTATTGTAACTTCTCAAATTTTAGATTTAAGATAACTTTCTCACATTTACTTTGTTAACTTTAAAATTATATCAAAAAGTAATAGTATTAAATGACGTGCTTCTTCTGTAAAAAGTTTTCCTTTAATTAATTTAACCTATACAGCGTGAGATGTATGACATATCTCTTTTACTTTTTATTCATTGTGACCGTATTGTATAGTATTAATCGATTCAAATGGAATTTTTTAAATCTGTTGATGTCAGAGGATTTAATATAGACTCTTTCACTGTTATTCATTTAGCATTGATCACTATTTCAAAGTATTACAAAAGTGATTGCCGAAAAAAAACCGTTGCCAATTGATTGGAAATTACTCGCCTCAAACTAAATTAATTGTTCCAATATGAAATTGCTATATCTTTTTCTAAATAATACCTCAAAAAGGGTGTTTTTTATCATTGATGCTTTGACAAAAGATAATTTTTTATTTAAATTACAGAACGATAGGTAATAATCCTTATCACAGCTATTTTTTCTCTGTACGTAATTTATTAATATTATTTAAATATTTAAATTAACTGTAATCAGATGTTAGTACGTAGATTCACTGAATTCCTAATCATCTAAAATTTTGTGAATAATTTGCCATTATAGATTTCCGAAATATAACCGTTTAAACTAAATATGACTTTCTTCGTGTATAACAAAAGAAGAGAAAGAGCCTATCTAAAATTTGCGGTTATAAAATATAGGTAATTTTATGCTCTGTTGAATGCATTACATTATATTGATCATAAAATTTCTAACACACCAAAAAACTAAAAAAAATAAAAAAAAGCCCTGTTGGTAAAAAGTGACTTGCCATGCTAAAGGCGGTAAGCGATCAAAAAAAATTTTCAAAGAATACATAACCTCAAATATCGTGAAATATAAAGGTTGTTGTGATCTGCGCAAAGAATTCGTTCAAGAGATAGTAAAGAGCTACCGTTTTGGAATGTTTCGGATCAAATGCTGCCGATGTATTCCACAGCTGATCACAGCTGAATACAAATCGATTTTTTTACTATGATATATTTTTGCCTTCCAAAGAAACATATGCAGCACCTAAAAGTTTACAGAATATTCTTATCAATAATTCTAATCATCTCAATTTTTCTCAAAAATTGTGATTCTTATATTTTACTGATATACCCGTTTGAAAAAAATGACGATTTCGTGAATAGCAAAACAAGGGAAATAGCTTATTCAAAATTTCGGGTGGGAAAAGATTGGTAATTTTATACTCTTGCAAATGCATTATCACTCAGTCGATGATATTATTTCTATCGTATTAAAAAACCCCACATTCTAAAACTAAAAAATAAAAAAACCACTAAAAAACGCACCGATAAACAAAAAATATCTTTTGAGCCGCTGTCCTTAAATAAAAACAAAAAATGAGCCCTGAAACATTAATTTTCACCGTGTATATTGAGAGTAATGTTGACCCACATCATACACACACAGAGACACACATACATATACACACACACACGCACACACACATACACATACACACACATGCACACGCATAGGGACACACATACACACACATACACACACACATATACACACATACACACATACACATCCATAGTCATTTTCTAAAAATAGTGTATTTTGATTCCCAGTATCTCAAAACATGTTTCTAACATGTTTTAGCATAACTTTTTTATTACCATCACAAAGCTTCCTATATGTGGAAGAAATTCGGTTTTAACAAATCAAATTTATTTTTACTATAAATTGTATTCTTTTAAGGTACGGTTACAGTGATTTTTGATAAAAAAATTTAAAAAAATTTTCTTTTTAAAAAACACGTTTTATACATTTTTATAATAATATACAATATTACAACAACAAATTTTATTTTTCAAAATACATATATTTTATTATTTAAAAGTCCTTGCGAGGGAGTTTTTTACGTGTGGATGAAACTTGCAGGAGACGTTATTAGAGGTATTTGGATGAAAAGTTAGCTTAGATAATTGTAAAATTCATGCATAAAATATAATTGATATAATTTGCTTACTAAAAAAGTAGACAATTCAATAGATTGTTTTTAACTTTTTGAATATTATTATTTTTTATTGAAACAAGTAATGTTTAGATAAAAACTAAAGCTAACTTTTTTGTATTTGGCTGGCAAAGTACTCTCAAATGTTTTGGAGCTGTCTGCTGAGACCATTGACGCAGAACATATTGGTAAAGTACCTATTTTCACTGATAATGAATGCAATTATTGTCATAAATGAAATAAAAATGAATATAATTATCTGAAATTTGGTGAAAAACTTTACTGTAATGTTATAATGTTGTAAAAGAATTTGGAGTTGATAGCTTTAGAACTGTGGGAAATTTAAAAATCACTATAACCTTACCTTAATATCCCGTACTCGAGGTGTAATGTAGTGCTTTATTCCCAACTCGGCGGGGAAAAAGTACGTACTTTATGGCTGGGTGTGTTAAAAAAATAATTTTTTTCATAATTACCGTAGGAGATACAGACGTTTGAAAGAATAAAAACACCTTTTCTTCAATAATTATCATCTCGCTACCTTTGACTCATACGAGAAAATTTTACTTCGAAAAAATTTGTGTTTAGAGCATAGAATCAGCCCATATTTTCTTAGATTTAAAAAAAAAATTTTTTTTATGATTTTGTAAATACTTGAAGTCTAAAGAAATCTTCGTATTATATATATATAATACACACACACATATATATATATATATATATATATATATATATATATATATATATATATATATATATATATATATATATATATATCTCACAATACTAAAAAGTGATAAATAAAAATTTAATAACAAATAATACCAACTCCAAAAGGCGCTCTAAAAAGTCAAAAAGTATAATACCCATAAAATCTTCTAATTTTAAAGCGATAATGACGTGATGTATGTATATCGTAGTTTACTTGTTATACTACCTGATTAAGGTTCTTTTTAATATAATTTATTATTCAAAAGATTCATTGCTTAAGATAAAAAAACAAAATAATAGAAAGATAAATTTTTGTAAAATGATAAATCGAGTAATTTGTTACATTTTACTTTGAAATTTGTTATGTTAATCATTTAAATAATAGTATAGAAACCCTGTTTAAAAGATAAGAAATTGTTGAGGTTCCAAACTTTTTAAATATTGTTATTATAATTAAATTTTTATACCATAAGTCATTTATAATTAAAAAATATTGTTGTGATAACTTTGGTACCAAATAACCTTAAAATTTTACAGTTACTAAATTTTGTGACAATAAATGATTGAAATAAGATACTTATTATGTTAACTAAGAAAAAGTACAATTCTTGAAATCGAATAACAAATAAGAGCACTGATATGCTATAAGCACTAACAGGCGTGATAGTTTTAGCGAGTCGATTATACTCGTATCATGATTTTTTATTTAAATACTCTCTCTACGTCCAGAATTATCTCCGTATAATGTCCATATTAATTTCCGACCCATCCTAATTTTATTGTGCTCCCACGCCCACACATCACTTCTCCAATGACCCCCTAATCACTACGATATAGTAAACTGGCTTGTATTTCGACGTAATGATTTTAACATGTTAATCATATCATGATTTTTTGTTGAAAAATACCCCCTCTACGCCAATTGTTACCCCCACCACTTTTTGTACCCATCCTAATTTTGTCCTATGACGCCCCCGCATCCATCCTTCATATCCTTATTGACCCCCAGATACTACCTTTTAGTAAACTCGCGCGTATTTCATCGTAATGGTCTTAGCGTAATGCTCATATGACGATAATTTTCTTAAAAATACCCCCTCTACGCCCACCGTTATCCCCACCACTTTTTGTACCCATCCTAATTTTGTCCTATTACGCCCCTGCACTCACCCATTACATGCTTATTGATCCCCCAAGTATTACCTCTTAGTAAACTCGCGCGTATTTCAGCGTAATGGTCTTAGCGTGACGGTCTAAGCGATTAAAATCATTCTTTTATAAAGGGATTTACAAATCGCCCTAAAACTCCTGATAGAGGGGTTTTTGGGTCGTTGATTGAAAATATGAGTATTGATTTTCTAAATTCTAAGTGGCAGATCCAATATGATGACCCATCAAACATGTACCGAGTTTGAAGGGAATTTCTCATTTTTTTAATTTCGGATTTTTCATTTCGATTTTTGAAAATCTGACATGATGAGCGCACTTAAGCTGTGAATTCAAGTGCATGCAGTCCTCAAATAAATCAATTGTTTAAAATTAAATAAAGCCATATCAAAGTTTTCTTTCCTTTATAATATTTTTCTGCTCTAAGATGAACAAGTCGCGTTTTTGTCTCCAACGAGTGATGTAAACAGGCTCCAGCAAATAAAAAAGGACACGAAACGCCAGTCGTATAGTATATAGACAAAGGAGTCTAGCATGGGCGAGCAGAAAAAGAGGACTCCTTGGATGCTTCTTATATATTTCATCGCAGTTTCGCCCCGAAACTCTCATAAACTCGCAAGTTTTCCCCGAGCCCCTCCTCCTCTCGTTCGCGATCCCCTTACTCATTGCAGTTTATCCTCCTTCACGGTTTTTCTGCTGTGCCGCGCATATAAACGCGATCGCATGATTCATCGTCATCGTCGTCGTAGCACCAAAAATAAAAGGAGAACGGCAGATAGCTATCGTAGCGATGATAGTCTGAGAAACACTTTTCGGCGCACTGCGGCCTAATTGCCTTTCGTTGAGTCTCATCCGCTGCTCTGGCGCTTCGAGTGCGACTCGAACTTTCTATACTCTCTGTCTGCGCGCGGTCTGCGTTTGTATCTCTTCCGTTTGAGACGAGCTATGTGCTGAAAGAGGAGGAGAATATAATAAGGGAGAAAGTGTGCCGATTGAAAAAATTAGGGACGTGGTAGAGCATTTATTAAGTTGCGCTAGCGAACAGGATTTAAATAATTAATTTTACTTTATTAGCTTTTGATGAATGAGAGATTTCGGTTGTATTATTTTCAACATTTTCAAATTTCAGTATGAGCTAGTATATAAATTATATTTGAGTGAAATTGAAAACCATTTTGTTGCTGGAGTTTCATATATGTAGTAGTGCTAATGTATTATCAGAATCATATTTCGAGTTATATTCGTCGAATTACGAATTTGGAAATCAAAGCAGTATATTTAATTTACATATAATTAATCATTAATAAAAAATTAGATTTAATAATTATAGAGTTGATTACGTTTTTGCTTTAATTAATATTTTATTAAATTATAATGAGATCTTTAAAATTTGATGATTTTTAAAACTTAATTACTTGAGTTACTATAATATGAATATGCATTTGTTCTTTAATTTAATCATATTTTTTAGCCAAATTTTGTAATATGATAAAATAGTAATTAAGGTATATTGGGTAAGTATGAGTATTACTGCGGAATTTACAAAGTCGAAAAAAATACTACTACTTAATTAGTTATTCTTTATAAAATGTTTATTTTCGCTTTAACTTTTGAGAATATGTTTATTATTGTATTACAATAGTGTTTTAACCAATGAATTCTATACACAGTAATTGACACGCAGTAATGCGCATAGGCACAGTGATACAAACTAGCAATTTTGAATGCTTTGTAAAGCATGAATTAAAAAGAACCCAGTTTAGAACCTTTCTTTTTTTATGAATCAATTCATGAAATCGTAAAATTTTATCTCGAAAATAATCATATCAATATTTTTTCATAAACTTAACCTACCTAGACACTATAATAGAAAATACAAATGAACTTCATTTATAAATAGCTTAACATTTTGTGTAGATATATAGCAGTATAAAACTAAAATACATTACCAAACCCCTTTTTAACTAAATGATTAAGAAATATTTTAATTTGTAGTTATTTAATATTCTGTTAAAACTTTATTACACAGAGCTAATAAACTACATAATTATAAAAATTGTATTAGGCTCATTAATCACTAAAATATCAAATGTTATTTATAATAACACTAAATAAAAGGAAGATAAAAATACCAAGACAGAATGAGACGCAACCAATACCATTCAGTACAGAAACGGAAAAAGCAGCAGTCAGTAACCATATGACAAAGTGGCTCGATGTTTGTAGAGAGCATTTGGCGAACAAAAATTCATTTCGTATACAGGCTGCTGAGTGAAAGTTTTGTATGATTGAAAACTAATAATTTCCGAAGCGCAGTGGCGGCGCATGCCGTTGCGAAACGACCTTTGAGCGCCGCAATTTTATTTGATCGAAGCTTTGGTAAGTTGGAAGCTCACGAGCTTCCCTTGCGTTGATTTTAGTTTTGAAGTTTGAAGCTCAAATATTCGCGTTTGCGCTTGATTCTTTTTTCATTTTCTACATTTTTGCACGAAGGCTGCGATACGCGAGCTCCTGCCAATTTCATTGATCAAATAGAAGCTCTTAATTTTAGGTAAATGGTTAAGTAAGTTGGAAAACTGCTTTGAAAATTACTTTTAATATTTCTATTAAACATTGTTGTAAGTGAGTCAATTACTATGCTCTGCACCATTTACTCTGCCATTTGATACTTCTTAAAATTTAAAATTCATACGTTAACTTTTAATATAAAGTACAATTTGATCGAGTTACTTTATCGTTTTATACTTTTGTAAATAAAAATATTGAAGGATAGTAATTGGAACAGGGCACAGTAATTGACTCACTTATCTATCCTATATATTTTACTTTAAATTTAACAACTAGGTATCTCTAAATTCTCTATTTTACATAATAATTATAAATGTTTTTTTTAACATTAAATAATAGTTGATACTTTCAATAACAGTTATTAATAATCAAAATGAAGACGGGGTATGAACTTGCAAAACAAGCATTATCCATCATAATTAATTTTGATTATAGCGTGAAGATCCTTTTCCACCTGAATTATTCTTCTATCTATTTAAAAGGATCGAAATCATTTTAAACTACAATACTATTGAATTTGGTACAACTTCTTAAATGAATTCCAGGTAATCTTACGTTATTTTTAAACTTCCTTACATTTCTCACATCGATTTCCCTATAAAACACCTGACAAACTTCATTAACGCCAGGCATCAAACTTAGGGAAAAAAAAGAACTTGCGAAAATATCACGTCGCATCAAGCCAAAGAAGAAAAAAAGAAGCCCACTACCAAGAGCAAACTCGAATAAAAAGTCTTTGAGCTACTGCTATCGCTAAAGTCGAAGGGAGGTTCGCACCAGCCATTACGAGACGACGAGGCTGACGCCGCCGACGACGACCCTCTCACGGCTCTAACTACAAACCTGTAGAAGGCAGTAACAATTTTAATTGATGATTGGGCAGAGCCCCCAGCCGTTAACGACGTCAACTTCGTCTTAACTTGAGCGTTGGCCAGACCAGGCCAGCAGCACCAGTAGCACGAGTACTTTAGCCAACTCCTGCAGCTGATCTGCTCTCTCTCTCTCTCTCTCGCGCATCTCTCTCTCTCTCTTTAGCAGTACGAACAGCTGCCGCTACTCTTGCTCTAAGATGCAGCACGTATATGCGCTACTACTCCTCATGGTCCTAAGTATAGCCGGAATTTCACAGGCGTGTCTCTGCGGCGGCTCTGCGTCGACCGAATCAATTAATAACGCCGCTCCTTCTCGAGCTTCAAAGGCCGATATGCGGGATGTGCATTTCACGAGAGACAGAGAGAGAGAGAGAGAGAGTCTCTTATAGATATGCAAGTCGCGCGCGGCGGGGACTTTCTCGGAAATCGGCGAATGGACATCGAGCGCATTGGGCAGTCCCTCTGACTTTGCAGCATCAGCCCGGCGCGTGCACGATGAATAAGATATACGAGCCGCACGTGGGTCAAAAGTTGGACGGAGAGTGGAAGGAGTGAGGTGTGAAGGGAGGAGAGAAGGTACGGAGATGGCGGAAAGATGGGAAGATGGGTATGCTGGGAATGTGAATTGTGGTCATATGGGAATATTTGTTTTAAAGTCTAAATACGATGGGTGGTTTAGGATTTTTGCGGTTAATATGTTTATGAGTTGAAACTCTGTCGTTTAAATATGCAAGGATGTAATGGCCTTGTTTGCCGGCTAGTATGTGGTTCATTGACCGTTACAACGTTGGAGGAACTTTCGCAAACTCGTATCGCTCTAATGAAATCACAATTAAAAGTATAGTTAGACTCATACTATCTACATAGGATAATTATGACAATAAAGGCTGTATTAATTAGAAATATCTAAATACAAATTTGATACTTTGTTTGATTCGATTTTTGGAATAATTCAGAAGGGATAATTATAACAAAAATTATTTATGTAATCAGAGGTACATCAATTGTACCATAAACATAGAAGTACTATCAAGTAAATTAACATTGTAATGTTTAGATGTCAAGCAATCAAAATTCACATAAATGAAACAAAACCTTTATGTTAAAAGTTTCGTATAGGTAGGTACATACCGGTAAATCAAATCCACAATCAGAATATGATATCAATTCCTACTTTCCGTATCGATCTCGCTTACGAACTGAACCACTCCGTCCATAAAAACTTTATCGGGATGATATTCGGATACTGCAATGTGTTTTATCTTGATATTTACTAAAACGACAATTTATATATTTCTAAGTAAAAACAGCGTCATCTAAATATACGTGGATGTAATGACCTTGTTTGTCGGCTAGTACATGGTTCATTGACCGGTGAAACATCGAAGAAACTTTCGCAAACTCGTATAATCGTAATTAAATCACAATTAAAAGTTAGTTAGATGCATTCTATCTATACAGGCTAATTCTACGACAAAAGGGGTTAAATCAAATACAACAATTCTAAATACAAATGATTTTATATAATTCGTTTGCTTAATTCTATTATTCTTCTAGAGCAATTCAAAAGGGATAATTACAAGAAAAATTATTTATTTAATCAGATATTCATTAATTGTACCATAAACAAAAAAGTACTATCGATTAAATTAACAGTTTAAGAAATGTTAAGCAATCAAGAGTAACTTTGATAAAACAAACCTGTACGTTGGGGCCTACGGTGGCTCAGACGGTAGAGTGTCGTATTCCCACGTCGGTGCCCGCGTTTGATTCCTAATAGTCTCTGAATATTGATACAAGCAACTCTGTAAAAATTACATGTGCTTTATTTACAAACACACCGCAGACACCCATCGTCGATTAGTACCATATGGGAGTATAAATATGGAGACGCTAACAATAAAAATAAAAACTGCACGTTCAGTAAACTCTCCTATATGGGTATTTCTACGGAAACTTAAACAATTAATTTAAAAATTTTATTAAAATAAATTAACAAGCACATTTATAATTTTCCAAATCTGAATTCTTGAATAATTATACAAATCATTTTTATTCATGTACACGTTCTTTAAAGTTGCCCTTTATACTTTAATCTCTTGTTAATTAATATACAAAAATAAGAAGTTATGGAATGTCGTAATATTATAATTTTTCTAGAGTTTTATTAATTATAAAGATAAAAAATAGATACTCACATTTATTAAATTGCTTTTTAATCATTGTTGCATATTTTATAGTCGATTAAAAATGCTAGAGATTTCTCTGTATTAACCTTTTGTAAAGTTATAAAGTTTTATAGATTTGTTTCATCAGCGACTCGTTGGCACAGTGACAAATCATATGTCCACTCGAAATAAACGTATAAATTGTTAATGTTTCTTACAGCAAAAGCAGGCCGTTCGACCAGCGACATTTTGAGTTGAACAAAATTAATTTTACGCATGTCCATACGCATAAATGATCAAGTGTTGACCACAAGTGAACAAATAATACGGGAAGTTGTAGCTGATATTATAAAGTTTGTGTGTCTGTAAGCTTAAATCTCGCCTTAGAAAATTTCTGTGATAATTTGTAAAGGAAAACCGCAGCCTTGCACCAGTGACATGAAAACGAAGAACACTTTTTAGTGTGCGATCATTATTTTGTATATAAAAAGATACGATTGTTTTGTTAACGATATTAAATTCTTTGAACTCTGTTATGTAACTCTGATTTTTTTCATATTGTTTTGAGATTAATGCACGGGCATGAGAGATTTTAAAGAAAAAGTAAGAAAGTGACATGTCACATAATTACCACAATGCAAATATATTAGAATAGAATTGGTTATTTCAACACATTACAGACGATTAAATGATTTCTTAACATACAATTAAATGTACTTAATCATATTTACTACATGAAAACTTTAATTAATAATTTTTTTTTCAATACCAGAATTAACAACAGGGACACGAATGTTGAAGGTTCCGGAGAAACATCCATATACCAGTAAATCAAATCCGCAATCAGAATACGATATCGATCCGTATTTTCCCTATCGATCACGCTTACAAACCGTGCCGCCCCGTGAATCATAAAAACTTTATCGCCGACGATATTCGGACGCAGCCGTGTGCTTTGTCTTCCCGTTCGCTACCTCCGCCTGCGCCAACCCACAATCCCGTCTCCGCGGAAAATTTAAAGGAGCCCGTCCCGCGCAGCCGTATACAGTCAGACGCGGGCCAAGGAGCACCCGTAGGAAGAAGCGCGAGGTCTGCACCGAGAGCGGATATAATCCGCGCGGAGCTTCGGCTTCGCTCGCCCCCCCCCGCGCGCGCACGAGGAAATAACTCCGTCGAAATGTCGGAAGCGGGGCATTAATATTACACCCGGCAGAAATGACTGTGCATCATGCAAACACAATAAGCGCGCGAGCTGGCTGTGTGCAGAGTACAGGGTTGGGAGGGCTCACCGGGGGCAGATTCATCTCTTCCGGGATTTCGGTCTCGGAGCCGGAGTTGGAAGCTCGGCTGTGCTGTCGGTGCTGCCGCTGCGATGGGAAGTTTCGGGCCGATCTTTAAAAAGAATCGTAAATACGCGAACGCTTGCCAAACGTGTGCGAACGCGAGAGCGAGGGCTGCTGAGCGATATGCCACCGAGCACGCGTATGGATTTTATTTGCCAGAGATTGGTGGGAGAGTTGAGTTGCGCGCTGCGGGAGGTAGGAACTTGAATTTCGTATATTTAATGCTGAATAGAAACAAATATAGCAAATGACATTGCTCAACGAACGACATTGTTTAAAGTGCGATAAAGACGTGAAAGATAAAAAATAAAGAGGGGGACAGTAAAATTTCGAAATGTCAGTATATTACAAGAAACAAGAAAAAATTGGTCCTCCACCATACTAATTGGTTTCTTTTGGTGAAAAATTAATTTTTTCTGTTTCTTTGCTATATACTGATGTTTACGAAAATTGGGACATTTTATTTGTCTCTATGTTACTTACATTTTTAATGCGCTTGAAAAATTTTCGTTTTTTGAGTAAAGTTTTCTTGAAACTTTTTTAATTTCTTAATTTTTAAATCATATAACATAACTTTGATTCTTTTGTATACATTACTAAACAACAAGTTTAATATATCAATATATATGAATATATAATTAATTCAATATATATATATCATCGTAAACCTCAAATACCTACATGAGACTCTACTATTTCTCTAATTCGAAAATCTCATCGTTACAAACTAAATTGATAAATGAAATATAACCAGTATGTTATCAAATAAAATTTCTGTAAATATACAGAAAATATATATACTCAAGTAGTAAAAAAAACATTATACTATACTTGGTAATTTCTCAGAAGAAGAATCCCTACTTACCGGTATTGAGTACGTCATGACCTGAGCAGCTACTCATATAATCTTATTAGTTCAAAGGTGAGGGACCGGAAATTGTATCTAGGTTACACAGGCAGAAATCCAAGAACCAGCCGACAGAGTCTCCATGACATTTAAGAAGTATTAATTAAATTTAAACAGGAACATTTCTTGTGCATATCTTTATCGAGGTATTTCATTCCTAATACTATTTTATTTCGTTTAGAATGTATGTAATAATTTTGATAATATAAAGCTGCTTCTTCTATTCAAATATTATATATGATAATGTTATTCAATTTTAGTGACCTTTACTCTTTTATTTGTAACTACAAAATTCAGGAATTATAAAAAAATATATTTAGTTGGAAATAAAATCCTAATTAATGCATAAAGCAAAAAATTTGTAAAAAATATTTGCAGCCGTTATTAAATTTCTCATTACAACTCTTACATTAACGAATTTTTCAATGAGCTTTAAAATATGCAGGCGCGCGCACGAACGTTTGACATTTCTCGCGGCTATAATGAACATTGGCGGGGGGCAGGTCTCGCACTCGCTCGATGCCGCATTCCTTTTTTCTCTCTTTTTTTTCATCAAACATCACGTTTTCAAAGTTGCGTGACGTAATTCGCGGCGCGCGCCGGCATAAAATTGGTTTTTCGTAATAAATGCAAAAGTGAAAATGGCATTTAAATTCAGCCAAGCGTTCCCGCCAGCAGTGCGGCCTCGTCCGCGCTCTTTGGCCCTTGGCGGAAATTACACGTAATAAAAACGTTGTTTTTCTTTCTCCATCAAGAGAGAGAGAGAGAAAGAGAGGGACTGCAAGAGCAGGGGAATATCGATGTCTCGGCGTGGCGGCGGAAAACGTAGTCGTAAAAGAGAGGCGACCAACGTCGGGCTAAAAAAGCGTGGAAGAGGAAGAGAGAGGGAAGAAAACAAGAAGAGTGGAGAGCGAGAGAGAGAGGGAGAAAAGAGAGTAGCAGCTACCGGCCAGTGGCAAATGTAGGAACGAGATAAAAGCACGGCACGAGGTAAATGGCCTTAATGAATTTTCACTCTGCTCTTTCGATCTCCCGTTTATTTTCCCGCGCGCCCTTCCTTTTTTCCGCCACGGCTCTCTTCCTCTCGTTGCTGCCGCCTCCGCTCGCTCTCTTTTTTTTTTTATAAAATCGGAATTGCTTTATTACGTCGCTTATTTGCATGGTGCGAGCTTGGCTTAAATTTTTTATTGCGTTACTGCGCGCAGTCGTTTGGGGAATATAATCGCGAGCGTGCCGCGTGTATGTTTTTATTTTTCGTGAGGCAACTGGCAATTTGTTTCCGAAACGTCGATACTTGTTAATCCAGGCAACAACTAAAAGCCAAGCGGTACTAAATCTTGTAAAATATTATTGCCGGCTACAATACATTGTTATTTTCAATAAATATGTAGAGGAAATTTAAAAAATAAAGGGCTTAAATCGTTTAACTGTGAAACTGTCATCGTTCATAACTTTTGGCACATTTAACGTATATTTCAGATTTCAATGTAATAAAAATATTTTAAAGTATTAAAATTTTTATATTTATAACTCTTTTTGGGATGAAATAACATTTTTAACGTATAAAGATTGTTTATGTTCTTATTAGAAAATATTATTTTTTTCTTAGTTGTTAAGAGGTAACGTCACGCTAAATATCTACAAATTGAACCTAAGTTCGATATTTGATAACGCATAAATATAAAAAGTTGCATGCAAAATTTCTTTTGAGAACTTCATTATACACGATTTAAGGATATAGCCCGGTCGAAACCTAATTTAATTAGTAGTTAAATTTCTAGTTCAGCCAAATGCTTTCGTGTTATGTAATATGTTAAAATCGAATTTAATACAATATTTAAAACTCCAAATGATGATTTAATTTCATTTTATAGGTTAAAACAGGTATAAAATAGGTAAAAACTACTAGCCAAACTAGCCTTCTTTGGTGCACGTTTCGCGATAACATTCTTCAATTTTTCGCTTCAACAATATTTTTTTCATAAATATACACCAAAATTTGCTTATAATAGTTGTAAATGAAAATCACACTACAAATGTATTAATTATATATACAGTAATCAGAAAAGAAAGTTTGGAGAGAATTCATTGCAAAATTCATCATCAAATGCACTTTGAAATTTATAAATAATAAAATAAACAAAGTTATAAATAATTTTGTTTAAGCAAATTAGATTATAAATAGTGATTGAATGATCATTAATCTCTTAAAAAGACACTGTCAAAGAAATTACAAAAGTTCTTTTGTAATTTTAAATAATTACAATCCAGAAAATTATTATCCGAGTAAAAATGAATTATATATAATTATATATAATTATATACAAGTCATTTTTACTCGAATAATTAATTAACGCAAAATTAACAGAATAAATTATTGTTTTTATTGAAAATTATTGATATTTTATACATTGCAATACAATAAATTATTAAAAAAAGAAGAAAAAACATTTGTCCTAAAGTGGATTTGAATATAAATCCTCTTAGTGATAAGCCATTACCTTACCACTAACCCATTAGTCTTGTTTTAAGAGTAATATAATTAAACAATATTTATACTTTCACCGATTTTCACAAATCTCGACCGGTCTATACCCTTAAAAAGTAGAATGTACATATCCATCTCGCTGTGGTCTCTTCTATATATATACTGAGTTTAAGTTCAAGATGAAGTTAAATCTCATATTGACTGTAAATAGAATTAACATATTAAATATAGGTTATATTACATTCTTCCGATCTTTGAACTATTTTCTAATTTTACAACCCAATTATGTCCGCAAATACCTAAAGTATCCATAAATCCAAGTAATTCTCCAGTAAACAATCACACAATTCATTATTCCTCTTCTGTCACACGTCAACAAAGCTCAAGAACCAGCGCTACAAAAACCCAAGCTCAAAGCACACCTCGACAACCATAAATAACCAATCATACTCCACAGCATCGTCCCACCGCATCAACCACCGCCCGTTTCAATTACGTTCTTCAATCGTCGTACACAGCCTCCCATTGTACGATCGATCCCTGCAAAATCATCATACGCAAACCAATCCAACTATACCCTATTAATTAATATTTCATAGAGCGCCGAGGCGCGTATATAAGTCGCGCGGGCCGCTCCCCCCCGGCGTTGCGCTCGGCATATAAACAGCGTATTAGGAGCTGCGGCCGGCGGAATTCGATACTGCAATTCCCGGGGTAAACCGAGGATGCGAGTGTGTGTATGCGTGTGCGTAGCGCGGAGTCTGTGTATAGGTAGGAGTATGAAGTCATGGAGCGACGATCAATTTAATGCGGCGATGCGATTGAACTACAGATGCGCCAAGAGTCGAGTGTACTGTGAGACTTTGGGCAGGCTGCTGCTGCTACTGAGCTTTTACAGTAAGCGGGTCTCCGGTGCAGGTGGTTCTGGCCGCTGATACAAGAGGGAACAGATGGGGGTAGAGGCAGGCTGGAAAGATGCACGAGTAATTAGGGATAGCTCAGTGAATTTTCAGGAACTTGATAAACCGATGGATCTACTTTTATAGCAATTTTTTTTTTATAAATTTTCTTATATTTCGGGATTTCATTGTTACATTATTCAGATGCTTTCAATTTTAAAATCGATCAATTCGCATTTCTCTTATGTAAACGAAAATAATGTAATCTGAATAATACAGGAGTAATTTTCATAAAGATATTGAGATTTTTTGTATGTAATCGACGTAGTATTTTTAATATATCATTGGGTTTCTAATTATTAATCGTTTTGGTTATATATCAGATAATTGTGCTTGGAACACAATACGAAATTCTAAAAGTAATTGACTTTAAAGTGAGTGTATTAAGTAAAAGCTTTATTGTGTATTATGTATTTTATTTCAATTTTTTTAACTTATTTTATTTCATTTATGATGTATTTATCAGTATGTTTTTATGCATCATTCATATAAAGAGATGCCATAAAATTTTATAAATTATATACATTTCAATCAATAAGTATGATAATCGATACTGAATAATTTCTTTATTTGAATTTCGTTGGTTATTACGGAGCCAGCTTAATTACTATTAGATTTTATTCCCGATAACGCGATCGTCTCCATTGATTGTATACACTCACACAACCGAGACGACAAATCATCAAAGCAAATGCACCTAATAGACCAACCAACCCGCTAAAAGCTCGCCGATACTCGTTCGCCGCACTCCATACCATCCACAGAAAATCAAATCACCCTCGTCAAGCACCAGAACACACCGCCACCGATAGCTCAAAACCTGCGACCGCTCGCAACTTCTCTATTCCATTACGCCCCCCACTCCCCGCGTCACGCGTCGTAACAACTCCAGGACCATCGTCCGCGCGGCAAAGTTGCCCTAATGCACAGGCCGACGCGTCATCCCCGACGCGACGACGCTCCTAACTAACCGGCTAAATTGGCGCCGGGCCCCACTCTAAGCCCAATTATTAATTGCTTGATTACGCGCCCCACGGCTTAATCCTGCCGATGATTGGCCGGCGGGCCACCCGCGGCGCGCTGCGGCTCAAGATAATTCCGGGGCGTCCGGCGCAGCGCGCCTCCTGCAAGCTCGCGAGATTAAGCGCTCTCGCGCGCTGCGAAGTCGGACGAGCATCGATCCGAGGGGCGCAGCGTGACGCCGCGCGTTTGCTTTGCGGGGGAGCGGATTGATGACGCAACGATTTTTCAAGGGCGATTGATACTTGCGAGGAGGGACATAGGTTGTCGATGAGCTTTTGGCGGTGTTTACATTTGACCGAAGGTGAGGAATAATCTTTTTTTCTGGTATATCCATCGCAGTGGAGAATGTTAACACTGTTTTTGAAGCAAAGTGTCGAATTTTAATAATTTTGAATGAACTATTCTGTAATGTCCAAAATTAGGAGGAGAAATATTAGATTATTTAGAGCATACAATGACCTCGACAACATATATACTCGAAAAGATATATTATTATTTTTATATCATTTATTTAGAAAAATTAGCAAATATATAAATTACTCAAAAAATTCAATTTTTTATTTTATTTTTCAGGAAGCCCACTTGATAAATAACATACAATAACTGATCATGGTAAAGCAAGAATTTTTTTGATCATGGAAATGAAAGCGGGTGTGATAAGTTTAAGCTTGAGATATGCTATATGTGAAAAGGTTGATTAATTCCAAAATTGTAAATGATGATAGTGAGAATTACATTAAAAATTTTATTATTGAACGCCAAATTTATTAATTAAATTCCTCTTCAACAATGTTACCAATTTTTACAGATATAGCATGAATTTTTATAATAATTAGCCGTATCTTTAATTTTAAGGGCAGAACCTATTGGACAATATCCTGAAATATGGGTTTCATTGTTTTATTATGTAAAATATAATGTAAAAGGAGGGAGTTAATATGCGAAGCGCATAGGCGCGGAGCCCCCTAGTAAATAAAACCATTATTCAGCATAGTAATATAGACAATTTAATAATTCTTTCATTTCATCCACAGTCTTTCCTTCAAAGGGAATTCACAATCTTTGGGCCAAGGTAAAGTATTGGAACTAATGAAATAATAAAACATTAATAAACATAAATAAAACCGTAAAGTATTGGAGTAATGAAATAATGAAAATTTATGTTAAACCCAACGGTAAAAATAACTTTAAATATATATCCAGAGGATTTTCAGCGTTTTTGCACCAGGATTGAAGGTAACTTACGTATGCATATAAACACACACTCTATATACGAGGGTAGTTCAATAAGTCTTTAGAATGACCAACAGATGGCGCGCGAATCGCTCCAAATCATCTGTTTTCAGTCAGCACCACTCCCGACTAAATATATGGTGCAGTCACAGTCCACATCTTCTGAGTTTACGTGTTATTATAACCAATTGAAAAAAAAAAAATTGCTTGTTAAGAAAAATGGAAAAAAACGAGTTCAGAGCGGTAATTAAACATTTTCATTTAAAGGGTTTAACTCCATATGAGATAAAAAATGAATTGGACTCAGTTCATGGCACATCTGCCCCTGCCTTAGCAACGGTTTATAACTGGGTAAATGAATTTAAGCGTGGTCGTACATCAATAAGTGACGAACCACGTTCAGGAAGGCCCGTAGAAGCAACTACTCCCGAAATCATCAATAAAATCCACGATATGGTGTTGAAGGATAGAAGATTAAAAGTGCGTGAGTTAGCTGAGACCACAAGGATATCTATAGGTGCAGTTGTTTCAATTCTACATGAAAAATTAGGCATGAAAAAGCTATCGGCAAGATGGGTGCCGCGTTTGCTCTCAGCTGAGAATAAACGCAATAGAGTGGTCGCCTCTGAGGCTCTTTTGGCGCGCATAAGTCGGAATCCTGAGGAATTTTTTCGTCGATTTGTGACTGTGGATGAAACAGGGATACACCACTACACTCCTGAGACAAAGGAACAATCCAAACAGTGGATTTCCACAGGCGAACCAGCTCCAAAGAAGGCAAAGACCGTAAAGTCAGCTGGTAAGGTTATGGCTACAGTTTTTTGGGATGCACGTGGAATTATACTTATTGACTACTTGGAAAAGGGTAAAACAATTACTGGTGAGTATTATGCATCATTATTAGAGCAGCTGAAAGAAGAAATTAAAAAAAAACGACCACATTTGGCGAGAAAAAAAATTCTCTTTCATCACGACAACGCCCGAGTTCACACATGCTTCGTTTCAATGGCTAAAATTGAAGAACTAAAATTCGAATTGGTCGAACACCCACCGTATTCACCAGATTTAGCCCCCAGTGACTTTTTCTTATTTCCAAACTTGAAAAAATGGCTCGTTGGACAGAGATTTACGGACAACGAAGACGTCATTGCCTCTGTAAGTGCTTATTTTGAGGAACTTCCGAAAACGCACTTTTCTGAAGGATTAAAAAAACTTAAAAAGCGATTGACCAAGTGTATAGAGCGCCAAGGAGATTATGTTGAAAAATAAAAAAAAATTTACCCAAAAAAAATTGTTTTTATACTTTATTCTAAAGACTTATTGAACTACCCTCGTACCTACATACATATTTAAATGCATGCGTACATATCCGCACACACGCATTAAAAATTAGTATATACACAATGTATAAGCAAGGGAAAGACTTAGGCCTAATAACCCAATAACTCAATACTCCAATAGCTCAATAATTCAATGACTCAAGTTTTATTCTTGGATTATTGGGTCACAACGAAATCGGTAACTTTTTTTACAACTGCCTATTATGAATAAGCTTTCGCTTGGTAAGTAGCTTTTCAGTAGGTATTAACATTGTTACAAAGTAGCAATTATCGTAAATTAAATCTGTACATGATTCTGTAGTTAGATACAGGATTATATGGTAACAAACGCATAATTATAAAAAAGTTTCGATAAGTATACGTGAAATCTCATATTACAACTCATGCAATGTACTTAATATGACGTTTATAATGTGGTACAAATTAAAACGTTTTGTCATCACTTTTCTATTAAATCATTATTAATCGTGTTTTTATCACTCATTATATTATTTTTGTGAGGTTAGAAACTATCGATAAAATGAGTACAAAAGTTGCCAACCTTCTCAAGGTCAAGCTTACAATATACACTTTCATACATACATATACGTAGAATTTGGACACTATTATAATACATTACTTCATATTACTGCACATTGTGTTTGTTATTACAGTCTTATCCATTTTTTCGACTCGTTATTCTTATACTAGGAGAAAAATATTAATAATGTTGATTATTATTATAAGCACAGACAACAATTTGAGGCCGCTAACCATTTGAGGTTATGTTTTAATGTTTACCTCTCGTCTCTTCTTTTTCATCTCTTGTGAAAATAAATAGTGTAAAAATATATGGACAAAACAAAATAAATTATATAGTAATATTAGTAGCAAAATGCAGTAAAAAATGTTAAAAATTAATATTTATATAATAGTATTAAAATTAATAATATATACAAAAAAAATTCAATTAAAACTAATTCTAAGCAAAAATATCACACGCTAATAATACGTTATTTTTTAATCATTGACGTCAACTAGGCAGAATTGACTGTCAGCAAGACATCAACTTTATATAAAGTATTTGTGCAAAACTTACTAATTACAAAAACATTCTCGTTATTATCTACATTATTTTCATGTTCCTCCTCCACATATGCCAACATATGTAGAGTCACATTTATTTCAATCTCACTTATATACAACATTGGTTGTTGCTTTCTGATCTTTCTTATGATTGCTCTAATAATGAGATTACTTTGAATTCTATATATTTTGGAACTGTTCTAATATTGTGTTTTCGTAATGTGTGAGTAACATTTTCAAGAAACTTTGGGATATATGGTAAACATATCATGCATTTTTATAACTATTTTTATAACTATGTAACGTATTGCGATTTGTGCTAGTTGTAGCTAACGTATTTTTATCTGTATTTGCTTCTTAGTTATTCAATAGTCTTACAGATGTTTAGTTCTACGTAAAATACACTTTTCGTTACCCTATATTTTCTTAAATATACTATACTCTAATGCATTTTAGATTTTTAAAATATACATAGTATAATAAATAGAAGATATTAAATGGAATGATTAATGCAGTAACCTGGATCATGTAAGAAAAACGGCGTCATAGAATAGATGTTTAAGGTTACTACATTAATCACCTAATTTATATTAGGTTCAAATTACGCTGTCCTTCAAATAGTCATCTGTAGTACTATATAATGCACATTTCCAAGGATCAACAATAAGTTTTAGTTTCACATAGGCAATAAAAAAGTCAAAGACACTAAAAAAGTATTGTTTCTATAGTTTAGTCCCAGATAAGCAATTGACGCTAATAAAACCAAAAGCATTCACAGTATCCTAATCTACGTAACACAGAACCGTTAGTCTTCCCCGAACGCCGAACGCACGGCGAATTCATTCCAGCGCAATGGAATACAGTACAATATCCAGCGCAGGGCGTAACGCAATTTCGCGACATCAGATTGTTTTTCCATGCTATCCAAGCGACTAAATATCTATACAACTCCCTGGACCAAATCTATCGACGCAGCCTAGCGCCAGGAGATTCTAATCGGTCGTTTTGTCGCGTGCTCTGGCAGAGGATAAATGGTTCTGGGGTGGGAGTCTTCCTGTGTACACATATATATATATACATATACACAACAGCTCACGGTATACACGGTTAGGTCAACGAAGAGCGAAAGAGCAAGAGGGGCGGGTTTTACGCAACAAGTTGGAATCTAATGGGCAAGTTTGCTCATCGCTGTTTACGCGGGATTCGCGTTCGGAAGGATATCTTGATGAATGCGAAATTTCTACGAGCGCTGCCGATGTTACGGCATTAATGCGAGCGTGGCCAAGTTTATACATGTAGCGGAGAAGAACGCTAGTGCTAATATTGGTGCTGGGGAGTGATCTGCATTTTAAACGGTGTGTTGTTTCTGATTTATTTATTCTGTAGCAGGACTACTGTGACTGTAGGAATCAATCAGCAACAAGTGAATATCTACACATTATATGTATGAGTGCAGAGTTTATGAAACTCTTGGTGGTTTCAAAATAATTTTCTCCGCTTTTGCGTGAAATCAAGAAATTAATCATTTAATTATTCGGCGAAAAGGTAACTCTTTCGCTTGAAATTTGTTTCCATATTAGTTGAAATAAACTGATTTCAAAGCGACAAATTTGTGTGAAAACGATTGGTAAATTATACTATGATTAAACAGTTACTATTAATTAATAGCTACTGTAGATTAATAAATAATTTAATACCTCAAATATTAATTCTAAAACAATGATTGATATATGGAACATTCAAGATCAAAGTGAAACAAGTCCATTTCGAACATTTTATGAGCACTCGCGATCATTTAGCTAACATACATGTATAAATTACTATATATGAGTGATTTTCACGAAGTTTCATTTCTGTACGATAAATAGAGTAGTGTTACATAATATGAATATTGAATACAATATTGTTAACATATTCAATAACATTAGTTGTAAAAATCAGTACCCTTCGTACAATAAACAGATCAAATATGTCCAAAATGTCAGCTCAGTAGCATATTTTTATTGTAAAATTATAGTCAGTTTAAGATATGCCAACCTGGGCTTAAGATTTAAGTAATTTTAAAATTGTATTGTATTCAAGAGTCTAAGAGTATTGGTGAAAATATGAGGTAAATATGTATGTTACAAACTATAAAAAAATATTTTATATCGATTTATGTTTGTTGAGTCCAGATATTGTTTTGTAAAAAAGTCTCTTACTTCGCTACTGTAATAATCCTCATTTTAGATTGAATTTTAATTTTTCAAGTCTTATAATTGCTCCTTTAACATATATTTTCACATCGAAAGTTTAAAAATCATAAAATACTTTATGTATAAGGCAGAACAGTTAATTGCTTATAAATATTTGTGAAAAAATCGCCTAAAACCCATTTATTTATTTGGTTAAGCATATTTTATAGGAACATGGTAAAAAAATCAGATTGTTCGACGGTTGATGTGAAGATATGTATTAAATATAAGCCTGAAAAATTAAAATTAAATCTAAAATTTAACTTAAAAACAAAAAACAATAAGATAAGATAAGATAAGATAAAACTTTATTCTTAAGCAAGCAAAGAAAATGAATACGTATTATTACATAGGTGTGCGTAAAATACGTCACATAATAAACAATACAATACATATCAGTTCTGAAATAGTACAGTATAGAGGTTACATGTCAGTCTTCGTTCTCTATTACCGCAAATGCTTGTCAATGTAATAATAATTAATTAAGCATTAATCTCTTACAATGTCTAGGCTCAACAAACATAAATTAATGTAAAATATTTTTTTTATTTACTTATAGTTCGTAACATACGTATTTACCTCATATATGTTCACGGATACTCATAGACTCTTGGATACTATACAAGAAATTTTTTTGATGAGGCCTGTTTCTCGCGATACATCTACTTAAAAATAATTTTTTAAAAAATTTTTGTTTTTTAAATAAGTTGACTCTCTTACTATGGTATTAAGAACTGGGTCAAGTACCTTATGAATTCGACGTATTACACCTAAATACTCTTACCAAACTTGCAATGTACACCTTTAAATGGACACATACGTTCGCAAATAACAAAGTGTGGTGCCACGGAGCTGACCAAAAACTAACATTTTCGTGAAAATCGCCCATATCACATATGTATGATACATAATAATTAGAATAATCTAAATAGAGTAATTAATTAATTTTGTAGTAAATTCTTAATGCCAATAATTAAACCAAACAAATTATTATACAATACGTCATAAATTTAGATGTTTTTAAATTTTCAAAGTGGACTTGTTTCACTATGGTTCAGAACAGCTCATACATATACGAGTTAGTGAAAAATGTTGACTCTCTGCTCCATGCATTCAATTTAAAAATAATCACCAAAATAAATGAAAAATGTCCGAGTTCACGAGAAATTCCAAGAGTCGCGACAATTTTTCCGAGCAGCTACCGAGTTTAATTTCACGGGGCGCAAAATTACGTTCGACACCATTTATTAGTAAAGTAAAAAAGTCGTTAAAAACGTGGAAAGCGTAGGAGGGGTGGGGGAGGGGGGGTCAAACAAGAGCCACTAGTAGGATAAACTAGAGAGCAAAAGGGAGTAGGAAGGAGGGGGGGGGGGGGTGTCACACGGGGGGGTATGAAAAAGCGACAATTTCTCACTGCCAAAACGAGTAATAAAAACGCGTCGGCGGCGGTACAACGCACATTTCAACTCTTCAGCGGCAGCCAGCAGCGAGCGATGTAACATATAGCGGGTGACACGGAAAAACTGCGGAATGAAAAACAGGCGATATTTGTCTGAACTTACAGTCGCGTGCGCAAAATTTATACCCCGTACGTGTTCGGACTCGCGCGCGCGAGTGCGAGCACCGTGTGAAGGAGTCGAGAAGCTTCTACTGATTTATCCGCGCGAGACTGCGCGCGGTCTTTTTATTTTTCGCGGGCCGAGCCGTACCGAGCCGAGCAAGTGATTTTACTCTCTCTCTCTCTCTCTCTCTCTCTCTCTCTCTCTCTCTCGTGAGCGCAAGCTGAGAATTTTAACGCTCGGCTCTCTTTACTTTTTCGATTTTCACGTGCTTCTTAATCACGAGCTTAGTACTTTATTTATGGTTTCTTTTAGATGGTTCGGGCGGTTTGTAATAGTGTTCAAAGGTGTTTTAGTGAATTGTTGATAGTTTATTTTGTAACTTGTATGTATATGGGCGATGCCGACGTAACTTGCCCACTTTGCGTCCAGACCTATTAGATACTTATACATTCGGAAAAAAAATTCGTTCTTAATTTTTATACTTGTAGGCATAACCATCAACCATAATTGTTAAAAGCCGGAAAAGTACATAAGTGCTATCTTTAAAAATAAATCAGTAAATTAGATCTCAAATGTCAGTATCGTAACATGTCCAAACTCTAATTTCAATATAAAACGGCACGTAGAAGTAAGATAGGTAAAAAAATTCCTCCGTCTGCATAGTAAACTATAATGTTAATAATATATATTTGTATTGGTTTTAAACTTAAAATTTACTAATTATCATTAAAGCAAGGTGCATACTTTTTGTCTAGCAGTTTGCGAAAAATATTGATGACAACAGTATGGTTTGATGTACATATATAAGCAAACGATAACTTGTGTAAAACGGCATTATTCCTTCTGAAATTTTTCAAATAGGTAGCTTTTTACTATTTCTTAACTAAATTCTTTGTCCAGTATATAATGTATACGCAATCTTATGATGATAAGTAGGTCATTGAACGACTTTATCAAACTTTATCAAAACTCTTTCTCTCTCCCTCTCTCTGTGATCACTCTGTGATTACTCAGAATATACAAGAAGTCGCGCGGAATGCCCACGATAATGGTTACATTTAAATCTAGAGAAAAATAAAGCTATGATTCTTGGGAGCTCAGCCTATGTAAACTCTATTTATCTTTACGCGATTCACAGAAACATTGTAGACGTCAGCCCTTTTCCGTATGTAACAGAAGCGCGCAATCTCGGCGTCTGGTTAACTCCTTCCCTGTATTGGCAACTGCACACGAAGCACGTCACGAGAAAGGCCTATGGAGCACTTTATTCACTCACGTTTTACAGACTCGCATCATCAAGAGAGCTGAAGAAAAATGTAGTTGAAATTTTTCCGCACTTTAATTATACATGCGTCGTCTACGACGATGTTAACGAGAAACGTTGAGTTGCAACGAGCTCAAAATGCATGCGTGCGGTTCGTTATAGGCAATATCCCTCGCTACGTACATGTAACTCCGGATAGGTTAAAACTAGAGTGGCTATCTGTTAAACGTCGTCGTGAGTATTTCATCGGCTTGCTTGCATACTCCGTCAACTCCTTTGAAAATTCTAGCTTATCTAGTACCTAACCCTTTTCGCGCGACTAAATATTGACGCAGTGCTGCGTCCCTCCGAGCGAAATCCACCCCAAGTACTACAGTATCGAGCACCTCGCACAGAGGCCTTAAAGCAGTCCTTTTGAATACAGGCGTGAATGCTTTTGAACTCTCTTTCAGTCCTTGAGATTTCCTCTGTCTCAGTTGCGACTTTTAAACGGTTAGTGAGGGACGCTCTTTTAGCACGGGTCATGCAAAACAGGAACCCGCGTACTGCATGAAGGACTTATAGAGTAGACTGAATGGAGCGAGAGTGCCGATTAAGTTTAGATTAGGACTAGTTAGTTAAGTTAGATAGTTCGACAGCATGGTTGCGATGCATAACATGTTATTTAATTCTAAGCGCCGCTCGTTAAATAATGTATAAAGTTTATTGCGTTGTTGAACTAATAGAAAGTAAAATCAAATGGCTTGTTCAAATACGCTAGTCCATGAATATATCTACGAATATGCTTACGAATATATTTACATCAAATATTAATATTTACGTGAATTTTGTAAATTACTGTAACATTGTTATTACAAATTGTAATTTTGTTATCGTCAGACGGGGTTCTATCCCAGGGCGAAATAAAGAATCAATCAATCAATCAATCTCTCTCTTACACACACACACACGCACACGCACGCACACACACACACACACTCACACGCACACACTCTAACGCACACATACACACTCACACACACACATACAAATACACGCACATACATTTTCTTTCACTCTTTCTCCAAAAAGACTTGTTTCAAATAAATACCAATGTAGGCAACTGCATTCTATAGTATGCATTATGTAGATAATTTAGTTATGAATGAAAAAAACGTTCTCGCTTTTATATAGCTCAATAAATATGCGTACATTAATTTTAATGACATTGACTATATAATTCGTAATCTATAACCCTATCATTCGTAAGAAATAATGCATTGACATAATATTTTCATAATTTCTTTTAGAAAATACGTGTGTACAATTTGTGTAAAATTTGTGTATATTTTGTGTAAAATATTAGACTAAATAATTTACTCAAATTCAAATTTATACAGGATATCCATTTTACGCAAAATTGTTAATTCATCCTTAACAATTAACAACGTGTATTAATGTTTTTAACCGTGCATCGTTCTCTTTGTGTTATATTTTATCGAAATTACAATAAATAATATAATTATCCTGTTTAGCACGCACACTTCTCAAATATATTAACAATAAACAAAGCACTATAACCGCTATCCATTATTTATTAATTTACAATATGCAAGGTAAAACTAATTAACAACAAATCCGACATTAAGAAAATAAAATTGTATTAATATACCAGCAATGCACAAAGCTAATTAACTAAATTTATTGAAACTTAACAACATTTTAAATCAATGTCAGCATTACACCAATATTATTCAAATATTGAAATTATGTCATTAACAAAACATCATTCAGATTCTGACTAACAAACACTCCTTGCGGAAGAACCCCCAACAATACTTCCGCATTTTACGTAACACTAAAAGAAAAATCCTCATTAAAGCATCGCTATACCGCCTAATAAATAACGAATCACAATTAAGCCTCGTTGCGGATAATTGGGAATCGGTGAAAATCGTCTGCAAACAGAATAATTAATAAATTTTTGAATTATGCATCGCCTGGCTAATAACGTAATAGCTCGCTCGACGATTATGCAACTGCGTAAATCATCGATTGCGCGCAGTGTTACTCCCTCGACATTTAGCCCTCCAATCCCATGGCCTATCGCGCATCCCGCGTATTAATCCACAATGTCAGCGGGCGCGCTCGCGCGCGAATCTCATGATAGCGCGAATTATTTTCTTCAATCAAATATTTCGAAATTAAGGCGCAAGCCCCCCCTGACGCATTTATGCGACGCGCGTTACGCGCGATAACCGGGCACTGGGGGGTGGGGGGGCGATGGGATATAACATTGTTTACGATTGTCGCTCGTTGTGAATTTAGTCTTTTACGGGCGCCGAATGGTCAGAGTAATATGCCTATTAAATCTGGCCGTACGTGAGAGCGAGTCGCCTGAAAGTTTTTAATTACCTGGGGTGTAAAACGATCAGACATAATTATATGTGTGATTTGCGTATGCGGGAGCAGGGTAATATATGATTTATGCACGATAATTAGCCGGATGTGGACTGATAATTAAGAGCGCGGTTTAATTATTTAAAGTATTGATGCAAATGTATTATTACGGATATTAAATGGTTATTTGGACTGTTTGAAGTCATGGTAGAATAAGTTCAATTTCAATATGTTGCTAATGCTCATAGTAATTTAGGTAATTAAAACAGTAATAGGTTGATTTAGTACCCTGGTAGAAACATTTACCAACTATTTGCCATATAATGTAACCCAGCTTATGGCCGACGGTTTATGGCCAAAAGGTGGTATAATTTATATAATTATTTATAAATAGAATTTAATTAACCTGAAATAATTGAATACGTATCAGATACTTAAAAGAGAATAAATAATTAAAAAATTATATTAGCATGCGGCACGTCGAACCTACATGCTGAAAATATTCAAACCTATCCTACAAATATTTTCTCTTGTATTTCTTTTAAGATATGTACGATAAATTTTGGTTTAATTTAATCGTCTGCATTAATAAACATATATTAATTAACAAATAAATACATAAATTGGAACAAAAACTGCTTATTTATTTGCGTTGATCTTGTCCAACTATTCTAGCTCAACATCTTAAGTAAAAATTGCTTTAGTAGTTAAGTCAAATCGCACCCCCAAAACAAGACTATGCCAACTCAAACATTTTTTAGCTGAATTTTCGTTCATAAAATAGCTCATATAAAAATAAAAAACCACAATACACTGCAAAATTTAGTTGAAAAAGGTTAAGAAACTATAATAGAATAATGAAATTCAAGAAAAAAAATTTTATTTCATGAAAAATTTATTCTACTTGCTTGGTTTTACAAAAACATCAAATTTTGAGTTGGCATAGTCTTGTTTTGGGGGTGCGAAATTTTCTTGATTCGATTGGGAAAATTTTACTCAGCAATCCTGCTCTCCGTTTTAGTTAAATCTGCTAAACTGCTCACAAGGCAAACCTATGCTTTTCTTAAAATGTTTAAAAGGGACTGCTCTCTCCCCCGACTCCCAACTGTCAACACACCGTGTCTGATTACATGTCTGCATGTGTGTTGGGAGAGTAAAGGACTTTTGCGCGCTAAAAGAATAATGACAGACATAGGAATGACATTGATCGGAATATTTATAATTGAGAAATAAGCGGAATACAAACTTATTACTCTTATTTCTTGTGTATATAGATATACTAATCAATGTTATTTTTATGTCTTATGTCCTTATACTTTTAGCGTACAAACCACCTAATACTACAATTTCGCTTAAATATCTCGCATTAGTAAACTAAATTTTATATTGTAAATTCAATTAATCACATAAAAGACATTGTGAGAATTTAAATTTTTATACATGTATTTGAGGTTATGAATGTATCTTCACCCATATTATGGTCAACTTATGATGTAATTGTTAGCTACCAATGGACCACGGAAGTTAATCAATAGTTGCAAACAGGCCATAACTGATGGTCATTATTGCCAATAATTAATCATTTCAGACCCAGTATCTACTCAGTTAAAAAAAGATATAGATACAAATTTAATTATAGAAACTATTTGAAATCCCTGCTCCACGGTGCTAATGAACATCATGCAAAACTTTAGGAATGTATTTATGTAATTATATTGTACATGTGTATTCATATATATATATATATATATATATGTATATATATATATATATATATATATATATATATATACATAAATGTACATAAATTAGGTCTAAAAGGGTTAAAAGAAGCCATACTAAAATTTGATAAAAAAAACGTTATTTTTTGATTTTTTATTTAGCCTACAATTTGTTTTAAATATTTTTTGAGCGTAGTTATTATGTTGAACTTCATAATAAAAGTATCAAGTATATAATTATAAAATTAAAAAAAAAATAATATAGGAGGAGTTTTAACTCTATAAAAAAGATTATATTACGTTTGTTAAAGATGTTTTGAAAGTATTGTCCAATCTTTTTGTATTATTAATATGTATTTTTTTATAATTTTAACACTTTTCACTTTAGATATACAACTTTTATTTAACTTTTATTTCAAGGAAAATTGGCTTTTATTTTTAAATAAGCTATAAATTAAATTTAAAGAAAAACTAAATTGAATAATTTCTTTATATTTATTTTAAGAAAGTAGCAACATTATTTTTGGAGCCCTTTAACAAAAATTATTGCGCATGGAGCAGCTTATATCTGAATGAATATAGAGTAAAAAAAATTAATAGAATCAAAACGTATAGGATTGTAACTTTTCAGTATAGATATACCTTAAGTCAATCAAATTATTAACGGATACACTTATAGTGAATTCAGCAATTACCATAGAAGTTACAAAATTTAAAAACTAGACTTAATCCACTATGGTTCTGAATACTTCGTTTATCACTTCCTTTTTAGCATTTTCAAACATAACTAGGCAACGTACCTAATCTTTTTTCAATCAACTTAGAACTGTATACAGTTTAAAAAATGCATTTCATTCACTGATCAACGAACTCAATTCTCCTCTGCGCAAACATGAACTTTGTACTGCACGCCGAACAGTTTTCCCCAAATCACCTGATAAATTCGCCGAACGACTAGTCCCGCCGACGCAGACGCAGAATCCCAAAACTCTAACCGGCTTAACCTCTACCGGCGACTAACGCACGAAATTTATTCGCATCAGCTTCGAAGCCGGCGCGTCCCTCGAAAATTTCGCGAACCAAATGACATTTGCGTATACAGAGCTAAAGCAACAGCAACAGCAGCGATGGGCAAAGAGTTTGTTTGGCAATCCGAAAAGTTGAGACACGCGCTTTATACATAGCTTGCGCGCAGGCTCTCTCACGAGTACGTGTGTGTTTGTGCCTGCGTATATGCGTTTCGATTTGGACGTGAGCAGCGCGCACGGCGACACTGGTTAAATATTGCAGCGGTGTGCGGGCGACGCACCGACTGGAAATGTCGCGCGAGAGGGAGAGAAAGAGAAAGTTCGCGGAGACCGCAACTTAAGCAATTTCGGTATGAATGTCAAGTCGGGGAGGCTGAGCGTGCAGCTGTACATGCGAATGTGGAAAGAGGATGAAGAGAGGGGAGAGAGAGAGAGAGAGAGAGAGAGATGGATGGATTGATTGGCAGCTTTATATGGACTTTTCGATCAGGTTGGAAAAAGCTAGGGAATGGCGGAGATTTGTGTCGCGTGAGAGTACAGAGGAATTTGATTGAATTTTGAAAAATATTTAGTGATAAGGTGACTGTACCCAATATTGCTCACCATGGCTAACGTACCTATTATGTTATTTAGTCGATCAAAAGCTGATGCATTATGTATATATATACATAATAGGTACGTTAGCTATGGTGAGCAATATTGGGTACAGTCACCTTATCACTAAATATTTTTCATATATATATATATGTAATATACATATACATATATACACATGTCAGTAGAAGTTACTTCATCGGAAGATTTCAACGTAAAATTTTCTTACGGAAGCAATAGGAAACCAACCTGCAGTGTATGTTGCATTGCAACCGCTTAAGGGGGTACACTACTTTAAAATATAAAAAAAAAAATAAATATTTAAAATATGTCAGTGTATTTTAATGAAACCAACATTTTTTATACTAAAAGCACACATATTTACCTAGATTTTGGGAGGTGTAGGGTCTCTTAAAACCCACAAAGCACCTAGTAATAATAGAAAAACTGCCCGTAAGATTCAAAGTGTATCGCTGGACCAAACTCCGCCAGGTTTGTGGATATTACTTTTTAATACATTAGTTATGGTATGAAAACAGGAATTTCATTTTGAATACGTAGACACATTTTTACAGACTTATTATTGCTTTATTAAATAATTATTAATTAATTTACCATATATATATATAAAAAAATTTTTCTACATATTCAAAATTAATTTCCTGTATTCATACCATAACTAATGTATTGAAAAGTAATATCCACAAACCTGGAGGAGTTTGGTCCAGCAATTCACTTGGAATCTCACGGGTCAGCACCTGAAATTTAAAAAAAAAGAAATTGGAGAAAATTAACATTTAAATTTACACACTGAGAAAAAGGAATGGATCTCACATCAATACTTTTATATTTATATGATAACTATACCGGTATTTCTCAAGTAACCGTACATATTACTGTCATAGCTATATTTTGGTTGCCGGTGATATTGTATGGTTGAAATAATACTCATTCTATTCATTTTCTGTGGTTTAAATTTCACCTGTCCTTCAAAACAAAGCTTTTCAATAGTGGACATCCGCTAGAGTCCATGAATGCTGCAGTTCAAGAGGAAAAGGATGCGATACCACCAAATGAAGGTTTTACATAGAATTCAAATGAAAGTTTTAATAGTTCTGTGTGGAAGCTGGCGCCAAAACATTATTCAGTGGCTTGTCAGTTTCCAAGATTGGAGTGTATACTGCTGTAACTTGCTTCAATGATGGTCGAACTGGCTTCCTCAAAATCATGAATAAGTTTAAAATCAAGCCTGGAGATACTTCGACTGTGTGGGTAAAAAGCAGCGATAACTCCAGACTGTTTCATGTGGAGAGGAAGACACTTGCGAGCACAAATCTTCTGATCCGGATCATCGCTATATCTCCTTCCATAAAATTCTCTTGGTCTCTTCTTAGGTATACTTCGAAAAAACTTTTTAGCCGGATGAGTACTTGCATATCTCCGATATTTAAATTTCACTTCATTAGAAGACATTTTTATACACTTATCACACTACAAATTTATACTATTTACACTTTTAAATCATACTTCTACTTACACTTGTACAATTGGCCTTTTTTCAGATTTATATCATATAAATACACTTTTCACTACACTACACATCACTTAGTTTTCACTCGCGAACTCACTTACGAACAAGAAAAATATTGTTAACACTTAACAATAATTAACGACGGATAAAAAGAGCTATCAAAATTCGAATGTTAAAATCACAGATATTAGCTGTGTTTACATATAGCATCGAATAGGTAACAAAAATGCCTTTCAGTATAGAGACTCTACATACAATACTGTTCATGGCGCTATAAGACAATAGGTACATTAGAATATAGAAATTGAACTGACGATCACAAAACTTTCAAATTATATATAAGTATTTTTGATTTTCTTTTTACAAATGAATTTCACAAATTTCTAATGTATACATTATTTTTTTCTGATATTTTTACGTATATTTGGTTAATATATTCAATATTTTACTCACAGTAACTTGCAAACAATTATTAACTCAATAAATATATTTTTGTAAAAAGAGGTAATTTGAAGAAAAAATAGTAAATGCTAAAATGTACTTATAGTATTTGGCATATAACTTCGAAACAAAATTTGTAAACATTATAGAACCAATGAGAGCGTATTCTGCCGGAAATTTCCTATCGAAATAGGGAATAAAGAAAAACGATTTTTACATGATTTCAATGGTGTTTACCCCCTTAAATGAATTCTTCACTATTAATTTTGATTAAGTCATTACATTTACTGTGATATTAAATACAAAAGTTGATTTTAGTCGGTACTACCCTCGATATTACTACGATGATCATAGATTTGCTTTTTATTAGTGATTAAAGAATGAAAAATTATGGCGGACCACATGTGATATTACGTAAGACCCAATATTTCCACTAGTTGATTATTTTCAAAATTCTATACTAAAAAATATTTCTTATATAATTTTTTATGCTATATTTTAATATACAACCGGCCTGAATAAAAATCTTGTAAAGATCAATAAAATTAAAAAAAATTTGACTGTATAACAAGCGTTAAATATAATAAAATTCTTCTAATACATCAACTATTACAAATTCTCGAATCTTGGATGGGTCATATTCGATACACTCACCTTCGTGTATACTGGTGTAATTGTATTTATTTGCTAGATTAATGCGTGCCTACTGATGTGTATAATATAATAATTAATATGGAAAGAAACCGATTAATGGATGTATGCGTTTATATCCCAGAAATAAGAATCGGTAGGAGATTGTGTTATCATACTGTACATTCAAATTGATTTAATTAATTCTTCAGACACGTTCACAGTATCCGATCTGTTATCTTCACTGCTTACCAGCCTCCAATTATTACTCTTTTCTGACATTTTATACTTCTCCTATTTTATTAAAAAAAGTCTATATCTGAATAATATTTTTGAACAAAAATGATACTATTCAAGCTTTCATTCAATATATTTGATTTTTATAATTTGATTATTATTACGCACAGTTGCAATTACATATCTATAATGAAGGTACGATAATAAATATCTTAATGTATACTTCGATTTCTGGTTATATTATTAATAAGCATATACTACCATGTATACACCACTTAAGGTCCCTCTAAACACTTGATATAGCACACTTCGTACATATAGTAAATGGGGGAAAACATATATAGTAAATGTGGAAAGTGACGGGTTCTGATTTTCATTGGAGAAATACTAATTTGAGCTGAAAAAATTGTCAATGATAGATATTGATACGTAGTTTGCGTAGATCTGAGCTCTAGTTGTAATTCTTTGTAAATTCAATGATAAATATTATTGAAATTTGGATATACCGAGCTGTTATTTTATTTGATAATAAACAAAAGTAAATATATATATAGTAAATGGAAAAAAACGCAGCTCCTTTACGTTACTGAATCTGTTCAGGCAAATAACATTTGTCACTGAAAAAATTACCCATGAAAGCTTTTGATATGTATTTGATATGCACAGATCTGAACTCAAGTCGGCATTCTTTGTACATTCAATGAAAAAAATCATTGAATTTCGGATGTCGGCCTAGCTGTCAAACCAAAATTGACCATCGACAAAATACGCGGGTGTGCGAGGGTTACGCATATATATATTATCAGAAAACTTTCACCAACAATTTCAAATGAAAAACAATAAATACAAAGAAAAATAATAGGATCATTTTTAATAATAATTGTCTGCCTTATTTACAAAGGGAAACTACGATTATTACTTTGAAAATATTCTTCATTTCTTCGTCATTTGTTGATCCTTTCGCTGTTGGCTGTTGTTACCCGGCCAAAAGTTTGGACGACTTTAAAGTTGGAGTTGATTGAAGCATGGTGCGTATTTGTCGATAATTAATTCTAGTTTGACAACTCGGCCAATATTCAAATTTCAATGATTTTTCTCATTGAATTCACGAAGAATTACGACTTGAGCTCAGATTCGCGCAAACTACGTATCAATATCTACCAATGAAATTTTTTCAGCTCATAATATCGTTTCCCCGAGGAGAATCAGTAGCAAAGCCACCTATCATTTTCTCCATTTACTATATCTATTTTCCCCATCTACTATATCTGTGAAGTATGCTATATCGAGTGTTTAGAGGGACCTTAAGAATGTTCGGATGCTTTAAATGGACGAATTTTTTGCTATTTTGTGAAAACTCATCAGTACCGGCAATTATATACGTGAAGGTAGTAGGTATATTATAAACATAAATAAATTTTTAATCGACAATTGTGACGTTTCAAACACGATTATTGTCAATAAGTAGAAAGTAGTAATTAATCTGTATCACTATTTGGATACATTTTAATAAATTGTAAGTGTTTAATATAGATGAAACAAATTTTTTAATCCGTGCACAAGCTTTTTTATTGTCTCATTGTCCCGGTCAATCATGTAACAAAATGTAATTGTAAACAATACGAAAATCTCAATACAGGTTAGATATTACAATAGGAATTAAATGCGAACAATAACACACGAATCATCGCATACAAACTCCATTCCCAATTCTGATTTACAAGAACATAAAAACAGGCACTTGCAAGCCTGTAATCAAAAGCTTCTCCAAATCCTCTCTCCTCGCACCACACACGTATACACACATATTCACAGCCACATACACACATATACACACATATACATCCGCACATGCACATTTACACACATATGCACACATATACATATGCACATGCACATTTACACACACATGCACACTGATGTACACACACATATATAAAGGCATATATACACACTTGCATACGCCCGTACATTAACATACATACATGTACATGCATGCGCACTAACGCATGCACACATACACAGCATTTGCCGCGATTAGAAGCTCAATAATTACAACAATAAACACAGCCCAAACAGCGATAACAATGAGATTAAACCCATGCACACGACAATAGTAGACAGCGAGAGAGAGAAAGAGGGATAGAGAAAGAGAGAGAGAAAGAGAGAGAGAGAGAGAGAGAGAGAGAGATAACTGCAGCTCGCAGCAGCTTCAGCAGACAAGCGCACAGAGAGCAAAGTTTGCTTACTGGGCGAGCTATATAGCCCCATCCACGGTTGGGGAAGGAGGCAGAGGGGGGTAATCCTCGACGGCGACGCTCTGGATTTATTTTATGACGTACATCACCGGGGCGGGCGAGCAGACAGAGACGGAAAGCGCGGAGCCCGGCCGGGAGCAACCGCGAAATCCATCCATCAATATGCTTAATCCGATTATATCCCGTATATCTTGCATTCGTCATATCGATTGCGCCCAGGGCGTATATATGTATAACCATTTCGCATTCTTCTTCGACGACTGCGCGGCGTTCGAGTGGAGAGAAAAACTGGAGTCGCCGCGCTGCACTGCAACAAACTCTGATGCGCTGTCAGCGTGTACAGCAGATTAATAGACTGTCCGTTTATCTTGCTCGTTGAATAAATGTCTATCTATTCAAATGAAGTTTAATCGCTGTTTTAAGAAATTAGGAAGAATAAAGAATAAACATAATCTGTTCACTCTGTGTACTCGAAGCAGGCTTAGCTGGTGGCGTATGGCTAGTGTCATAGACGTCGTAGTCCGTAATTGGCAGAGGTAATGCACAAGAATTTGCTCGTCTCACGAAGGTAATGGATAAAGTTTTTACTTGCTACGCTTTAAAGCTTATTCCAAATCTACAGTTATCAATTTCTATTAAAGGTATCTAAGATACTGTCATATTATCGTACGACATCTAGATAATATGTCATTGTGCTAATTTTACGCCTCTCCTGCTTTTTTCCACGTCCATCTGTAGAATTTTGCATCTATGGATTTGGAATAAACACGAAAATGTATAAATATTCCGCAACAAATGCCTTCAGCACTCATCTATGACTCTATCGTACAACATTGGGCTTTAAAACGGTTCGCACGTGGTTTGCGTTAAGCGATTAAGATACTATGGTGCAAAGCTAAAGAAAAAGTAGTACGTTACATCAGAGACGCAACATACCACTCGGAATAAAGCTCGCACATGCGGGCGTGCACGCACGCTAATCAAAAAGGCACATAGATAGATAGATAGATAGATATACGATTTAATTGTCAATTTTTGCAAAAATACATTACATAAAAATTGTTATTTTGTCATTACATTAAGTTTTTGATCACTATCACAGTTCGTCTGTGTATAAATATAAAAAATTGTTGCACAAATTTGTCATTATCTAATAACACAGTTTGTTTATATCACAGTTCCATAACAATTTCTGAAAGTTTACTCATTCTTGCATACACGTACATCCATCACGTCACAATTTAAAAACAATTACAATTCAGCCGATACATACACTCATCACACACGCAGATAAATTTACTCTTTATTAAAATATACTCTTTATATTTTGTACATTACAACATATTTCACGACTAAGAATACAAAACACGGGAGAACGGATAAATTAAAAGAAAAAAATAAAAAGATACAATTAATAAATAAATAAATAATTAAATAAATAAATAAATGTGTGAGCCCTATGCACATGTGTGAGCCCTGTGCGATACAGGAGTTTGGGCTTCTTGTTCATCGGTATGTCTCCTTTATGACACTGTCTTGCGACATCTGCATTAGTTGTACTATGGCCTCGGGGTTCGTTCGTCCGAAGGGACAACGTTGTATTATCCAGATGCATCTAGTCGTGTTTTTTACTAGGTAAAAGTACATATATGTACATATCGCCAGGAGTCAAGTCAATAAATTCACCCTTACAAGTACCGAGATTTATTCAACATTGAAAGTCAAAGCGAGTCTCTATTGAGACAGTATATAGGATAAGAAGGGCAGAGTGCTGCGAATCGATTGCGCGAGATGCGCGCGTGATGCTTTGACGATTCTCCGCGATGAGCCTCGTACACGATAGGACGTATATTATTGTTTATGGCGGGAGGGAAGAGGGTCGCGAGCGTATACAGAGCAATAGCCTCCCGGTATGAGCGAAAGATATCGCGCGCGAGCTTCGCACGAGATGTGTTTTATGCGGGTGTATATATAACGCGAGCGCGCGTCGCATCTTGGATCGGATGTGCAGGCGAGGGCGTGTGTTGCGTGCGTTTTATGCGACGATGCTTCGCTGCGTTCGGGGATGCAACGAGATGCGCGATAATTTTTAGTCGCGTTTGAAGGTGGGGTTTTTCGTTCGGAGTTTTTGTTTGATATAGTTTTTGAGATGAGAAATTTTTCTATTGGTGTACGTTTAAATTTAAAGAAGATTTTGCTCGTGCAGCATGTAAGTAAGTGTGATTAGTCTGTAGCTGTTTTTATCGTGCTTATTTTTATTACGTTTTAGAATCAGAATAACTGTTACTTGTTTCCATATGTTGGGAAGTAATTTTTCTGAATACCGAATTAAGGTAAGTGTATCCAATACGGCCCACCTAAATTTTGATCATTTACCATAGTTGAAAGAATTTTATTTGGGCCAGTTGGATATCAAAATATAGCGTGGCACTATAACATCATTTTTTTTATTTGAAAATATTGTTACGTATGAAAAAAGTGTCGAGACTCGGGCGCGAATCGGCCCTAGATCGATGCTGCCACCGCAGACTGAAGTTTCTTACCGTCTTCATATGTGCTATTGCGTCACGCTCCGTGACAATATGCATATACGGCAATTTTATAGAGTTTTGACAATAAACAGTTAATGAGACATATTGGGTTTCACGTGTACCCAATATGACTCGTTATTATTTTTCATTCTTCAATCACTAATACAAAGCAAATATATGTGTATCGAAGTTACAAATAATGAAATCATATAAATAACTGTTAAAAGTAACACATTTAATTAATTTAAAAAAGGTTTCCTCATAATTTATTTCTTAATTTGTCATTTTTGGTCGATGTTGAGCAGTTATGTAAAGTATTAATAAAAAAAATTTTAAAAATCTGATTACTGATTATAAAACAGAAGTTATAAAATATTTGAAGTCTCTTATTGTCAATAGTTTTAATGATATATCTTGTTTAGACGAAAAATCAATTGATTCCTTAATGCTTGATTAGAATTGTATGGTTCAATGCGATAGTGACTTTTAAAGATGCTATTTTAAACGAATAAATAAATTATACTCTTTATACAAAAATTACATCAATCACGTTTCTAAACTACTTATTAAAATTTTAGTTTATCGCAAAATATCTAAATAATACTTCCATCAATGCATCGTAATGAGAAAAAAAAATCGAACCTCTTCATGAAAATAAAAATAAAACCGAGACCTTCAATAAAATATCACGAACAATCAAACTGCACTCAGCGAAGTCACTGCATAATTTCCAGCTCCCGCGGGGAATCCTCTTTACATGCGTTTACCTCGTAACGTCGCCTAGTCGCTCTCGGGCCGAGCAAAGGGTTTTTTTTTGCGCCGCGAGCATCGATTCATCGATGAATTTGCATTGTAAACAGAGGCCTCTCCGTGTACCTATGCACGCGAAATCGTGCATAATTCCCAGGGCAGAAAGTGCGCGCGCGCGCGCGCGCGGGTGCGGCCCCAAGGTCTGTAGGGTGGGAGATAAACTCGAGGCAGTATTTTATTGGCTAGTTGACTTAGCCGCGCGCTAAAAGTAATTTATGTTTTGAATATGCTAAAACTCCACTCATAAATATGAAGCGGGCGCCGCGCGTGTATTATATAGCGCGAGCGAGTCGCGTCGCGCGCGCGGCGCTACTCCCCCGCGAGAGATAACAAATTTTACAAACGAGAGTCGCGAGAGAGAGAGAGAGAGAGCGGATCATTTTTTATTTGTTCCTCTTTTGCCGGCGAGCGAGCTCGAACGTTTTTCTATCTTCGGCCTACGTGCGTGCTCGAACTGTGTGTGTGCGTGTACGTATATGTCGATATTGGTGGGTGTTTGTATTTATGTAAGTGTTTTCGTGTACACCCTTGGTGCAATAGATACTTTAGAGAATTTTGTAAATTTTGATGCTGTGAAGTTGTATACGGGTGCATTTTATACTCCGCATGTACTGCAACTACACAGCGCTAAAATTTAAATAGTTCTTGAAAAAATTCATTGCAGAAGAGTCTACGTAAATGTATACGCTGACGTTTATATATGAGTAAACACTGAAAATTTGAGTTACTCAAACATATATAAAACAGGATCCCCACACATCTACATAGTATTTTTGAGCCTTGGTAGAACATACAATACCTAAATCATTGTATGGAGCTGATCATTATAACATTAGTTAAGAAAAGTATGCAGTTTACGTGCAGTAATACTCATCTGATAAAATTGAGAAAAGAGCGATTGAAAAAAATAAAATTACCAAACAAGTAGAAAAAATCAAGTATGGTCAGCCTGAATTCATTGGGTTAAATGGAAAATATTCATAGACATTATGTTTTACTCTTAGAAAAAATCTTTTATATTTCGAGAAGCCATCTATATATTTGTTTAACATTTTATAAATGTTTATTTCAATTTTAGTTTTTTTTCTAATTTAAACTGTATAAAATGAAAACTACTAATTTCAGCATTGAGCATTAAAGTTAACATAAGCTAACGTATGTGCTTTTACATCGTCTACGTTTCTATTTTAATATTGTACTTTCTTCTTCCTACGCTCGCGACACTTGGCAATTTGCGTTTCGCCGTTGTGTGTCAAAGCAAGTTGAACCAGGATAGAGAGAGAGAGAGAGAGAGTGAAGCTATAGAAGGTGGGCTTGTTGGGAGATTCAGGTGGAAAGTCAAACGGCTCAGGGCATGAAGCATGTGTTGTGAGCAACAAGGGGTAAGAGATTAGATTGGATTATGTCTCTAGATTAGATTTCGTCGTTCAACTTTACTGTTGTGCATTGCAGGATGAGCGAAGGTTGCACAAGTAGTAAATATTAGGTACAATAAATTGCTTTAGAAATTTTGATATCTTGACTGTTTCAAAACATTATTTTGTTGAAAATAATCTCAAATTTTCCTATTGATTCTAAGGTTGTTAGAACTTTAAGAAAATTTTAATTTTACAATATAAGTATATTATTCTCATCCATTAACCATTCTTGAAAAGAAATCTATACACTAAGTCAATACCATCCAACCTCGATAAAACAAGCCACCGATAAAAAGAAAACCACTCAATTCTCATCTTCGCAATGACGATTCGAGAAGTATTTTTCAAATTGTTATAAAACTCGAAACATAAAACTGAGATAGATGGATAGCAGGAAGGTACAGTAGTAGAAATTTGTTGGTACAGCACGACGGCGGCGGCGATCGCGCGCACCAAGAGGAAAAGAGGCGACGACGAAAGAAAAAAAAACATCAGACAAAAATAGATAGGATAAGGATGAAAATAAATGGCGGATACCGGCGCACAGAACGAGAGAAGCGCGAGGAGGAGAAACGTCGAGAAAGTTTTGAACTCCTTGCGGAATTTATTTGCCGGTTATGCCGTGAAATCTCTCTCTCTCTCTATCTCTCTCTTTCTATCTCTCTCTCACGCTCTGTCTCGCGCTCTCTCTCTTCAGCATTATATCGCACCTCCGCTCTCGCCCGCGCTTATAAGCGCCTCTGTATAACTCTTTTTTTTGCGCCTTGTCGTATTAGCGATCCGATATTAAAGTTTTCTGCTTTTCTTTTCTACTTGCCAGCGTGCACGCGCTTAATGCTAATTTTATCGTCGAACTTTTTAATCGTCGAGATTTTTAGTTCGCGGCATGGGATCGGCGATTTATTTGCGTATTAGTTGGGGCTTAAGCATTTTAGCCGTTTATTATTATGTCCACTTCGTTGTTAAAGTACTTTATGAGATATAAATTTAAGGTGCTTTAGTGAGACAAATTATATTATTAATCAAATTGGATTAAGACAAATTATTATTAATAAGTTTTGCTGTGAATATGGCTAGATTCATTAGAAATAAGGAACATTACTGGTCTGGGCACTGGGAAAAATCAGAAATGAGTACTGTTAATTAAGCAATAATTAAAATATATTTATACATCAACGTAAATGTTTAGGTGTCCAAAAATAGGTTTAGAACTATATACGTAAATACTCATAATCGAAAATACCCAGTTTTTCACTTCCGGCTTGTTATAATGTATCAAAGTTCAAAGGTGGCCCAAGAGATCCCACTTTACAGTATCTTTAAAATAAACATTCTATAAATTTACTTATTCATTCCTTTCGCATTTCTAAATATCATCAAAATTTTCTAAGAAAGCATTCATTAATAATTAAAATTTAATGAAATAAAAAGAAACATTTGGCTTCTACTTCTCAAGACATAATTCTTCTTTCTTAAAAATAAAGCGTTGTATTACCTTAATAATTTACTTACAAAAATAAGCCACCCATAAATCAAAATCAAATCGAGCACTCCATTTTACATTTTCCATTATTCATACTTACTTTCCTCTACCTTCTTCCTGCATACATAAAAAAAATCTAATTGCTATCAGTCCAAATTCAAATCCTTCTTCCACTTAATAATTTCCTTTGTACTTGTTTCATTTCCCGTTTGTTACCCGTATCTCTCGCTCTCTCCTATCCTCTTGCAAGACGCGTAACCGCGCCACGCCAAGCTCGTTCGCCGAGACAAATGAGCCGCTTTGTCACTTTGACCCTTCAATCCACCTCGCGCGCAGCCGCGTCTCATCCTCGCGTCGCGCGTCCTCCATTTTCATTTGCCCATGATACATCGGCACTCACGCGTATTGTCGCGAGCACCCGTGCGATTAACCTCGACCGGCCTTTGGCTTCTTTTTTTACTGTTTAGAGGATGGTTATTTATTTGGCGTCATACGTCGTGTGAGCAGAAATGGGGGGTGAAGGGATGAGTTGGATTGTCTTGTTTGCTTATTAGAGTGAAAGACTTTTTATTTGTGTTTGGCTGGTTTTACAGTGGCTGCATAAACACTGTGTAACGCTACGTAGAATTTTTGAAGCGTGCGTGTGGAACGTGAAGAAATTTCTGTAAAAAGTAAAATTTTTTAATAATAATTTTTAACAGAATGAGTAATTAACGATATTAAAATACTCTGTCCATATTTCTACCATCTCATTATCACCATGTGAATTATGATTTTTTTTTTGCAGTGTCATGAATTATTCACTGTTTCTTTACCGTTGTTTTAAACGAAAAAAAAACCGAAATGATTCGTTATCTGCATGATTATACGTTGTTGATAAACCTGTAAAAACAAACAAAATAATTTATTTAATGTCTCTTATTTGCATAAATAAAACGGAATTTTATTTAGTTTTCATTTTTTGATAAAAGGTTTGTCATTTTTTCAAATTGTACACTTTCTCTTTCTTTTAGAGGTTCATCGACAGCGTAATTTCATGCAGAATAAGAATCTTGTTGTTTCGTTTTTGTTATAGTTGAGCACAAAGGATGCTAGAATATACACAGTGTTGTAACTCCTAGAACATGGCCACAGTGAAATTTAGTAATTTCTGGATTATAGGCGGACATTATGTAATACATTTTTTTATTTTCAAAATGTGCACAAATATTTTTAAAAAGTTTAAAAGAAGATTAATTGTACTAGCTCTTTAAAGAAAAAAAAAGCCTAATTTACACTCAGTTTTTGCGTTTCATATGATAATTCCCCCTTATAAGTATATCAGCAACGTTAATGTTTCAAAATTTCATAAAAATCAGGACTCACATTCCTGACTATGTTCTTGTAAGACTTCTATTCGATATTCGTCTTCTTAATTATCTTAACATAAAGTTACACATCATAAACTATCAAACATTTTTAGTCAGCATATTCATAATTGTGCGGCTTCCCGTCATAATTAGATACGTAAATTTTTTATGAAACTAGGTATGTCAGGCGTGCTACGCACGACACAATTTTATGTCCGCAATTCGTCCACATGAAATACAGGAAATAGATATTAATATATTTTTCGTGCACAATATTTTTATACGCATTTTTTATAACATACAGCCGATGATTGCTAATCATGTTACGTAGTTCTAAATTAAGTATTAAACAATATGCTTAAGAAGAAAGGATTAAACGCTGATTTCATGCCAAATATGTAAATCAAACGGTCCTTACTTGAAAAATGAAAATGATTTTCAATTGTAAAATAATATAAAAAATCAAATGAAATTTTTACACATTGTCTCATTTAATTTATTATCTACAGTAGTTTTAATAAAAAATCGTATTATCCGTGAATCTGAAAAATACATTTGTAGTTAGTTAACCCCAAACCTGTAAAAGTTACAAACGCTTTAAATCGGATTTCCGATATTTTTCTACATATATAGACTATTCAATTACGTGACTTTCCCATATTTTTTATTTGAGCATAAACTTAATTTTTTTAGAAGAGGTGTGTGGATAGTAAAGTACGTGGATAGTAGAGTGTGTGGATAATGGGATGCATGGATAGTGAAGTGTGTGATAGAACGGTCAGTGTGTGTATATATATAAGAAGCAAATAATTAATTCGTTTCTCTTCATACTCTCACATTCTATCGCATTATATTTTATAGCACTGTGTGGCCTAAATCCGCATTTAAGTCACATCTATCCGTGACTTAAGTGCCAGAGGCAAGGCTAGGTGTGACAGCGGATTTAGGCAAGCAGTGCTATAAAATAGTATACGATACTCGTGTCAAAAGTCGTTCTTCATAGCACGGCGATTAATTAATACACGCCGTGATGTAAATTACTACTTAGGTCACACGTATCGTAATGTACTATTACTCCCTTTTTCTCTCTCATATTCACTTTCACACTTTATTACTTATATTATTCACGCACGCTCTCACTTAACCATATTGCATTTACTCACTCACACAATCATTCTAATACGCACTAACTTGCTAACTTTCTAACGTCCTAACTCATGCACTCACTCAATCATACACGTACACACGCCCTCATTCTTGCATTGACGTACTCACTTACTCACTCACCAATTAACGAATGCACTTACTCATGTACAATCTGATACACTCACATATGTGCACTCACTCACACTCATATTCGATCACTTCCTCGCAAACTAACTCACTAAATCACACACTCCTTCACTGATATACTTAGGCATGTAATCTCTCAGTTATTTATTGACTTGTTTACTTATTCAAACACTCACTTACTCAACTGCTCACTCACTCACTTAAGCACTTAAGTTCTGTCGCTCTCGTACATTCGCTCTCTCACTCACTTAATCACATACTTACGCATTCTCTGACGTTCTTCCTCATATACTCAATCACACACTCTCACCCCCTCCACTTTAATCTCTTTTTTCAAATTTTGTACTTTTCCGATTTATTGCGTTACACGATTTTTTCGATAGACGTAAAAATCTAACATAATAACTACACATGCAAACACATAATTATTTATTTAAACATGTGCACATACATAAGTGCCGCCTACTCTATTTTTATCACCTCGCGTTCACTCCCACCTCCTTATTTCCCATCTTTTTTTCAAATTTTGTACTTTTCTGATTTATTGCGTTACAAGCAGCCATCACTTTTTTATAGGATTTAAAGCTTTTATTTTCCATTTAAACTAATGATAACAAACTTAATAAATAATAAATATTATTACTTTTTTACACTTTCCGGATTTTTTGCATTTTAATCTAAAAATATGCTATAGTAAAGATTCCAAATTGGCACAAAAAATTTTTTTTTCTAAAAAATGTACTATTTTGGTTATACCGGGAAGTCACAGAATCTAATATTATCATTTGTGAAATTATTCTTGCCTATACTCATTGACATACAGTTCTGAATTAATTCTAACACATTTTCAAAGTCAAGAGCAACATAATGTTGCTTTTTAAATTATTTTACAAATTATGGTTTGTTAGAAAAGAATATACATGTTATTCTATTACGAATGAATTAAGAAAATACTATATTTTTACCGAAGTGTCTAAAGGAAGATTGTATGCGAAATATCTCTTATTTTTAATAATAATTTATTTATGGCGAAGAGATCCATAGCTCAATCTCGAAAAGAAGTAACATAGTATAATACAACCCCCATAAAGATTCTAAAGTGCTATATGACTCTCACCGAAAATCGAACCTCTCTTACTCCCCAGCTCTGAAAATTCCAAAAATCCATTACACCAAATCCTCTCGAACGCAAGCTTAAATCACACGCAACAATGCGGCTATTACACTTTACGGCGTCTAATTAGCCGAGTGGAAGCGCGCCCGGTCGCGACGGCGATAAACTCGCACTCGACCGAAAATTAAAATACGCAAGGATCTCGGTGGAGGCGATTTCCCGGCTCCTTTGCGGATTTTCAAGACTCTCTCTCTCTCTCTCTATCTCTCCCTCTCTCTCTCTCTCTATCTCTCCCTCTCTCTCTCTCTCTCTCTCTTACGTATACTCTCGATCCCCGATGACGCCAGCAGCGCTCGGCCAGATGGTTAACACTTTATTTCGGCGAGAGCCGTAAATCTGCCCCTCCGGACTCCGGGGGCGACTTGAACTCTCGCCAAGTTTCCAGTCTATGCGTACATTATGACTCTCCGATTTCTCTCTCTCTCTCTCTCTCTCTCTCTCTCTCTCTCTCACTCTATCTTGCTATTTGCCCTCTTTTGCAGTGCACTGTGCATGCTCGCATCCCTCTCTCTCTCTCTCTATATATATATATATATATATACGTTCTCTCTTTTCTTGCGCGCACGCTCGCTCGCGCTGAATTCTCATTCTTCGTTAATTATTCTCGCGGTGCAGCGCTGCGCGATTTGAATATGAATGGCCTTAATGCTCGTTGTTTTTATTTGTTTAATTCGGCTGGAAGTGCGAAAAGTTCTTGGCGAGTTTAAACACGACGTTTATAAATGCGGGCGGGTATCTTTTGGTTGAGATTTTTATTTAAAAATGTTGAATAATTTAATTTGGGTTGTTTTTTTGTTAAAGAGATTTTAGAAAAATTCTTTATGCGTGGAGAAAGAAGCTAAAGTGTACGAGAAAAATGTAACGAGTCCCGACAAGGACGAGGGAAAGGATAGCGGCTTAAAGTAATGCTCGAGTGGTCCCAGGATGATGCTTACGGAGGGTTTTAAAAAGGTGGTAGTTTTAGTGGGTAACAATATCCGTGCTGTACTTGAAGAGTGCAAGTTCCTCAGTTTCTTATAAAGAATTTAATCTTGTAAAAGAAAAGATACACATGTACAAACGAATTAGAATATAAATAAAAACTAAAAATATTCATAGATCAATCATACAATTAAAATTACTAATGTATATATAAAATAAAAAAATTATTAAATAACTGATTGATTATTACGATTATGATGAATCAAATCAACAATATACTAAAAAAAATTCTTTTGATCTAAGTAAATATTTATTTTAATAGTATAGTACAAAAAATAATTTATTTCGTCATAGTATATATTTTATATAAGAATAGCATCTTTGAATGAAATATTTACTCTATTTAAGTAATATTTTATAAATAATTCATGAAAATTTCATTTAAATAAACTAAATCTTTTTAGTAGCTTAAATTATCTCTTTTATGTTTCGGATTTGGATATAAACCGATATGAACGTAGAATTTTTATGAAAACATAGATTTCTGGTGTGGGAACTGGAGGACCAGAAAAGAATCGCTCTAATGGCAAGATTCTCGCCGAGCAACCAATACAAAGTTTGGATGTCATAGTATCGACTCAGTATTTCTACCAAATGTACACTGTTATAGTCAAGAGATCAATATATAGACTGGAACAAAGAAATGGTGCACATTTGAAACAAAAATTTCTTGTCGAAATAGAAACTTTTTTTTCAAATGTGCACCATCTTTTTTAAATTTTATTTAAAAAAGATCCCTACGTACTATCACGCCTACTGATATGTACTTTAAGAAAAATTTCGTTTTTTTGTTCTAGGGTTCACATCATGTACGAGAAAATTGTCCTCCCGTTTGAGCGTCAACAGAAAAGTAACGGCCTACTACGGATTCCCGTGGCCGCCATTTTGAAAAGAAAGACTTTTTTACACTTCATTAATTGTACAATAAAGTTCTTTAAACGAATTTTTCATTTCGCTTATTATTTAACCACAAAAAATCGTAAAAGATAGGTGTATCTAGAGTGGTCTTACCCCTTAATATAAGGACAGAAAAATCATGTGGCTACAATCGTATTTCAGAGCGGTGAAATTCTGGTGAACACCGCGTTACCAAGGGGTATATCTATCTAACTATGGTTATAATGGTTTTATCAAGTATCCAAAACGTTAATTAAAAAATACAATTTTTATATTTTGTTTGATAAACTAAACTCGGAAAAAAATTGAAAATAAACTTAATACATTTAAACAACAAATTGTTAACGAGAATCGCAGAAATTAATAGCATACTTATTTATTTCTAAATACTTTGCAAATATTTTAGCGCGAAAGATGTATGAGTGAAGCTAGCACAGCAATCGATATTGCTTTAGGAGCTATACCGATTGTCAAGGTAACGAACGATAATATATTCGAAGTTATAATGGTGGGAGAGCGATTCTCTTTTTTTCAGTGTGGACTAGTGGGTAATAGAAATATACTGTAAGTTTGACTGTAAGTTTTATGGTGTATATCACGTCATTTTCATGATTTTCACAACTCATCAATACCTTCATCATCAGATTCGGTGGGGTTTATAAGTGATTGACATTGTACTGCAGAAGTGCAATTTGGTTAAACGAATAATTTCACGATTTTCATATCTTTAACTTTTAACTCTTACCTTTCACGTTCAAATATCTAAAATACAAACAGTAATATACTCTATACCGTTCTCACTATAGAGAAAAATATGCAAAAATTTCTCGCCTCCATTTGCAAAGCATTCCCTCGAAAAAAGAGCTTTGTATAGTCACGCGTGCTTTCGCGCAGTAGTTCGATCGGCACAACGCGATTTACACGCACATTCCTCCGACGAATGAATTCGCGCTGATCTGCGTTTTAACGCTGATTCACGCGATCGTTTTCCCCAGCGCACGGCCATTCGACTGCATTCTCGAGCGTTTACGAACCCGGTTGCGATAGATTTTACTTCGCACACGTGCAAAGAGACTTCTCTGTTTTTTAATGGATTACGCGTGTTACAGCAAATTTGAGTAAATTTTTCGGATTCTTTGAATTTACTGCTGTTTTGATTATACAGTGCACTTGTGTTATAATAACGATTAAGAGGTACTTGTGATATTTAATATAAATGATTATAAATTTCGATTCTCTGTCGAAATATATAGATGGAAATTTACTTGAAGATAAGTACTTTTCATCGAAAATTACAGTGGCTTTTTGTTATAATACCGGCATGCGAAACCACTGTAGTAGTTGTATATTTGATTTGAATAATTTGAACAATAAATCGTAAAATGTGTGATAAATCGTGCACCTGATGATATAACTGTTTACTTGTTTTGTAATAATATGAATTTTACATGCTCTTGATTTATGTGTTTTATCATAGTGGTTGCGGTAATTTGTTTCCCGCTTTAAATATAACATAGGCGTAACATTTAAGTATTTCTGAAATTGTAAATGTACTCTAATACGCGGAGATAACAGCAATTATAAAGCGCTTACTAGCGACAAGATTTATTTAGTTGGCACGACTGCATAAATTATACTCAAAATAATTTATGCATTGTAGTCACGTTACTAAGCACATCTGTTTAATTTAAATAATAAAATTAACAAAGGTTCACCACAGAATAAACAATTATAATGATAATTGATATAAATGAAAATGTTATTTATTTGTAATTTTAGAAATTAATACGTAAGCATGTTTTAGCACTTTTACAAGCATTTTCATTCAATTTATATGTATATAACGGTGAAATTGTCTCAAATTATTAAAAACACATACAAAAAAAATTTCAAATCCTAAGCTAAAAAGTATCAAAAGTTACGTCCATACTTAATAATTGAATTTTTTAATTTTTTTCATATTTTTAAACTTTCATTTATTTTTAAATTAAAATTCTTGGGGTTTAGAAAAAAATTTGTAAGAAAGTTCTTTTTTGAAGACTCTATGAAGAACATGCCTTAATTTTCTCAAAACTGAAAAAGAAAAATTAACCTGGTCGCACTTGATGAGATTTTCATAAATAGGTCATATTTCTTCACACAAATCAGAATTCGTCATTTTAAGTTTTGAGAAATTCAGGCATGTTCTTCATAGAATTTTCAAAAAAACTTGGTAACAAATCATTTTCTAAACCCCAAGAATCTCAATTTAAAAATAAACAAAAGTTTGAAATTATGAAAAAAATTGAATATTAAATTTTTAAGTATCCAAATAACTTTTTATACATTTAAGCTTGGGGTCTGGGAATTTTATTCTATGTTTTGTTTAACAATTTTGTATAATTTCACCGTTTGATCACTCACAAAATTTTTTTAATTGCTATCTTGACGTGGATTGTCCCATATATATACAAAGTTCATTATTATTATTGTTATTATTATTAAAACGTATCAAAATATTATATCGTTGCTGTTACGATAGTTTTGTCAGTGCAAAAAACCGAATTATGTATGTATAACATGTGAATATTGTGACGTTTTACATATGCATTTCATAAATAAAATTCTCTTAACGAAATAGTAATCAATAGCTTATTTCTTTTTTAATGCAAGTAGGCATTCTAGATCATAGTGTTTAAACGTTTCACATATATAAATACGTTCGGTTCATATGATATAATTTCCCAATTTATTTCGAATATGAAAGTGTTAATAAAAATTACTTGAATTATTAAAATTAGTAAATAAAAATTATTGACATTTCCTTCAATACGCATTGATAAAAATTTATTCATTTCAAATTTATGAAAAATTTGCTGTATTTTCTCAAGTCTATACAAGGTAATAATAAAACTAAGCTTAAGAATCACTCAAAAGCAACAATTTACATACGAATTTCAACGAATCCCCACGTCGTGTCTTCTTCTTCTTCCCTTCCTTTTCCACTCCATCCTCACCTTCACCTCCATCATTTGCTCCATCCTCTTAGCTTAGTCTTCTTTCACAGCTGAATTCAGCGGTAGTTAATCTTGTTCTTTAAAATTAAAGTACAAATGGAATGAATACGTAAATAGCTGAACCCTTTTAAATAATTAATTACGACTATAAATGGTAAATAATTAAAAAGTAGTGAAAAGTTTTTTCAAATAAAATTTGTATTAGGGAAAGTAAGATATAAGTGTAATGAATGATTTGTATCACTTTTGTGTTTTGTAAGATAAATCGTTTACATAAATCATCCATCCATATTTTCTTAATAAAAATAATATGAAATAATATAATAATGGCTACTGAATGTATCAATACTATAGTATTTAATCCGAATGAGTAAAAATTAACACTATATTTTTGAAAAATATCGATTCTGTGAGCAAACTGTAAACCGTGCTTCGTTAGTTAAATGAAGTCACGATGAATTAACGATTTATCGTTATAAAAATACACTTTTACAGAAGGTTTCAAGTATATAAACTGATTTTGAAATAACTAAAGACCATTTATCAATTTTTTTTAAACAAGTTTAAATCTCCATAGTCATACGAGGTAGAGGGAACGGTCATGTTCAAAACAAGTAATATTTTGTTGGTCAATAAAATTATTCAAAATCCTGAAAGCAATGTAGAATACGAATGAAAGTTTTTTTTTTATTAAGCGTTAGTCCGAACATACTTACCAAAAAATCATAAAACCAAAACTTTGTAAAATATTGACTAGTTTCACTTAAATAAATAATACGGTTTTAGATTTTCTATATTTAGAAAGCTAACAATTTAAGAAAAAGAAACACCCGATTCAAATTCTACACCGCTTCAAGAATGCAAAGCAATATTTTACACCCAAAACATTTAACAGTGTAGGCACAGACAATCATCTGATTATTATAATGTGAAAAACCCCCAATAACATTTGTACGCGTGCCCACGGCGAGTCAACCATTCCACTATTCATTTCTCTGAAAAGAAAGCCTTCCAAACCCACCGATCCACATACTTTTCTCTTACTTCCGATCACTTCTTCTTCCTCTTGCCCTCGCTCTTCTTCCCCTCCTCGTCCAGCTTCGGCTCGGGCGCCGGCTTCGCTCCCCCGCCGTCTTCGCCCTTGGTCGGCGTGGGCTCGGGCACGGGCAGGGGCACGTAATTCCTGGGCGTCCTCAGCTCGATCTCGAGGCTGTTGCGCATCTCGTCGGGGCCGAGCGTCTGCCGGCTGGCGCGCAGCAGGAACATCTCCTCGTCCGGCCGCTTGGGCGGCGGCGCTCGATTCGGAATCACGTTCAGCTTCGCGCAGCCCGTATTGCAGCACTTGTTGCCTGCGAGGGTGTACGTATAGCGTATACGCTGGTCGCATTGATGCGTTTGCAGGGAGAGAGCGCGCGAGCGACGCGCTTGATTAATTCGCGGGAGATGGATAGTTGCGTCGCGAGGGTATAATGGGGAGGGTGGAGGGATGCTTTTGATGCCTGGGCTTTGGTGCTTTGGCGAGGCTCGGGCTCGATGGTGTGATGCTTGCGTTGGCTGGAGCTTTGAATTGGAGGATTGCATTGGTGTGTTGACGGTTATTGAGGGATCGGGGTTTGATGTTGTTGGCTGGGATTTTGAATGCGACGAACTGTATTACAGTGGAGCTGTTCGAACATTTTTCAATGCGTTTATTATTATTTCTTTTTACTAAAGTAACAATTTGAAGCGCGTGGAGCGCGGTACATCTTATTTGTTGTAGACGCGGCATTCCGTTTTATATGCGTTTGAAAATACATTAAACAAAATCAGCATACACGTTTATACAAAATATCTTCATGATTAGGTTTTCAAAAATATTTTTATTGCGTACGTCAAAAAGGTTCATTTTGTATGTGGTTAGGGATTTCAATATCACGTGCTTATTTTCTGTTTCATCGTACAATGCAAATATAGCTGATTATTATAAAACACTAATAAATTAATAAACAGTAATATTAACGTAAAGAAGTGATTAATTAGAAGGAGGCAAGCCTAATACGATCTTAAAACTTAAATCATAATGTTTATAATATACATGTAATATGCGTTATATAGACGCCAAAAAGTACCTTTTTATATCGAAATATTTAAGTCGAAACTGGTAATTCATTTTTATAGAATGGACTTGTTAATATTATGTGTTGAATAAATTTATACGTAGGTACTATAGATTCTGTTTAAGCGAACTGCATTTTCTAATGTTATTATAAGAACACTAACAAAGTAAGTCAGATAATTGGATAAAATCTGAGTCGCATGAAAATGCTTGTTAAAAAAATTGTGTAGAATGTGTTTTATTTTTATATTCAAACTAATACAAATTAACTTTTGTTTATTTATACTGTAGCTTTGTTCATTTAAAATTTCTAATATCTTACAAATCTCAATATGTTAATCAAATTTATTATGATTGTTGAAAATATAAAATAATCGAAATAAACTTATAATATGTATATTTATTTAAAATATGAAAAAATGAATGTCTTACTATACTCGGAATATATCTACTGATCTTGCACGTAGACTATCATTTGTAATATTATCTACTGATAAAAGTTGCTAGCTAAACTTTAAATACTTATTATTCAAGTACCTCTCAATATTAAAGCTTTAAATAATAGCTTCTCATTCACGGTTAAAAGCCGGAAGCTCTATGCTCAAAAGAATCAATAATCATCGAAGAGCATTAAAATATTAAGCTTGCCCCATTTTCTTCCACCAAAAACCAATTCCCAATATTCTCTACAAGAAAAAACCCGACTTCATCCATTTCTCATCGCAGCCATCCAATAACATAACTCCTCACCAAAGCAACAAAATCCACAAAACCCATTGAAAATTCCACGCACAGTCAAGAAATCAAATTCACAACCCCTCCAAAATATCACCCGAGACGAACCCTTTCGTCAAACATTCCAAAACCAATAAAAAAAAAGGCTAAGGACAAGACAAGACAAGCCCGTTATGCAATTACCTCTGGCATCCTCGCAATGCGCCCGCACGCTGGGCGTCTCGTCCCGGTTGCCGAAGCCGCCCACGGTTTTTATCTGGCCGGCGGCCTTGGCCACCCTCACCGACAGCACGTTCTCGTCTATCTCGTGGCTGAGCTCGTCGTACGGCGGACGAGCCTCGACGGCCGGACAGCCCGCGAAGCGACAGCCCTTGGCCTCTCGCTTTCTCGCCATTCTCGCTTTGTCAGGCTCTGCGTGTGGTGTCTAGGCTGGAAGTAGGATTTGAATGAGAGTCGCGGTATCGGTGAACGATGTGATTGTTATAGTGAGTTGGAAATTAGGTTTGGCATGTGATTGAGTATTCTTGGGAATGTGTAACGGTGGCTTGGATAAACAGGTTTTGTAACCCTTTCAGACCCAGTGGTCATTTTAATGGGCATACTCGATAAATGTAAAAACAGTTATTTATCGGTCGGAACGGTTTTTTAACCTCGACTTGGTGGATCCTGATTGACACGTGGAGTATTAGGAATGTATGTATACACTTGTATACGTGTATACATGTATATACATAGATTCATGAATATGTTAAAAAGAATTTTTTTTCAAATTATTTAAATTTATTAGACTATGAAATATCAAAATACACTTAAAAAGTGGTATATTATAGCCAGAATTAATTCAGGTCTGAAAGGGTTAAAATGTTTTAGAACATCAAATTGAAGATTCTATTTTTGTTTCGAATATTTAAGTATTCCGTTATTCGGAATGAATCCGTATGTCTCATTAGTTATTGACGATTTATCAATGATGAACAGAACATTAAAACTTCTTTAACAATAGGAATATCTCATATTTAATTAATTACATCATTCTAAATGTTTTGTTGCCCTATTGCACGTACTAACCGTACGTAAATCTGCAATACATATGTTATTTTTATGTTATCGAATTGTTATTTTTATATCATATATTATTACAGGTGCATCTAAAACTTTTCAGAATATGTGATATGACAAACAGAAGTTATAGATGTTATTATTCTTGTTAAGAAGTCTTATTATTCCACCAAAATCACAATTGTGACAACAAGAAGAGAAGCTTATATTTTTTGAATAATATCATTAAAAACTTTTTAGCCGTATATTATATTATATATTATCGAAAATATTTAAATGTATGGAACAACTGATTTTCAACTTTCTTGACAATCAACTAATGACATAATAAAAAAGCTATTTTCTAAGTCTCTATGTAAACACTCTTATTAAAGGAAAATAATATTGTATATTTTGCAAGAAGCCGTTTTTTAAAAAAGAAAATAAATTTAAATGAGTGTTCTTCAAAGCATGTACGATTTACATATTTTTCACGTATCAAAAAAACCATACCTACGTTAAAGTTTACAGTGCTCATACAAAGTAACTGCTAATACATGGGATTTTTAAAACATTAATCTGCTAAGAACGATATTTATTTCGTTGCTTCTTATCAAGGTGGTTTACGAAGAAACTTTTATACCACCTAAAGTCCGGATAGGTTTCATTTACAAAAACACCATTTTTATCTCACGTTTATTTTCGACTTACTGCGTTCTGCGCTGCGGACAGCAGTTGCAAGTCTCGAGTTTCGCGCTGCACGGGCGCGAGCTTCTTTCTAGGAATCGATAATAGGATGCCGAGGGCAATGGAGCCACGGGACAAACTCAGCGGAGTGCGAGTTCATCCTGGGATGTACCTTTTTTACGTTTGCGTTTTTTTGTAGAGAGCGATCGGACTCAAATACCGGGAATTTTGAGGTTACACGAGAGATCCGGTTTCGCGGTCAGTTGATTGACTATTCGTTTGACGGGTGAAGTTGGGTGCGCGCTGTGTGCTCGGGGATGCACTTTTTTCGGAAAAAATGCTTGTTCATTTACTCTGTCGGAGAGAAATCAAGTGAGCCGTGAATTATCTTTCGACACAGCGTATTGAGTAGCAGGAGCTTTGTTTATTATAGATTAAAACGTATGGAAAAGTTTGCGAAGCTACAATAACAATGAGATAAATAAACACTTTGTCGTTATTTTTTGAGTATTGTTTTAGATTAATTGAGGCAGGCAGTAAGAGAAGCTTTAAAAAAATATTAATAAAAATATTTTGGACAAAAATGTTTTTACAAATGTTTTCTGTATTAAATAAACAAGCCTGAAGCCGTATTTCAAAACTCTTTTACTAAAAGCTAAATTGTAAAATACTGAAATATTTTTTACTACGTGAAGTAAATTCCTTTATTTTTCGATATTTTTTTATACCTGGTAGCACTCAAGTGAAAAATATTTACGTAAAACGGAAGGACTTTTGAATTTTATTTCAACGATTCCTATATAAGCACGATGCTTTTCATAAAATATTGAATTAAAGAAAGCGCATAAATATAATTTGTGTGCAAATTTAGCTAATTTGCAAAATTGCGTTGGGTTTAGCAAACGGTATAAAATTTTTACAAAGATACCAGAAAGTTTCTAAAATTTATTATTCTATTTGGAAGTTTATTCCATATGCAATCATAATTCGATATAAATGAGTTGCTGCCATTTGGATGATTTTTATGCAATCTGTATAAACAACAAAAGGATCCTGATAGTATAACGACATTTATTAGTATTAAAATTTGTTTTGAAAAAGTCTATAATTCACCATATTCATGGATTGATAAAACTATTCTTAGTAATTTATTACATATGTAACGGAGAGGAAATTAACGCAATGCGCGTGGTTCGTCAGTATGTGTGCTCCTCTCAACCGACATCAGTGTCTCATGTCAAGGTGCGCCCATCTGTGTACGTTATACATAACACTAACTTTAACCAAAAAATTTTTTGTTGAACGAAACCTGCTAAATGTATATTCTTTATCAATACAAAAATTGTAAAAAAAATTTCACAATTCTTTTCATGTTAACTTACTAAAATACAGCATTAGCAGTAAAAAAGTTCAATTTTGTCTCACATTACCTGAAGAAACAAACACAAATAACCTTAATACATCCTAGCAATAAAACAAATCGCTCCGGCTAATGGAAAATAACTCCCCGCCGACTTTTCTCAAATAAGCCGCGCACATCCCACGTCGCGTCGACCGTTACCCCAAACTCCTCACCACTTGCCGTCTCTCTGATCGTCGGAGATTAATCTCCTTAGCGATCAATTCATCAGCTCCCTCCTTCAAAAATTAGCTTCTCGATACACGAAACATGCGCCCCAATCAACGCACAAAACGCCGCGCATTTCTCTCCGCTACAAATTCTCCTCCCTTCTGATATACAGCTACAGATAGATGTATACTTGGCGTAGGTGTATATAATATAAAACGAATCCCATCGATCATCGGCGACCTGAGCTCGAACAAACGCGAGAGGGCACGTGTATATGGATGATTCTGCCGCAACTGGCCTAAGGTGAATGTTCGTATTTTTGCTTACTTAGTACCTATTTCTATACATGCTTAGTATTTTTGCTGCGATTGGCATAGACTTATCTAATAGTCATAAAAAGTATAATATTTAATTGTTTCAGCATTTCTGTGAGGTTTGTGCTAGACCAGAAATAAATTTAATATTTGTAAAAGCATGAAAAGTATACGAAGTGAGTAGAAATTGGGATATTCATCTTATATTTTGCGTTTTGACCTCAGAGGTACTTATATAGGTATACAATAAAAATCATATTCTTGAGATTTTTATTTATATATACAATAATAGGCAACTAAAATGGTCAGAAGTTTTTTAAATATTGACACACATTGTTTTCTAAATGATTCAATAAAAAAGGTCTACAATGTCAGTTTCATAGCAGGTGGAGTCACTAAATTTTTTTGTATAAAACCATATAATATGTATTATATAGCTATTAACATTAGTGAAAAATTCAAAGTAGAACTTAAAACGATCTGTATAAGATAAGAACTCAATTGTATGATTTCGTTTTACAAAATTATTACGAAATATCTATGATGATCTAAAAAAGATCTTTCTAACATAAATAGTTACATGTTTCTATTTCTTAATTTTACGAGGAAATCTGTGTACAATTAAATATTTATTGTCCATTAAATTACAATAATAGTACATTATGTAACAAGGGAATACTCGACTTTATTCCCGTGTCGCATATAGAACTTTATTTCCGACGTAACTGTTACCACTTTATTGACTTAAAAAGAGGGACTTCCGGTAAGAACTAGAATTTATTGAAAATGTATATTAATATAAAAAAAATAATTAAAAAAATGCATTTGTGAGAAAAAAGTAAATTTTCGGGAAAAAGTAGATTTGCAGGAATCATATGCCACTTTTCTCCCGCTTTTAATGTCAAAAAATTGGTCATTACGGTTGAGTCGAGAATAAAATAATTTCCACAACGCTACCTATATTCGAACCCAAGTCAGTTTATTATACAATTAAGCGTAACACGAAAAAATAATAAAGTGGTCCATAATTACTTTCGATACGAATAATTGGTAGTAGATTTTCATTTTTTAAGAACTGGTTTTACACATCGTTACGAGTACGAAAAGCCATCAAACACTTTGCAAAAGCTTATTTCGTTTAAAAAGTTTCTTATATCCAAAATGGTCAAGCCACGTCGGAATCGGCCACATAGATATAAGGCGATACAACATCCGACACGCTAAAGTGACTGACACGCGGATTCTGGATATAGCTTTTCTTCGTGGAGGAGCAGTGGGAAAAATGATACCGAGGCTTCGGAAGATAAAGGAGCACCGTAGACGACGATGGCAGTTTTGCTGATGCAGAGGGAGGAGTGCGGACGAAGGATCTTGACGGACTGACGATATGAGAATTGGTCGTCCTCGTCGAGATATATATGCTTTTCTGGAGAGTGCTTCTTCCTGTTTTAGATGGCCCTTTTTTCTACCAGTTCTTGTCTCTGAGCTGAGTGATTGGCCGTTGATTCATGTTAGAGTTTTGACAGTTTCTGTTAATCTTAGGATGGGTTGCTCTAGTTATCGTATTGGATGATAAATTGAAACAAGAAAGAATAATTATAGTAGTGCGTCCGAAACTGTTTCTTTAATTCGCGTTTCAAAATGTAAAATTATTTTGTATTTTCATTAAAACAAAATTATTTATTGAGTTGCTAAGTACACTCGACATTCAAAACATCTGGTAGAATTTGTTTGAATTTTTATGAAATGCTGCAACTTTATTGAATTGAATACTCCTTCTCGTTAACCTCATTGGATCCAATGAGGTTAGCGAGAAAGAGCATTTCGACCCAGTGAAGTTACAGCATTTCAAAAAAATTGAAACAAATTCGATCAGATGTTAACTCCATGGAGGATTTGAAAAACTTCAAACAAATTCGAACAAATATTTTTAAAGTTAAGTGTACATTTAAATAATTTTTAATAAAAACTGTTAGCTGATAGCTAAAAGTATTTAAAGTGCAATATGATTTATTAATACGAAAATATAGTACGTGGGTAATCATAAGTCTGAATATTCTAATAATCTTCCACGAATCACGTTAAAACATTGAATTATCATTTTCATGGAATATCTAATGAACCGTTTAGGTGTATATCTAGTTTAATTTTAATAGAGAAGTTTTCTAATTGAGGTCCGGTATAGCTAGATGTGGTAAAAAACGGTGACAAACGAGTTTTATTTTAGTTTTTTCATTTGTGAAATTTCCTTGCGGTTTTTCATAAAACAAACGATGAATTTATTACATACATGTGTTTTAAAATGTGTATAAATTTGTTGAATGATTAAACATTATATTTTACTGTTGTAAATACGTTCTCGAAAGTCAAAAAAAGCTTAAGGTGGCCAGAAACGGTACGTCCACCCTATAAAACTTTTTCTATAACTGTCCTGAAGGCATTTTTATAACTTATGATCAAATAAAATTTAGCACACCTACGACTACGTAAATTAAAGGTGAAAACTTTGCAGTGAAACGTACTGTAAATAAAAAATATCATTCTCCTAAATATTGTTGTAAAAAAATAAATATTCTTATTTTCAAACATTGCTGAAATTAAATAGGTTTATTTAGACTCGACTTTTAGGAGAATAACTCGTGTATAGGAGATTTAATTCATTCTGACTTTCTCGCGCGTCTCCCAAGTCACACTTCATGTAAATTCTTTTGAAAATACCATACACAAGCATACGTACACACACACGCATATATGGGAAAATCTACAGAACTTTTAACTTCACAGAAATATGTATTGAACTATTAATATGTTAGCTCCATGTGAACATTTTTATAAGCGACTTTTTTGTTTCACTTCAGTATATTATAAACAATATGTATATGCAAAATAAAGTGCATATATACAATTACTGCAAGCATTCAAAGATAGAAAAATCCGGAAATTCCACATGTAACATTCGTTTTTCTTTCTAAGTTTTGTTATGCTGTACTCGCGGCTTGGAAGACATAGCATTGATTATATGTGCAAACGGTTGCCAATGCTACGTGTACCCATCAGTCGTATAAGTTTAGTCGATGTGCGTATGTGTAATATAAGTTATGGTATTTTCAAAAAGGGAAACAACTTTTTGAAAAATTACAGTTTTAACGTTTTGCTGTTTCACGCTTACGGCGTGTTCAAAATCAATATTTTTACAAACCATATTTGTTTCTGACACAAAAAGGAAGAAATCTAGTCGTGTCACAATTATGTGCGCATTATACAGTCAAAATTAGAGCATTTTCAAAAAATTGGTTTAACGCGTATACTTAAGGTGATGCTAAAACCACCAGTCACCGACAAATATGAGGAACCACTTTTCTTATTTTATTTTTAATTTTGAGTAAATATCACTATGAAACGTTATTGTCCTACTCAAAAACAACAACTTATCAGAGAGATATTTTCTCAAAATTAAATATTGAATGAAAAAAGTGGTTCCCCGTATTTTACGGTAACAAGAGGGTTTAGCATCACCTTAAAAAATTTCATTTTTTTGTATAGCACATCTATAATCAGGTTTTAATCATGTCTCTTATAGCTGTGATCCCATAAGTTTATCATGTATTAGCAGAAAAAATAAGAGCCATAATCTTATTTATTATTTTTTTAGATTTGTTTAAGAAAATGTAAGTGATGTTTCCGCTAACCCTTTTAGGCCGGGTAGTTCTCATAGGAATTAGCCTCTTTGTTTTTTAACTTTTTAAAATTCAAAATTGAGGATCCAATATGGCGGACCGAATTTTTAAAAAGTCATAGGTTTGTGATCAAACGGAATTTCGGAGATTTTTGATCCCGCTGATTACAAATCTGTGCTCAGAATTTTAAAATACAATATGGCGGATCTAATATGGTGGATTGAGGTTTAAAAAAGTAATACGATTGATATAAAACGAAATTTTGTAAGGTTTTTGAATTCGTTGAATACAAACCTAATCTTGGAATACTAAAATTGTAAATGACGGATCCATAATGGCGGATTGATTTTTGAAAAAGTAATAGGATTATAATAAAACGATATTTATGGATTATAATAAAACCTGTCTTCGAAATTCTAAAATTCAAAATGAAATTTCGGTAAGTTTTTAAACTGAATACTAAGCTGGTCTCTGAATTCCAAAACTATTGGAATATTAATATCATATTACTTCAAATTGATTACAATTGTTTAAAAAAATTACTCCACCATATCGCATTATTTATTTTGAATTCAAATTATTAAGGTCAACTTTTAAACGACCTGAAAAATCCTCCGAGTACGTTTCATTTCAATCCCGTAACTTTTTAGAAAAATTACCAGCAATATAGGACACGCTTATTTAAATTTTTAAATTTTGAGTCCAGATGCATACTCCGCGAGTTAAAAATACTTCGAAATTCCATTTCATATCAAATTCCATTACTCTTTCAAATATTGAATCCGAATGAAAAAGCTGCTAATTAATCCGATTAAAAATGCTACTATTAAAAAAGTGCCGATTTTAAAAACTAAACTAAAAGCGCGTTTCAAGTTTTGCGTAACATTATTTTATATAAGTAATAGCTTTATTACTAAATACTAGGTACTCTTTTGCGTTATGCAAATTTTATAAGTAATATTATATTATTCAATTTATTTATGTTACTTGACGTATATAGCTATATATATAGCATCTAGCACCAGTAAATGTAATTATATCGAAAGAAAATTTTTGTTCTTATTTTTTTTACTTTAGTTATACTTAACCTCTTAACTTTGACGGCGTGAGATAAAAATGTTGCACAAACACGGATTATTACTTCTAAAAGGTATATATAGCTTTATGTATAGTATATATGTATAGTGTATAGCTTAAATAAATGTTAAGATATCAAAAGAAAATTGTTATTTCTTATTTTTTGACTTTAGGTACACTTAACCTCTTAACTTTGACGACGTCAGATAATAATGTGGCAAGAGCACGGATAATTCCTTCTAAAGGGTATGCAATTACGCATGCGATGCGGCAATACTGTGCACACAATTTTCTTTCGTTTTCTTTAATAGCTAAAATTAAATGTTTTGTGGATTTGCCCATATGTACACACACGCACACACCAGCCCACACGAAACCTAGAATTCTCCCTCAACGAATCCTTAAAAGACATCCTCCCGCCACAGCCGCAGCCCAGCAACAGCGAACATTTCCATCAAGCCTCGCGCTCGCGTTTCGCGCGACAGATAAAGAAGCGAGGCAAGCCACGCGCCGCAGACATTGCGGCCGGAAGAGCGAGAGAAAAATTAGGAGAGCTGGAAGTAAGAGCGATATAAATGAGAGGGGCGAGAGCGCGCGAGGGAGAAAAAATGAAGCCGTCTGGGGAGGAGGCGGAGGAACGCGAAGCCGCGCCTAAGAAACGGAAATAAAATACCGAGGGCCGACGAGAAAACGAGAAAAGAACTCAGTATACGCGAATGTAAGAGAGAGAGAGAGACGGATCTTGTAACATTTGCCGAGGAGTGTACACAGTGTGTTTTGCCAAGAAAATGCTCGCGCTCTCTCCTTGTCACGTAGCAATTTCTTCCGCGGACTGCACGACGACAGGTACCGCCTAACGTCCTGTTCGGAATGCTGGCTGCTTCTGCCATTGTTCTGGACTTTTAGTTCATTTCCCGAATGGCCGGATAAAGAATAACGGCCCTGCATCGCACACTTGTGTATGTATGTACTCTGCGAGTGTGTAGATGTGCGGGTATCTCTCTTAGGTTCTTCGCTCCTTTTTGGCGAATAAACGCGGGAGGGGGAAACTTACATTTTTCATTTGTGCGCGGTCTCGTGCTCTCGCGCGCGGACGTGTTTTATACGCGTATATAGATATAAAGGTACACCGTGTATAGGTAAAGAGAGGGAGTCTTAATCCGGCTGGAGTGTGTGCGTGCGCCTTTTTTTGGGGAGGGGGAGGGGGGCGCAAGCCGCAGTGCGATAAATTTTCATCGCTTATTCCGTACGCGGCGAGAAATTTATTTTATTTTATTTTATTTCTTTCATTTTTTACGTCGCTTTTAGGATAAAGAGCGTTTGGATTTGCAAGCTTTTTAAAAGGTAGGTGAGGAACGATAAGGCGAGGATTTGCTTTGAAGAATGTAAATTTATTAACGTGGCTGTTGGACTTTTGAGACTTATGGTTACTTTGGCTTTTGTTCACGAGGGATTGTAACGTCTTTCTGCTGTTGCCTCACTTATTTTGTTGTAATCTTTGATTAATACTCGAATCATAAAATTGTTTTTGCAATATATGTACGGGTATAAAATCGATGTTATGAATGTCTACTTGGATTTATTAATGATATAAATAATTGATAACTGTTTTGTATCGTTTTAAGTTATTTATTCAAAAATAAATTTATTGTCACATGAATGTTTTTGCGTACTTGTCATAAATTAATATAATTTATTAATCGAATACGTAAAATGTCACTATCTTTAGATGTTTAAACCCCATTTTACAACATTGTACAAACTATAACTATTGCTAATAACTTTATAAATCTAAAATAATTTTCAGTAAGTAGGAAAACTCAATTGTATTAGTTAATACAATAAATAATAGTGCTCGACTAAAGAAAAAAAAATAGGTACATACATCAGAAAATTATTATAGATTTTTCACGTCGCGTCCGCAACGCACTGAGAGAAAAGATTTCTTGTGGCAAATGAATCGTGTACTTGCGGAATCGAATTCTCACGTACTTGCCGCAAATGTTGAATTCTTAATAGTTAAGAACTCGAACTTGAGAAAAGTCTATACGAGTAAGATAAACATGCCGAGTACGAAAGGTTATTTGACGATTTTCTAGCATATAATGATGCTTTTCAAGCATTAAAATATAAAAAGATCCTATACGTAGACATAATCGTGGCAAGCGAAAACTTATACTAACATGTAACGGACATATAAACATCTTAGAAATATGAAAAATTCCGTTAACATTAAAGTCAGGCGGTCAGCCGTTGGCAACAGGGTCAAGTACTCAGTTCTTAACTATTAAGTCGATGCGTTTAATTATTAAGAAATATTCATTTGACCGTATTCAAATCCACAAAACTTAACAGTTAAGAAATATTCTTTGCCGCAAAGAATCCTTTCTCTCAGTGCACATATTAGTAATAAATGGTATCTAAAAACATTTAATTAGCGCGTTATCAGTATAGATCGTAAACGTTATACTTTCTTCAATAATATTTGGCATTATAAAGATGCGAAATAGCACATTTTAAAAGCATATGAAAAAATATATATTAAAACGAACAAAAATATGCTTCTTTACTCGATGAAGATTGAGTAAAATACGTTTTGCAAACCTTCTACGTACACATTCTTATGCACATTTGAAGAATAATGCCTCATTAGACCCTTATTATTAATGTTTACAGAGAAATTTACATGAATTCATCGCGCCTCTGCAACGTCCGTCCACAACATCAAATTGCTTAGAGAGCGTCACATTGTTGTTTGTTTCCTTACGTTTGATTGTGTTCCATCCTAAATACAGGCTTGGTTTGAAAACCTGCATGGTTTATGTGAGGAAAACTATTTTCACACACATATTTTTTTTAACGTTGCCATACTTGTGCTGCTATATGGTGCTAATCGACAACGAGGCTCCACGGTGTGTTTGTAAACAAAGCACATGCAATTTTTACAGAGGTGCTTGTATAAATCAGCAGAGACTAGGTATCGAACCCGAGTCACCGACGTGGGAATCCGACACTCTACCGCCTGAACCACCGTAGGCTCCTTTACACACATTTATGATCAACTGATTAATTTTCTATTTTTAAAAAGAAATAATGTATTCGAGTTAGATTTATTTAGACCATTTATTGTATATGTTCTATTTTTGTATTCCCTACTGTGATTAATTTATAATCAAACACTTATTTGAAATCTATGGCCAACTCTTTATTGCACAGGTTATTATCTTTATGACACCTTTTTGTACATCATTTTATGTCTCTTAAATTTTAGTTTTGAGTTTTCTTGTTATGAAATAAATCATTTCAGGGTCCATGGGTGTTACTCTATGAATGAGTCATGCTTTATAACAATTATATTGCATTGGTTATTTGATATAAACAAATTAAGTGGAAAACATACGACTTTTTTCGACAAAAATTCGTGTAATAAAGGGTTAAAACATTGTTACTTATGAAGAAAATTATCATCTTCATGTGTTCGACTAATGTGTTTATCTTGGAAAATGTTGTCACGGATTGAACGATGAACTTGATCAATTCATGCATTAAGAACTCACATGTGGATTAAAACTTATTCGCAGCTCTGAAATTAAAATTCTAGATTTTAAATAAAGTACTTCATAAAGTATATATTTGTACATATGATATTATTATTATCTATATACTACTTTTGAAGAAACAACTAAATCAATAATAACATTATTTTGTGATAGCTGTTTTTCTTATGCAAGGAAATTATTTCTAAATTTCCACTTTTTAGGTTACAAATGTTTTCTGACTAATTAATTATATTTGTAAATAGTATAAACCGAACTGTAGTTCTTATGATTATAAATAAAAACTTGCATGTTAAACTTTTCTTAACATTATTTTTATCCTTAATTTTTATAATAAAAGTTATGTACATTAAATAATATAACCTGTGTCGAGCATCTGTCAAGTTTTGTATAGTCTATTACAATCTAGTCTGTCTATAAAGGCATTTATAACCAATATGGATGTGCTCCTATATTCCGCTTTCATCATTTTCGAAACCTAAAAGTTAAAGATTGCAGAGATTTACTTATAAACAGAATACAATAAACAAAGAGATATTTAAATTTAGCTTGTGAAGGAAAGATAAATGTACAGAATAAAAAAAACATAATACTTTGAATTTTTTAGATTAATCTGTCTATACGAAGTGTTTCTAAAAATTCTAGATGGACTGGAAACACGTTTTAAAGTATTTAAAAACAAATTTATTTGTAATAAAGTGAAAGAGATTTCCAATAAAAGTTAAAACTTCCAACAGTGCTAGATATTGAATGCAGAGTGTATTCAATAGATATTGAATACAATACTTTAATTAAGTAATAAGGAGGATGCCCATGTATTGCCTATGTCAGCCATAGGTAAAATATTGATAGGAAACCTATAAAACTGATATGAGTATGAATAAGTTATGAAAGCTTAAGCATTAGATAACAATTTTCTTCTGTATAAAGTGATAAACAAAAAAATGATTTCTTGTAATTTTTACTACTGAATGCCTGATCAAATCCTGATTTTTTCACTTATTTTATCGGATTTGACTCTATTTAAAAGTTTTACTTCACTTCTACAGATTAATTTTTTTTAATGTTCATATTTTTACAAATCCTAAACAATAGAGTTTTGAACGCCCTCCCCCTCCCCCCACGTTCCTTTACTTGCGATCGCATCCATGGGCATCGTCCTTCTGCATCTACTTACGAATCAAATAGTAACGTATAAGTTTAGTCAGCCGATTATTTATATAAAATATTAATATTATGTAAATACATAATAAAATAGTAACAAGTGATTAATTTCTTACAAACAATATATAATTGGAAACATACTAAAATAAAGATGTATTTTAAATGCTTTAGAAAAAATGATTTGCGCTCCTAAATTGCTGGCATCTTGCGGTCTCCCATTTCGTCACCTATTTATCGTAATTTTAAATCGAGCGTAACTTTTCATCCAATTATCCTCAAAGATGCTTCAACCAAATTAAATGTCAGCTTTGTTCTGGACATGTATAGAATTGTCCGTAATGTATAATACCTCACCTAAATTATGTCAGTATTTAAGTGGAAAAAGCAAGCTAGAAAAAAAAATCAGTCATGCTGTAAGTTTAATAAGCAGAATCGAACTAAGTGTATTGTTTCCTGGGGAGTTTTAACTATGTTTTCTGAAAGTTACAGCTCAAAAAGGGCATATAGATTATAGCGACAGGGGTGCCAACTTGACGATTTTCGAAAAAGTATTGTAAAATTTGAACATACCAAAAAAAAATTGAAGATTTTTTCAAGAGGACAAAAATGAGTTTGGTTTCGATTGAAATAGTTGAGCTCTGTAGAAATTGCAAGCGATCAAACATAACCAAAAAATCGAAAAAATGCACATGCGCTAATGAGTCTCCCAACGTGGGTATTTTATTATTTTTGAATGGATCATATTTTAGTCTGAAAGCTGGTCAAAAGATGAAGAAATCCTTTTCTGGTACGTTCAAAATGCTAATGAAAGGAGCTACCTAGAACTTTTTGAAAATAGTTGTTTTTTGGCCGTTTTTGAAAATTCATAATATTCTACTAGAAAACTTGTTTTGAGGGCGTTTTTTTGACATGTAGTTACATATAAAAAATTGCCTTTCTTCGAATTTCACTGACTCGACTCATATATGGGTGATTTCGCCATAACTTGCCTACTTTACGCCCAAGCCTCTTAGACACTTATACATTCGGGAAAAAAATTCCTTCTTAATTTTTACACATGTATGTGGCATAACTAGCCATAATTGTTGAAATCCGGAAACGTGCATAAGTGCTAGCTTTTAAAACAAATCAATAAATTAGATCTCGAATGTCAGTTCCGTAACATGTTCAAAACTCAAATTTCGACATCAAACGACACTCTACGCAGAAGTAAGGTAGGTAAAAAACCCCCCATGTACAGAGTAAACTATAGAGTTAATAGTAAGATGTATACTTTCTGTTCAGCAGTTTGCGATAAAATATTGATGAAAACAGTATTTATAGCAAAAGCAGCAGTAGTTTGCTATAGTAGACCATCCTGACGGTGGATTGGCAAACTATATGTTATGGCTCATCAAACATATCCGGAAAAAGATCTGGGAATTAAAAATTTTACGAGTATAAACAGTTTTCTCACTTGAGATTTCAGTAAAAAGCAGTAAAGGTTAGTTTTATAACACTACTAAATTACTATCTAGATACTGTTTATTAGATATTTTACTAGTAAAAAGTGTGTTAAGTTAACACCCTATGAAAAGTATTATTAAAATAAAACGCATTTTCAATCATTTTCATAAAAAACTAATAACACTACGTGATTCTACAGCTAAAAATACATAAAAAGTCATACGAAGTAAATTTAAATAAATAAAAATAAATAACTCTTATAAATTCAGGGGAATCAATGCAGGTTGGAGGTAATAATCGACAATTTTCACTCCCGCCGTTTTTATGCTTGTTTTGGGCAAGTTACGGCGGAATCGTCCATATATATATATATAGTAAATTTACTAAACACTTATTTCCTTAGTAATATAAATAATAAAAATCTATCAAATACATTTCACTCTATAAAATTAAAAGACGCTCTAGATCACCTATTACGACAACAAAACAGCACTAAAAGAGAGAATAAAACAATCTTCGATAAAATCAGTCCCATAATCTCCCAATAATCAGAAAGTTCACCGACAACATCTACACGCTTCACAGTAGCAAACACAATAAAAACCCATCTGTTAGATGCATCACCCTCTATAAAAATGAAACACGCCTCGCGTCCCTTAACCCCTCCCCCCCCCCCCCGACGGAATAGCAATAAAAGAGATAATAAAGCAATCCGCGATAAAAATCAGCTGCCGTAATTTCCTAATAATCGCGAAAGCACCGAAAATAAAGACCGACCACGATCTCTTAGCCGTTATACACAACCCCTGCGCAGCGCGTACACTCGCCCAGAGGACAGATGGATCGTTGCGTCGATAAAGAGCGAGCGATAAATCGCGCCATGCCGCAGCTTTCTCTCTTTCTCCCTCTCTCACTCCCCTGTTTATGCTATATTTATTGTCGCTAATTGGATCTCGCGCCCGGGACGAGTGCACAGGCGGTGTGCGCACGTATGTGCTAATTATTTCTGGTTGGCATTTATCCCGGTCGCGCTAAATAACCGAGAGCACCAGTCCGCGCGTCTATTAATTTCATTTGCATTAAAGCGCGTTGCGTGCATCACGAGTATCGCGTAGCGCTCCCAAAGCGCATTACTTAAAGTCAATAATAAATACGCCGAGAGCGTGAACGAACGCATCTGTTGTTTTCAGATTGTGCGCCGAACTGCGCGTGTAGTCTATTGTTTTCGTTTTCGCGCACGAGGACGTATACGTGATATTGTTGTTTTTTGTTCTTTTTTAGGGGTAGGGGGTCATTTTTGGTTCGTGATTTTGCTTTATTCGGAGAATTTTTTTAGCGTGGGCGAGCGTATATGGGTCAATCCATGAAATTTTTTACTCTAATCGTTTAATTCTCTGATGAAATTGTAAATACTTCCTATATTATATATTATTATATATTATTCTAATGACGTCTGCATGTCATTAATAATAATATAACTGTTCAATACAGATACAATAGATTTTTAATACAATTTTTAAGTTGCTACTATTTTACTCTCGCTTCGTTCGAGCGAAAACCGTCATACAAGGTAAATAATCTACGTACCGCACCCGTGTCGAAATGTACTATTATGTGAACTTACGAAAAGTTATTTTGGAAGATTTTAATGTGATATTCCGAGAATATACAGTATACATAGTACTTATACCACTACTTGATGCGAATTTGTGACAGACTAATTTGGAAAATACGAGGCATTTGTTATCAGATCGCCGAGGCGAGCTGACGACTTCACGTGTACGAGGCTTTGCCTCATGCCAAGCTATGTTTCGATCATAGTTAATAGTCGATCTTATATAAGTGGTGTGCACATCTAATATAAAGTGATTTAACTCAAAACCTTATCTATTGTATATAAAATATAAAACACGAAAACTAAAATCCAAAATAATATACGCGATAGTTTTTATTAATTACGATGTATACACACGTTAAAAATTTTTATAGACATTGTCTACGAAAATATGTTAACATGCATTTGTCAGTTGGTTCTAACAGACAGATGTCTGTAAATGAGAAGTATATATAGATATACATTCGTGTATATTTTACAGAGATTTGACAGTTACGTTCACTGACAAACGATTCACTGACAAAAATGTTAACAGTTTACACGCATATTATTTACCGTGTAAGCAATTTCTTCGCTTGAAATTTCTTTTTTATGCTTAGTTAAAGCTTCCACGGATTTACCCGTATACTCGTCTGCGAGTCGGTTGCACTCGGGTGGATCGTATATATGTACACGGGGCGGAGTGTTACAGGCGGAGATTTACGAAAAATGCATGAAAATTAATGAAGCGAGATAACGGGTTTAAACTGGTCCATTTAAAAATCGTTAATTTACGCAATTAGGAGTGAGGTTTCAGGCTCTTTTGCTGTATTTAATTTTAATGGAAGTTAAAATTTGTAAGTGCGTTTTATGTAACGATATCCTTGTTATCGGATTCGTTTTATGAGAGTTGTTAGTAAGAGAGAGGTGAAAAATTACAATTTCATTGTTTTGTGAAAATATGCTGATAAAATTTAACATTAAAACCAGATGTTTGGAATATTTTATATTTTATTTGTTTAATTAGATGATTAGAAATATGGAATATTTTAAAGTAGAATATCCAGTATAATTTTTAGGTGCTGATATTTTTCTTTTGAGGAGAGAAAAATCTTTTTAGAAAAAAAATCGATATTCTGTTACATACAAAAACTGGAGGAAATCGGCAGCATTTAATATGACATTTTCCAAAAAGGAGCTTATGACCTCTTGGATGAGTTATTTGACCAAATCATAACGATCTTTACATTCCGAGATATTTCAGGTTATTCTTTGGAATAAAACAACATAATTTTTCCAATTGTGTACCAATTAATCGTTTATTTTTTCTCTCTACAAAAAACAACACAAATCAAATGCACGCGGTACCTCAAACAAATTAGCTACTTTTCTGCCTACCCTGATTTACGATTTACCAAATTTTATTAAAAAAATATATTCACAACGTCCGTAAGCGTATTTAACGACCGTGCAGTAAATATTTAATACTCATAAAATCAAAAGAAACCATCCAAATCAAAGAATCCAATTCAATAAATTGCGCGAGCCTTTGGCTCCATCGCGCTAACTAAATACGCTTTCGCGACCGCCACAAAGCGAAATCACGCTACGAAAAAAGCACCTCTGTTACTCCTACCGCCTGTTCAAACTCCAGATTCCAATCTCAATTACGCTCCAGCAGAAAAATAACACGCTCTCTCTCTCTCTCTCTCCGCGCATCCCATGCGCCGCCAGAGAGAATTTTTTCCAAAGGCGCACTCAGCCGTCGTCGCCGCGATGAGAGAACGTCGCGCGCATCGCCCGCAGGTCCGAAAAAAGCAGCTCTTTCATCGAAAATGCTATATCTAGAAGAGCGAAAGAAAGAAAAGTAAAGGAAGGAACGAACAAAATTACCGTAGAGGAGGAGACGTCGCGCTAGATTATATATATACAGCAGCTCGGCTACTGCGTATAGTCGCGATTCATTTATGCGCCATAAAAGATTTCTCGAATGTTTACTGGTACGGAAAAGCAGTTTTCCGTCCGACAGCAGAGTGAAAAGAAAAAGTATATACATATATATTATATTCGCGCGAGAGAGAGAGAGAGAGAGAGACAGAGATGGACGCTTTAGGCGCGCGAGAGGGCTCTTCTTTTATTTCTTTTGTCGAAAGTATTAAGCGCGGACGAAGAACTTCATGAAAGTAAAACACGAGCCCCGCCGTCGTCGTCGTCGACGTCGTCGTCGTCGTCGTCGTAGTCGTCGTCGTCGTCGGTGGCGTTATGAAAGCGGCGCATAATATTAGCATACCCACGTCGCTTGCGCGCGGCGCTCCGAGAGAAGAATATCTGCATGATAGAGCACGCGGAATAACGCAGAGGAGTAGAGAAGAGAGAACAGGTTTAAAAATGAGGGGTGAGGGGGGAGAGGAATGGACGCGCGGATCGGAATTCGGAAAGTACGATACCGCGTCTACGCCTGGGAATTACTATTTCATTTCAAAATTCCTTTTCCGCGAGGTGGCAAGGAGCGTGTGCTTAGTGGGTCGTGCGCATTGAGATTATGGAGAGATCGAGAACAGAATTCTAGGTTAGATGTGGGGGGTAACGGATGAGAGTGAAATCGTGTATTGAAGTTTAGAACGTTTAGATTGAAATAATCGAATTGATGTTCACGAAGGATGTGTGGCATCGCATGTGACATTGGGTTGAGGTGAGGATCTTAAGAATGGGTTAACATTTTTTCTTCTGTCTGTGTGTGTGTGTGTGCGTGCGTGCGTGCGTGCGTGCGTATGTGTACGTGTGTGTGGTTGTGTATGTATGTGTATGTGTGTATGTGTGTGTGCGTGTGTGTGTCTGTGTGTGTGTACGGATATGGATGAGTATTACTCTGAATATTAACGGTCAAAATTAATGTTTCTTGGCATCATTTTTGCTTTCTCGAAGAGAAAGTTTTGTGATAGTGAAAATCTTTTTTTGTATCTTTTAACGTATAAACACGTTTTATGCCTTCGGGAGTCCGAATAGACTAGTCTTAAAAAATGTCTGTATGTATATGTGTGTATGTGTGTGGGTTTGTTAGTATGTGGCATGTCACCATTCGTTCAATCTGCTGTATAACTTTCCCAAACTTTGCACAGATGTTTGCTATTAATACCCGGTGTGCGCTTCAATGTTTCAGCGAAATTGGTTGAATAATTTTCTTTTTATGGTATTTTTCAAAATTTAATAATTTTCAAATTTAGGTTTTTTGATTTTTTTTAATGCAGGAATGGTTTCTGGGAAAAGAATTTTTTATACAATAAAGTACTCATAAAATCCATCATTTTAGGATCGTAAACGATTTGATATGAGTTGTTTTTCAGTTGTTACACTGTGTGGCACCATTTTCTTTTTTAACATTTATTACTCAAAAACTATATTAGAAAAGTCAGCGAAATTTTTATTGAATGCTTGTTTCATATACAAGTATGTTTCTGTAGATTTTTAGGTAATATGACGGTTTGCCTTTTGAGAGAAAAAATAAAATGTATAAAAATGCATTTTTTATACAACGATAACTTGAGTAATATTTGATGTAATGCATTCAACATTTCAGAAAATATTTGTTAGGTATCAGATTATTGGCTGAATATTTTTGAGCCGAATTGATTCCTAAGATTCTGGGATATTAGAGATTATTCAATTTAAACAATACATTTTCACCCTGTATATCGCGACATCTCTGTTGCAACGCCGTTACCCTAAGCGGGTTCTGGGCGTAGTCGTCCAGAGCGGACGGGTGGGTGCCTATCACCACTACACAGCGCGTCCTCAGGTTGCGGATAGAGGAACGACCCCTGAGATAGAGGTTAGCTGCGAATAAAGCGAATAAGCAGTCGCGGACAGCCGATAGGCCCAGGCGTGGGTGTGATGAGCCCGCACTGGCGAACGCATTCATCTAGAAACACTACGCAAGCACCGCAACAACTACAAACACTATACAAAATCTCCTATCTTACTTTCTTCTTCTACCTTACTCTGTAATCTATCTCTTTTACCACACATTTCAAACAAAAAATGGGCCAAAAATCCTGCTGTCGTGGAGGATGCGGGAGCGATGACAACTGCCCTGAGAGGGGATGTGTAGAATGATTCGCCACCTGGTCTTACATGGCAACGAAGCCAGCGAAGGCGCGCTGCCTTGCAGGGGGGCGTTAGGATATGAGAATGAAACCGAGTGTGTCTGACGACGAGTTGACTGTGTCCTCGCCAAAGTCAGAAAGCTCTCATACTTAGTTCTAGGGAGGTATGAGGGTTATCACCCCTAGACGGATGGACTCACCTGCGATCGGAACAGGATCCAAAACGCGCGGGTTTAACTTACTATCATGGCTCAAAGAAAACAAAACCAAACCAAAACGAAAAGAAACTTGAGGGTGGGAACCTGGAATGTACGCAGTCTACACAGAGCAGGCGCGTTCCGGGAAATCATAAATGAAACTGAGAGGTACAATTTAGATTTGGTAGCAATACAAGAAACCCGATGGAAAGATAACGCGATGCTAGGATCCGGTAACTTCACCTTTTTATATGGGGGCGCGAGCGGGCATTCTCTAGGCACCGGATTTCTTGTTAACAAAAGCATCATACATTCCGTTAAAAGTTGCAATTTCGTGAATGACCGACTCTCGTATATCATCATCGACGGAGCGTGGTATAATTACGTGGTTATTAACGTCCACTGTCCCACGGAGGACAAAGAGGAACAAGTCAAAAATCTTTATTATGAAACTTTAGAGCAATTAATCGACCAATTCGCGTCTTTTTTTTTTTTTTTTAAATGGCATTTCGAACTCGAAAGTTCATCGCCTCATCTACGCAAGCCTTCCACGTTTCCCTATTTTGTGCCAACCCCATCCATTTCGCGCCTTCCCGCCCAATTTCAGTTATGTCTGATTTTACGTTATCCTCCCATCTGCGTCTAGGTCTACCAAGAGGTCGCGTTGCTTTCGGTTTTCCTTTCATTATGCGCGCTGCTGTACGATCATCGCCCATTCTTGCCACGTGCCCTGCCCATCTTAGTCTCCGTGATTTTATTATTCTGTTAATATTTGGTGACGCGTACAAATTATGTAGCTCGTCATTGTGCAGTTTCCTCCACTCCCCAGTTTCCTCATCTTTCTTTGGCCCGTATATTTTCCGCAGAACCTTATTTTCAAATACCCTAAAACGATTTTCTTCCGCTTTAGTGAGCGCCCAGGTTTCGCACCCATACAAGATTACCGGCATTATTATAGTCCTATATATCCTTATTTTGACATTTTTCGACAGTAGCTTTGACTTAAGTAATCTGTTCACAGCGTAGAAGCAGGCATTACCCGAATGAAGTCTCTTATTAATCTCGGCTTTAATTTCGTTTCGATCATTTATAGTTGTACCTAAATATCTGAATTCGCTAACCTTTTCAAAAGTGAAATTTCCGACTCTGAGATCCCCCTCTGCTTCGCGAATGCCCAGTTTCTCCATGATCATATATTTCGTTTTCGATTCGCTCACTTCTAACCCCGTGTTTTTAGCCGCATTTATAAGGATTTCCGCATTTCTCGCCACCGTTTCACCATTATCTCCCACTATATCCAAGTCATCCGCATAGCCTAAAATTTGCGTTGTTCCGTTGAGTGTTGCGCCTAGCTCGCTAGCCTGCATTTTTCTAACAACATGCTCTAGCGTCAGGTTAAAGAGTACCGTTGAAAGCCCGTCACCTTGCTTCAAACCGTCGCGTATCATGAACGATTCGGATACATTACCGCCTACTCGGACCTTTCCAGTGCTTCCGTTCAGACATATTTGAATTAATTTTACGAGTTTTTTTGGTACGCCAAGGAGCACTAGGATTTCATACATTTTGCTTCGTTTGACAGAGTCGTACGCTTTCTTAAAGTCCACAAATAGCTGGTGTATAGTTTCGCAATATTCCCACTTTTTCTCTAATAATTGTCTTATGGTAAATATTTGATCGCTCGTTGACCTGTTGCGCCGGAATCCACACTGATAATCTCCTATTATATCTTCCGCGAATGGTGTGAGTCTGGCCTGTATTACGTTTGACAGAACTTTGTAGCAGGTAGCTAAAAGTGAGATTCCCCGGTAGTTATTGCAGTCTGTTTTATCTCCCGTTTTGAAGATCGGTATGATGATGGATTCTTTCCAATTTTCTGGTATTGTTTCATTTCTCCAAATAGCACATACTAGATAAAAAATTTTAGATGTAAGCGCGGTGCCTCCATATTTAAGTAGTTCAGCTGGTATAGAATCGTTTCCTGCGGCCTTATTGTTTTTTAGCTTTTTGATCGCGGCCTCTACTTCTTTGTAGGTCGTTTCGTCCATATGGAGTTCAGCAGTGTGGATTTCGTCTCCCATTTCCTCGGAGTTTTCATGCACGTTTAATAACTTATCGAAATAATCTTTCCATAATTTCAATAGTTCATTTTCGCTTGTCACGAGGTTCCCGTCCTTATCCTTCATTAACTGCGATCTACTCTGAAAACCCTTCCTAATAGCGTTTATTCCTTTGTACATCTCGCGCGGGTTATTTTCCCTACTATTAGTTTCTATTTTTCTAATTTCATTTTTCTGATACTCGCGCTTCTTGTTTCTGTAAATCACACGTACTTGCTTTCTTATTTCATGGTATTCTTCTACGGCCCTATCGCTTTCATTGTGTACACTATCTAATTTAGCCTTCTTGCGCCTTTCAAACCAGAGTTCGCACTCTTCGTCAAACCATGGTTTGCTCTTCGGCCTTTTTTTCTTACCCAGTACTTTGTTCGCGGCCCCTTTTATAGTTTCTTCGATAGCCCCCCACAACCTGTTCGGATCGTCATCTACTCCCGTCTGTTCATCCGTTTCCTCGAGCGCCTGAAATCGGTTGCTAACTTCTACTTGGTACTTGATTCGCTCTATCCCGCTTCGTAGTTTTCCAATATCAAAGGTTTCTACTTTGTTCGCTCGCTTACTATTTTGACCGGCTACTAATCTGGCTCTTAATTTGGCCACTACGAGATAATGATCTGAGTCGCAATCCGCCCCCCTATAGGTCCTTACGTCGAGTACATTCGTGTGGCGCCTCTTATCAATAAGAAAATGATCGATTTGATTGTGCGTGGCCCCATCCGGCGATGTCCACGTTGCCTTGTGTATATCCTTGTGCTTGAAGCACGTGGTCTTGACTATAAGATCTTTTGCGGCTGCGAAATTTATGACCATAATACCGTTATCATTGCTGGTTTCGTGCAGACTTTCTTTGCCTATGGTGGGCCTAAACATTTCCTCTCTCCCTATTTTAGCATTGAAATCCCCCACTACTATTTTGGTGTCGTAAGACGCGAATTGGTCGATTAATTGCTCTAAAGTTTCATAATAAAGATTTTTGACTTGTTCCTCTTTGTCCTCCGTGGGACAGTGGACGTTAATAACCACGTAATTATACCACGCTCCGTCGATGATGATATACGAGAGTCGGTCATTCACGAAATTGCAACTTTTAACGGAATGTATGATGCTTTTGTTAACAAGAAATCCGGTGCCTAGAGAATGCCCGCTCGCGCCCCCATATAAAAAGGTGAAGTTACCGGATCCTAGCATCGCGTTATCTTTCCATCGGGTTTCTTGTATTGCTACCAAATCTAAATTGTACCTCTCAGTTTCATTTATGATTTCCCGGAACGCGCCTGCTCTGTGTAGACTGCGTACATTCCAGGTTCCCACCCTCAAGTTTCTTTTCGTTTTGGTTTGGTTTTGTTTTCTTTGAGCCATGATAGTAAGTTAAACCCGCGCGTTTTGGATCCTGTTCCGATCGCAGGTGAGTCCATCCGTCTAGGGGTGATAACCCTCATACCTCCCTAGAACTAAGTATGAGAGCTTTCTGACTTTGGCGAGGACACAGTCAACTCGTCGTCAGACACACTCGGTTTCATTCTCATATCCTAACGCCCCCCTGCAAGGCAGCGCGCCTTCGCTGGCTTCGTTGCCATGTAAGACCAGGTGGCGAATCATTCTACACATCCCCTCTCAGGGCAGTTGTCATCGCTCCCGCATCCTCCACGACAGCAGGATTTTTGGCCCATTTTTTGTTTGAAATGTGTGGTAAAAGAGATAGATTACAGAGTAAGGTAGAAGAAGAAAGTAAGATAGGAGATTTTGTATAGTGTTTGTAGTTGTTGCGGTGCTTGCGTAGTGTTTCTAGATGAATGCGTTCGCCAGTGCGGGCTCATCACACCCACGCCTGGGCCTATCGGCTGTCCGCGACTGCTTATTCGCTTTATTCGCAGCTAACCTCTTTCTCAGGGGTCGTTCCTCTATCCGCAACCTGAGGACGCGCTGTGTAGTGGTGATAGGCACCCACCCGTCCGCTCTGGACGACTACGTCCAGGACCCGCTTGGGGTATCGGCGTTGCAACAGACCAATTCGCGTCTTACGACACCAAAATAGTAGTGGGGGATTTCAATGCTAAAATAGGGAGAGAGGAAATGTTTAGGCCCACCATAGGCAAAGAAAGTCTGCACGAAACCAGCAATGATAACGGTATTATGGTCATAAATTTCGCAGCCGCAAAAGATCTTATAGTCAAGACCACGTGCTTCAAGCACAAGGATATACACAAGGCAACGTGGACATCGCCGGATGGGGCCACGCACAATCAAATCGATCATTTTCTTATTGATAAGAGGCGCCACACGAATGTACTCGACGTAAGGACCTATAGGGGGGCGGATTGCGACTCAGATCATTATCTCGTAGTGGCCAAATTAAGAGCCAGATTAGTAGCCGGTCAAAATAGTAAGCGAGCGAACAAAGTAGAAACCTTTGATATTGGAAAACTACGAAGCGGGATAGAGCGAATCAAGTACCAAGTAGAAGTTAGCAACCGATTTCAGGCGCTCGAGGAAACGGATGAACAGACGGGAGTAGATGACGATCCGAACAGGTTGTGGGGGGCTATCGAAGAAACTATAAAAGGGGCCGCGAACAAAGTACTGGGTAAGAAAAAAAGGCCGAAGAGCAAACCATGGTTTGACGAAGAGTGCGAACTCTGGTTTGAAAGGCGCAAGAAGGCTAAATTAGATAGTGTACACAATGAAAGCGATAGGGCCGTAGAAGAATACCATGAAATAAGAAAGCAAGTACGTGTGATTTACAGAAACAAGAAGCGCGAGTATCAGAAAAATGAAATTAGAAAAATAGAAACTAATAGTAGGGAAAATAACCCGCGCGAGATGTACAAAGGAATAAACGCTATTAGGAAGGGTTTTCAGAGTAGATCGCAGTTAATGAAGGATAAGGACGGGAACCTCGTGACAAGCGAAAATGAACTATTGAAATTATGGAAAGATTATTTCGATAAGTTATTAAACGTGCATGAAAACTCCGAGGAAATGGGAGACGAAATCCACACTGCTGAACTCCATATGGACGAAACGACCTACAAAGAAGTAGAGGCCGCGATCAAAAAGCTAAAAAACAATAAGGCCGCAGGAAACGATTCTATACCAGCTGAACTACTTAAATATGGAGGCACCGCGCTTACATCTAAAATTTTTTATCTAGTATGTGCTATTTGGAGAAATGAAACAATACCAGAAAATTGGAAAGAATCCATCATCATACCGATCTTCAAAACGGGAGATAAAACAGACTGCAATAACTACCGGGGAATCTCACTTTTAGCTACCTGCTACAAAGTTCTGTCAAACGTAATACAGGCCAGACTCACACCATTCGCGGAAGATATAATAGGAGATTATCAGTGTGGATTCCGGCGCAACAGGTCAACGAGCGATCAAATATTTACCATAAGACAATTATTAGAGAAAAAGTGGGAATATTGCGAAACTATACACCAGCTATTTGTGGACTTTAAGAAAGCGTACGACTCTGTCAAACGAAGCAAAATGTATGAAATCCTAGTGCTCCTTGGCGTACCAAAAAAACTCGTAAAATTAATTCAAATATGTCTGAACGGAAGCACTGGAAAGGTCCGAGTAGGCGGTAATGTATCCGAATCGTTCATGATACGCGACGGTTTGAAGCAAGGTGACGGGCTTTCAACGGTACTCTTTAACCTGACGCTAGAGCATGTTGTTAGAAAAATGCAGGCTAGCGAGCTAGGCGCAACACTCAACGGAACAACGCAAATTTTAGGCTATGCGGATGACTTGGATATAGTGGGAGATAATGGTGAAACGGTGGCGAGAAATGCGGAAATCCTTATAAATGCGGCTAAAAACACGGGGTTAGAAGTGAGCGAATCGAAAACGAAATATATGATCATGGAGAAACTGGGCATTCGCGAAGCAGAGGGGGATCTCAGAGTCGGAAATTTCACTTTTGAAAAGGTTAGCGAATTCAGATATTTAGGTACAACTATAAATGATCGAAACGAAATTAAAGCCGAGATTAATAAGAGACTTCATTCGGGTAATGCCTGCTTCTACGCTGTGAACAGATTACTTAAGTCAAAGCTACTGTCGAAAAATGTCAAAATAAGGATATATAGGACTATAATAATGCCGGTAATCTTGTATGGGTGCGAAACCTGGGCGCTCACTAAAGCGGAAGAAAATCGTTTTAGGGTATTTGAAAATAAGGTTCTGCGGAAAATATACGGGCCAAAGAAAGATGAGGAAACTGGGGAGTGGAGGAAACTGCACAATGACGAGCTACATAATTTGTACGCGTCACCAAATATTAACAGAATAATAAAATCACGGAGACTAAGATGGGCAGGGCACGTGGCAAGAATGGGCGATGATCGTACAGCAGCGCGCATAATGAAAGGAAAACCGAAAGCAACGCGACCTCTTGGTAGACCTAGACGCAGATGGGAGGATAACGTAAAATCAGACATAACTGAAATTGGGCGGGAAGGCGCGAAATGGATGGGGTTGGCACAAAATAGGGAAACGTGGAAGGCTTGCGTAGATGAGGCGACGAACTTTCGAGTTCGAAATGCCATTTAAAAAAAAAAAAAAAAAATATCGCGACATCTATAAACTTTATTGTTGTGCTTTTTCTTGTAGATATTAAGTATTATTATACCTATGTTAAATAGTAGTCAAATTTTTAAATGAGCGACTGTTAAAAATGATGCGTTTTTGTGTCTTATGTATTTTTTCCAATGCAAGATAAAAATTTATAGACAGTATATATTTCATTTGATTTTATAAATAAAAATAAATTTTAGGATCAATGACAGATCCCTGACCAAACGCACCCTGGTATACGATATATACGATAATATGTTTATTGAGAAATATTCAACTTTCAGAAGCGCACAAATCATTAAATGAAAATAGTATAAACAGGAAAATAACCTTGAAAGGCGGTACCGCGCAGCTCTTCCATATTTATATAATAATTTTAATTAAATTCTCTTTGAGAAAGCATAGTGCCAAAGCACTTGGGAGCGTTTTTTTTAAAGTAAACTCACTTTTTAGTATTTTGGATTTTTTAGTAACATGTTTTTTTTGCGATTTTCCGATTTTTGAGTTTTAGTATTTTGGGCTTCTGGTATGTTTGAAATAATATCATGGATTCAGTTTAAATGCATTTGAAAAAGCATACAATTACCTATCTTTTCCGACCATAAATTATAAATACATTATTGTCTTATTTCTGTTATACACAGAAATTTTTTGTTTAAACGGTGATATCTGGGAAAAATAAGATGGAAAGTTTCTAAAGAAATTTGACGTGTTTAGGAATATGGAAAAGAATATTCTGTAGAATTTTCAATTATTTATCCTTTTCTTTTTCGAGAGAAAAATCATATTGTAAAAAAATCGTTTGTTTTCTTTGACGAACGATAACGTAAGGTGGTCCTATAGTACATTTTGAAAAATTTGTGAAATAAATTGATTTTCTATGACGTACGATAACTTGAGTAAAACGGCACCATTCTTTCTGTAATTTTTCAGAACGATAGCTTTTTCTATCTCTTGGATCCTTTCTTTGCTCAGTTAATAACGACCTTTATGTTCCAAGTTAATTGTGGTTATATTTGTTTTCAATTCTTTTTGGATTGTTTATATCTGGCGAACAGCGCGGCCATTTTTTGCCAACCTAGCCACATTTTTGTCGTTTTTAATGAAGAATCGGAATTGAAAAGAAATTTTGAGATTCCTCGACCTGTTTTTGTTTTACACTGATTTCTCGTTTTTAGGACATTCTGAAATCGACAAGTTAAATTATTTTGAAAAACAGAGTCAAATCAGTGCTTGTATAAAACTTATTATACATAAATAAGATGGATATAATTGCTCGAATTGTATGTATAATCGTAATTTCTTATAAATTTATTTATACAACAGCTTAATTGAAGTATACTTTGCAAACAAGAAAATTAATAATAGCACATTCATTTAGACTAGCTATGTACCAGATGAACCTCCTTAAGACAGTTTAAAGATTAGATCAAATGACACATTTTAAGAAATAAGCAATTTTACAGCCATTTAAATACTACATTCAATATTTGCATTGCATGCAAAGTTGAAACTTTTTTTATTTTTTTCAAAATTTATTTTCTAACGTTCAAGTAGTTGTGTGTACGAATTTAATAAGTCTTAATGAAACTTTCAAGATAAGTTGTTTATGTTCTTTATAACAAACCTTATTATTTTTATGACAGTATTGTTGCATAATTTATTATATCACTACTAACTAATAAATAGCAAAACAAAATATTACAAAATGCAAAGTTACGCATATAATAATCATATACTTTTTTTAAATATGTTAAAATGTGTTGTTTATTTATATTTAATACCATATTATGTCAGTATAAAGCCACGAAAACCTTATAATGGTCATATAAATACTGCAAATATGATTTATCTAGAATTATACCTTAATTAAAAAATGTTATATTGAGCAATAATGTTCGACGTTGATGTCTTTAATTTTCACTTGAAACGTATTTCAGAACAAAATAAAGTCAATAAAAAACTTATCCAAACAATTCTTCATCTCTTTGATCTTTCGGCAATAAGTTCAACCCGTGCAATCGAGCTGACTGACAAAAGAAGCTACACACAAACAGAAACCGAACACGACATTCCATATCCACGCATCACAGTCCAGAATCAAAGGAACGCGACAAAAAATCCCGTAACAGTGCAGTCCTAAAAAAAAAAGTCCTCGGTCAACGCAAAAAAAAAAGACATCACCAAGCCGGAATATTAGCCGGACGTAGTTCGCACACAGATTGATGGAATTTTTGATTCCCCGTATACCGTCCTATATCCCGGGCAATATCGCGTATAGCCGGCAGCGGCGCGGTGACCGCGATTGAAACAAATTGATACGAAAGGCTACTTCGCGATTGATCGGCCTGCAGCGGCAGCAACGGCACCAGTGGTAGATACGCCTTGTACACGAGCGCGGAGACGTTTAATCTTTATCGAGCGGCTGCCGGCGGCGCGTCCGCTGATGAAGATAGACCAGCAATAGCGCGCTGCTCGCGAGCTCGGGATTGTTAAAATTCCTGTTGGAAGGGTAGTTCGCATCTAATTGACCCGTTATCGAGGCAGTCGATAGGATCGGATGCGATAAGAAGAGGCGCTAGTCTGGGGAGTAGAGTATTTAGCCCTTAGGGGTCAATGGGGTTGGGGCCGATTGGATTTAATGAGGAACGTTGGGAGGATGTTTTGATGGGGTGGGATTGCGATAGTTATATTGTAGTTTGGTGAAAATTAGCACAGTAATGTTCCAATATATGATGCAAATAAAACACTTCCCCTTTTAATGATTTTAGTCCAATGTATTATAGTTTTCTTTATTACTTATGGTGAGAATTGACGAAAATAACTTAATTATTACTCTTGAACAGCTTGTATTGGCGAAAATACTTTATACAAAATTAATTTCTAACTAATATTACATCACCAAGTTATATAGTTATAATAATACAAAATAGGAAACTTTATTACTCATCAGTTTAATTTCTTCTAACTTTTCTTGTAACTAGGAAATTCTCAATTACAAAGTAAAAGAAATATTACTGTAGCAAAAAACGATTACAATTCTTTATAGAAAGTCATTAATAAAATGAAACTTGGCTCCACTGACCTATAAAGTGTATTGACCAAAAGTCTATGTCAAACTGTAAGTCGATAAGATCAGAATTAATTGACTCATTGCTTTTAAAGACAAAAATAGTAGTACCGTCTCTATTACTGTAGAGAATACATAAAAAAAATGGCATTCATTAAAAATGCAACAACATAGCACACTTCATTACCAAAATATTTCAAATAACTTAAAGTCAAAACCCTTTCAAAAGCTCATATTTAAGAAACAAAAATGAAGTTTTTTTAAAACTGTTTACAAGTTTCGAAAAGTACAGTTTTGCAAAGAAGCAAAAACGAGCCAGTTTCAACTTTCTAAGAAGCAGCAAGAAAGCTAAACAAGCACCCGCGTAATCTACATCGACGTAACCTACATTTTTTCTCTCTTTACCTCCCGTCCAGCCCCATTCCACTCTCGTTAACCACGCTCCTCGTCGGTGGCTTTTGATTTGTCTTGTTTACCCGCAGCCGCTACACCCCCATCTATCTACACCAGCGCCGCCATCAAGAAGAAGAAGCTGCAAAAGAAGAAGGATACTTTATTCCTTATTGCGCGGGCGGATAAAAGTCGCTAAGTACGTTTGAGATTGCAATTTAACGGGCAGCGGGAGATACTTAATTCGTACTCGACACGGAGAGTTGTTAAAAGCCTTGTGGAAGGGATAGGAAAGGCGCCGAAGTTTTTGAGATACTTGTACGGTGATGCCGGCCGATCTTTCAACGAAAAAAAATAAACGTGAGAGAGAGGGGGGACTGAGCTCTCGCGCTTTACTTGCTTTATGCACGCGAGGGGGAGGTTTCTCTCCGTTTTTTATGTATATCGAGGGCGCAAACAAGAGTTAATGCCCTTTGAAGGCGCGGTTGAAGTTGGGATAGGAGAGTTTTCTACGACGGGAGAGTTAGCGTGCGCCGTTCTGGTGCTTCCGCTGCGCTCGTAATTAAAAGGTGTAATTATTAATTTAACGGGCTCGCGTCTGTTTACGAGGATGGATTGTGATATTTATTCAGTTAAGGCGAGACGTTGGGCGAAGTTTAGCAAAGTTTTGGGATTTATTTGCTTTAGCTCCTATTTTTTGTTATGGTTAACGTCATTTTAAAATTCTTAATGACTTTTTAACTGATCATTTACTTTTTGGAAATATGTAATTCTCTTTAAACATTTAACCATAAAGTGGACCGCAAATACATTAAAGATGATCATAAATTAACTAGCAATGATGAATATTTTAGAAAGTATTTTATTTACAAAAGGATGTTTGGTGTCACTTATAAATTATTTTACATTATACACAAAACTTTTCATGTACTAAAACAAAGTATCCGACATGACTAAGATAGGGCTGATCCTTAATAAGATTAAAAACAGCCTACATGTAAGGAATGATTTATATAGCCCTATATAATTTTCAAGAGAGTAAAATTTCACTTACAAAACTTTTTACGAAAATAAAATTTATATAAATGATTATCATTATATTAAGCGCATTAAGCGCAACAAACATGCGCTTGTGCAAAAAATATTAAATCTGGTACATGCAGCGCAAAACTTAAAACTTCACAATGCACGACAAGAGGCTCGCTCTCAGCGACACATCAGCAACAAACAGCAACAGCGTACTGCACCCTCCAACTTTCGCGACTCTTCATCATCGCCACTGTCAAACAACGGGACCAGGTCAATTTCCCCACTCGACCCCAATTCAATCTTCCAGCCAACAAAGCCGCCACCGCCACACCGCGGTTTTTAATAAGACCAAAGTTACCCTATGCGCGCGCCACCTCCTCACGCGTACCCGCACCACCGTGTCGCGTCTTTAAGTATAATGCGGCGATAATTCTCGGCGACGGGAACGCGCGGCAACTTTGCCAATTATACACGCGCGCGCTGCACGCTCTCGGCCTGACAATAGAGCGAACATATTCAAAGTAACGAACGCGCGCGCGCGCGCCAGAGACTTCCGGCAATCCAAGTAGGTATACGCCAGGTAGAAAGACAGAGAGAGAGAGAGAGAACAGAACCTTGCGGTGCGCTACAGAGCTATGCTATATGTTCGAGGGGAGTTGCAGGAAAGTTTCGCGTGGCAATCACCCCGGGGAGTGAAGGTGGGTTATAACGGGGGGAGGGGGGGGGGGCAAAGTGTTGTTGCAAGGTTGCAACAATGAAAGTCACTTGGCGACAAGGAGAAGCCGGTGTATACAACGTTGCCGCGACGCGTCGTTCGGATTCCACGGGAGCGGCGGACCGGCCGCGAGAGGAGAGCTTAATTGAGTTGTCGGCGCGCTTCTTCGCTGCTGCTGTTGGTGCTGTTGACGCTGCTTCCGTGAGTCTGGTTCTTCTGTGAACGCTCTTTCTGGGGGGTGTCTTTGATCCCGGTGATGGATAACGGAGGAGGTAGATTGAGTGGAATGGCGATTTAGGTATACAGTGGAGGGAAGTGTCTGAGAGTAGCGTTGAATTGAATGTCTTGCGTGTGGATGACTTGTTGATTATCGAGTAAATTGTTTGTTGTGCCGGCTGGTCTTGTCCCTTTCTTTTGTCTAGTTGCTTTATACATTTAAGCTTTAATACGTATCTGAAGTAGGTAAAGTCATCGAATTTATTCTTTTTATTTATTAATGTAATCTAAGGGGGTATTATAGAGTATTTATTTTTAACAAATCGATTATTTTGGTTTGGAATTTTCTTCTTATAGTGTTTGGTGTTGAAAAGACGTGTATAAAGAAATGAATTTCAAAGATGTAGGCGTAATAAGTAGTGTTTCTTGCACAGAAAGACACAACTTCAAAATCTTTTAACGCGTTTTATTATCAAAATAAATCTTGTTTTGTCCTACCTACACCGAAAGTATGCCTTTTCATGTATGTAAAGCGAGTGAAAAGTCATTCTTTACCGCCCTTGGGTGGAAAACGAAGTTCTAGGACAGAAAGCGCTGTACTTTCTCTTTTTTTGGGTATTAATTATCTGCAACACGGGCAGAAGTCAATTAACGCTCGTGCTCGTTGCAGCCATTGCCTCGGCCTGCAATATGCACTCGCGGTAATCGTCTACTTTCTGCCCTTGATACACAATATACTATTTCGTCTAGAGCAAGTGTATCCCAAAAAGTGTTAGGCCATTTGACTTGATATTTGATATATCTTGCATAGAAAATCTTCAGAAGTCGAAAATCAACGTAATGAAGAATAGAACATTTTTCTTTAAAATGATGCCATATTGTGGAATAATTCCTGTTTATCTGTAAAAGTGGCTTAAATCATAGCTACTATCGTAACAACGCTGATTGAATTTTTTTTTTCATTTTGGATGAGTAGAATAACCTGTAGGTATCCGTCAATACGAGATTCTTTTTTGAGGAGGCCTGCAAAATCACCCATAACTTTGTATATTTTTAATATAAATGGTTCAAAAAATTTTTGGAAGCACTTTAAATGTACTTTAATATATAAGCAAACGGCCATATATATTAGAATATCTGTTGTCACTTTAACACCCCTTTAAACGATGTCATGCGTCATGTCACGGCTTTCTATCAAAGATGCCAGTAAACGAATACTATCAGGGCTCTGGTTCCTGATCAGTACCAACCTGATCATTTTTTGAAAATAAATTGCTATACCTTCAATTTGTTATAACAAATACTTTATTTACGAGAGTAAAAATCATTTATGTATGCTCATATATGGTAATGTGTATGATCAAATGTATTTATATATAACTTATACCTATATCATCATGCATGATTATATCCGAAGTATGGTACTATACAATCATATATTAGTAAATATGAGCATTTATGAAGAAATATGATCACATGTGATTACATACGATTATATATAAGATGAGAAAAACTTGAAATTTATATAATCCACATCCTCCACAACATCACGAAGATCATACTACAATTTTTACAGAGATAAAAAAATGATTGTACTGTGACGTTAAAAGAATTAGTAACGCAGAAACAGCATGATGCAGATACTTCTTGACGCGGAAATTGTTAGACACATTAACTTTGAGACATGCCAATTCTGTTACGCTAAAG